>CALYLW010000165.1:5000-605000 GCA_944989445.1 Ampullaceana balthica
ACCCACTCAGTAACCACATTTAATCACACAACTTACCATACCCACTCAGTAACCACATTTAATCACACAACTTACCATACCCACTCAGTAACCACATTTAGCCACACAACTTACCATACCCACTCAGTAACCACATTTAATCACACAACTTACCATACCCACTCAGTAACCACATTTAGTCACACAACTTACCACACCCATTCAGTAACCACATGTAGTCACACAACTTACCTTACCCATTCAGTAACCACATGTAGTCACACAACTTACCATACCCATTCAGTAACCACATGTAGTCACACAACTTACCATATCCCACTCAGTAACCACATTTAATCACACAACTTACCATACCCACTCAGTAACCACATTTAGCCACACAACTTACCATACCCATTCAGTAACCACATGTAGTCACAGAACTTACCATACCCATTCAGTAACCACATGTAGTCACACAACTTACCATACACACTCAGTAACCACATTTAATCACACAACTTACCATACCCATTCAGTAACCACATGTAGTCACACAACTTACCATACCCATTCAGTAACCACATTTAGTCACACAACTTACCATACCCATTCAGTAACCACATGTAGTCACACAACTTACCATACCCACTCAGAAACCACATGTAGTCACACAACTTACCATACCCACTCAGTAACCACATGTAGTCACACAACTTACCATACCCATTCAGTAACCACATGTAGTCACACTACTTACCATACCCACTCAGTAACCACTTGTAGTCACACAACTTACCATACCCACTCAGTAACCACATTTAATCACATAACTTACCATACCCACTCAGTAACCACATTTAATCACATAACTTACCATACCCACTCAGTAACCACATTTAGTCACACAACTTACCATACCCACTCAGTAACCACATTTAATCACATAACTTACCATACCCACTCAGTAACCACATTTAATCACATAACTTACCATACCCACTCAGTAACCACATGTAGTCACACAACTGACCATACCCACTCAGTAACCACATTTAATCACATAACTTACCATACCCACTCAGTAGCCACATTTAATCACACAACTTACCATACCCACTCAGTAACCACATTTAATCACACAACTTACCATACCCACTCAGTAACCACATTTAGCCACACAACTTACCATACCCACTCAGTAACCACATTTAATAACACAACTTACCATACCCACTCAGTAACCACATTTAATCACACAACTTACCATACCCACTCAGTAACCTCATTTAGCCACACAACTTACCATACCCACTCAGTAACCACATTTAATCACACAACTTACCATACCCACTCAGTAACCAAATTTAATCACACAACTTACCATACCCACTCAGTAACCACATTTAATCACACAACTTACCATACCCACTCAGTAACCTCATTTAGCCACACAACTTACCATACCCACTCAGTAACCACATGTAATCACACAACTGACCATACCCACTCAGTAACCACATGTAATCACACAACTTACCATACCCACTCAGTAACCACATTTAATCACACAACTTACCATACCCACTCAGTAACCACATTTAGTCACACAACTTACCATACCCACTCAGTAACCACATTTAGTCACACAACTTACCATACCCACTCAGTAACCACATGTAGTCACACAACTTACCATACCCACTCAGTAACCACATTTAATCACACAACTTACCATACCCACTCAGTAACCACATTTAATCACACAACTTACCATACCCACTCAGTAACCACATTTAGCCACACAACTTACCATACCCACTCAGTAACCACATTTAATAACACAACTTACCATACCCACTCAGTAACCACATTTAATCACACAACTTACCATACCCACTCAGTAACCTCATTTAGCCACACAACTTACCATACCCACTCAGTAACCACATTTAATCACACAACTTACCATACCCACTCAGTAACCACATTTAATCACACAACTTACCATACCCACTCAGTAACCACATTTAATCACACAACTTACCATACCCACTCAGTAACCTCATTTAGCCACACAACTTACCATACCCACTCAGTAACCACATGTAATCACACAACTGACCATACCCACTCAGTAACCACATGTAATCACACAACTGACCATACCCACTCAGTAACCACATTTAATCACACAACTTACCATACCCACTCAGTAACCTCATTTAGCCACACAACTTACCATACCCACTCAGTAACCACATGTAGTCACACAACTTACCATACCCACTCAGTAACCACATGTAGTCACACAACTTACCATACCCACTCAGTAACAACATTTAATCACACAACTTACCATACCCACTCAGTAACCATATTTAGCCACACAACTTACCATACCCACTCAGTAACCACATTTAGTCACACAACTTACCATACCCATTCAGTAACCACATGTAGTCACACAACTTACCATACCCACTCAGAAACCACATGTAGTCACACAACTTACCATACCCACTCAGTAACCACATGTAGTCACACAACTTACCATACCCATTCAGTAACCACATGTAGTCACACTACTTACCATACCCACTCAGTAACCACTTGTAGTCACACAACTTACCATACCCACTCAGTAACCACATTTAATCACATAACTTACCATACCCACTCAGTAACCACATTTAATCACATAACTTACCATACCCACTCAGTAACCACATTTAGTCACACAACTTACCATACCCACTCAGTAACCACATTTAATCACATAACTTACCATACCCACTCAGTAACCACATTTAATCACATAACTTACCATACCCACTCAGTAACCACATGTAGTCACACAACTGACCATACCCACTCAGTAACCACATTTAATCACATAACTTACCATACCCACTCAGTAGCCACATTTAATCACACAACTTACCATACCCACTCAGTAACCACATTTAATCACACAACTTACCATACCCACTCAGTAACCACATTTAGCCACACAACTTACCATACCCACTCAGTAACCACATTTAATCACACAACTTACCATACCCACTCAGTAACCACATTTAATCACACAACTTACCATACCCACTCAGTAACCTCATTTAGCCACACAACTTACCATACCCACTCAGTAACCACATTTAATCACACAACTTACCATACCCACTCAGTAACCAAATTTAATCACACAACTTACCATACCCACTCAGTAACCACATTTAATCACACAACTTACCATACCCACTCAGTAACCTCATTTAGCCACCCAACTTACCATACCCACTCAGTAACCACATGTAATCACACAACTGACCATACCCACTCAGTAACCACATGTAATCACACAACTGACCATACCCACTCAGTAACCACATTTAATCACACAACTTACCATACCCACTCAGTAACCTCATTTAGCCACACAACTTACCATACCCACTCAGTAACCACATTTAATCACATAACTTACCATACCCACTCAGTAACCACATTTAATCACATAACTTACCATACCCACTCAGTAACCACATGTAGTCACACAACTGACCATACCCACTCAGTAACCACATTTAATCACATAACTTACCATACCCACTCAGTAGCCACATTTAATCACACAACTTACCATACCCACTCAGTAACCACATTTAATCACACAACTTACCATACCCACTCAGTAACCACATTTAGCCACACAACTTACCATACCCACTCAGTAACCACATTTAATAACACAACTTACCATACCCACTCAGTAACCACATTTAATCACACAACTTACCATACCCACTCAGTAACCTCATTTAGCCACACAACTTACCATACCCACTCAGTAACCACATTTAATCACACAACTTACCATACCCACTCAGTAACCAAATTTAATCACACAACTTACCATACCCACTCAGTAACCACATTTAATCACACAACTTACCATACCCACTCAGTAACCTCATTTAGCCACACAACTTACCATACCCACTCAGTAACCACATGTAATCACATAACTGACCATACCCACTCAGTAACCACATGTAATCACACAACTGACCATACCCACTCAGTAACCACATTTAATCACACAACTTACCATACCCACTCAGTAACCTCATTTAGCCACACAACTTACCATACCCACTCAGTAACCACATGTAGTCACACAACTTACCATACCCACTCAGTAACCACATGTAGTCACACAACTTACCATACCCACTCAGTAACAACATTTAATCACACAACTTACCATACCCACTCAGTAACCACATTTAATCACACAACTTACCATACCCACTCAGTAACCACATTTAGCCACACAACTTACCATACCCACTCAGTAACCACATTTAATAACACAACTTACCATACCCACTCAGTAACCACATTTAATCACACAACTTACCATACCCACTCAGTAACCTCATTTAGCCACACAACTTACCATACCCACTCAGTAACCACATTTAATCACACAACTTACCATACCCACTCAGTAACCAAATTTAATCACACAACTTACCATACCCACTCAGTAACCACATTTAATCACACAACTTACCATACCCACTCAGTAACCTCATTTAGCCACACAACTTACCATACCCACTCAGTAACCACATGTAATCACACAACTGACCATACCCACTCAGTAACCACATGTAATCACACAACTGACCATACCCACTCAGTAACCACATTTAATCACATAACTTACCATACCCACTCAGTAACCACATTTAATCACATAACTTACCATACCCACTCAGTAACCACATTTAGTCACACAACTTACCATACCCACTCAGTAACCACATTTAATCACATAACTTACCATACCCACTCAGTAACCACATTTAATCACATAACTTACCATACCCACTCAGTAACCACATGTAGTCACACAACTGACCATACCCACTCAGTAACCACATTTAATCACATAACTTACCATACCCACTCAGTAGCCACATTTAATCACACAACTTACCATACCCACTCAGTAACCACATTTAATCACACAACTTACCATACCCACTCAGTAACCACATTTAGCCACACAACTTACCATACCCACTCAGTAACCACATTTAATCACACAACTTACCATACCCACTCAGTAACCACATTTAATCACACAACTTACCATACCCACTCAGTAACCTCATTTAGCCACACAACTTACCATACCCACTCAGTAACCACATTTAATCACACAACTTACCATACCCACTCAGTAACCACATTTAATCACACAACTTACCATACCCACTCAGTAACCACATTTAATCACACAACTTACCATACCCACTCAGTAACCTCATTTAGCCACACAACTTACCATACCCACTCAGTAACCACATGTAATCACACAACTGACCATACCCACTCAGTAACCACATGTAATCACACAACTGACCATACCCACTCAGTAACCACATTTAATCACACAACTTACCATACCCACTCAGTAACCTCATTTAGCCACACAACTTACCATACCCACTCAGTAACCACATGTAGTCACACAACTTACCATACCCACTCAGTAACCACATGTAGTCACACAACTTACCATACCCACTCAGTAACCACATTTAATCACACAACTTACCATACCCACTCAGTAACCACATTTAATCACACAACTTACCATACCCACTCAGTAACCACATTTAGCCACACAACTTACCATACCCACTCAGTAACCACATTTAATCACACAACTTACCATACCCACTCAGTAACCACATTTAATCACACAACTTACCATACCCACTCAGTAACCTCATTTAGCCACACAACTTACCATACCCACTCAGTAACCACATTTAATCACACAACTTACCATACCCACTCAGTAACCACATTTAATCACACAACTTACCATACCCACTCAGTAACCACATTTAATCACACAACTTACCATACCCACTCAGTAACCACATTTAGCCACACAACTTACCATACCCACTCAGTAACCACATGTAATCACACAACTTACCATACCCACTCAGTAACCACATGTAATCACACAACTTACCATACCCACTCAGTAACCACATTTAATCACACAACTTACCATACCCACTCAGTAACCACATTTAGTCACACAACTTACCATACCCACTCAGTAACCACATGTAGTCACACAACTTACCATACCCACTCAGTAACCACATGTAGTCACACAACTTACCATACCCACTCAGTAACCACATTTAATCACACAACTTACCATACCCACTCAGTAACCACATTTAGTCACACAACTTACCATACCCACTCAGTAACCACATTTAGTCACACAACTTACCATACCCACTCAGTAACCACATGTAGTCACACAACTTACCATACCCACTCAGTAACCACATTTAGTCACACAACTTACCATACCCACTCAGTAACCACATTTAGTCACACAACTTACCATACCCACTCAGTAACCACATGTAGTCACACAACTTACCATACCCACTCAGTAACCACATTTAGTCACACAACTTACCATACCCACTCAGTAACCACATTTAATCACACAACTTACCATACCCACTCAGTAACCACATTTAATCACACAACTTACCATACCCACTCAGTAACCACATTTAGTCACACAACTTACCATACCCACTCAGTAACCACATTTAATCACACAACTTACCATACCCACTCAGTAACCACATTTAATCACACAACTTACCATACCCACTCAGTAACCACATGTAGTCACACAACTTACCATACCCACTCAGTAACCACATTTAATCACACAACTTACCATACCCACTCAGTAACCACATTTAATCACACAACTTACCATACCCACTCAGTAACCACATTTAATCACACAACTTACCATACCCACTCAGTAACCACATTTAGTCACACAACTTACCATACCCACTCAGTAACCACATTTAATCACACAACTTACCATACCCACTCAGTAACCACATTTAATCACACAACTTACCATACCCACTCAGTAACCACATTTAGCCACACAACTTACCATACCCACTCAGTAACCACATTTAATCACACAACTTACCATACCCACTCAGTAACCACATTTAATCACACAACTTACCATACCCACTCAGTAACCACATTTAATCACACAACTTACCATACCCACTCAGTAACCTCATTTAGCCACACAACTTACCATACCCACTCAGTAACCACATGTAATCACACAACTTACCATACCCACTCAGTAACCACATGTAATCACACAACTTACCATACCCACTCAGTAACCACATTTAATCACACAACTTACCATACCCACTCAGTAACCACATTTAGCCACACAACTTACCATACCCACTCAGTAACCACATGTAGTCACACAACTTACCATACCCACTCAGTAACCACATGTAGTCACACAACTTACCATACCCACTCAGTAACCACATTTAATCACACAACTTACCATACCCACTCAGTAACCACATTTAGTCACACAACTTACCATACCCACTCAGTAACCACATTTAATCACACAACTTACCATACCCACTCAGTAACCACATTTAGTCACACAACTTACCATACCCACTCAGTAACCACATTTAGTCACACAACTTACCATACCCACTCAGTAACCACATTTAGTCACACAACTTACCATACCCACTCAGTAACCACATTTAGTCACACAACTTACCATACCCACTCAGTAACCACATTTAGTCACACAACTTACCATACCCACTCAGTAACCACATTTAGTCACACAACTTACCATACCCACTCAGTAACCACATTTAATCACACAACTTACCATACCCACTCAGTAACCACATTTAATCACACAACTTACCATACCCACTCAGTAACCACATTTAATCACACAACTTACCATACCCACTCAGTAACCACATTTAATCACACAACTTACCATACCCACTCAGTAACCACATTTAATCACACAACTTACCATACCCACTCAGTAACCACATTTAATCACACAACTTACCATACCCACTCAGTAACCACATTTAATCACACAACTTACCATACCCACTCAGTAACCACATTTAGTCACACAACTTACCATACCCACTCAGTAACCACATTTAATCACACAACTTACCATACCCACTCAGTAACCACATTTAATCACACAACTTACCATACCCACTCAGTAACCACATTTAATCACACAACTTACCATACCCACTCAGTAACCACATTTAATCACACAACTTACCATACCCACTCAGTAACCACATGTAGTCACACAACTTACCATACCCACTCAGTAACCACATTTAGTCACACAACTTACCATACCCACTCAGTAACCACATTTAATCACACAACTTACCATACCCACTCAGTAACCACATTTAGTCACACAACTTACCATACCCACTCAGTAACCACATTTAATCACACAACTTACCATACCCACTCAGTAACCACATTTAGTCACACAACTTACCATACCCACTCAGTAACCACATGTAGTCACACAACTTACCATACCCACTCAGTAACCACATTTAGTCACACAACTTACCATACCCACTCAGTAACCACATTTAGTCACACAACTTACCATACCCACTCAGTAACCACATGTAGTCACACAACTTACCATACCCACTCAGTAACCACATGTAGTCACACAACTTACCATACCCACTCAGTAACCACATTTAATCACACAACTTACCATACCCACTCAGTAACCACATTTAATCACACAACTTACCATACCCACTCAGTAACCACATTTAGTCACACAACTTACCATACCCACTCAGTAACCACATTTAATCACACAACTTACCATACCCACTCAGTAACCACATTTAATCACACAACTTACCATACCCACTCAGTAACCACATTTAGTCACACAACTTACCATACCCACTCAGTAACCACATTTAGTCACACAACTTACCATACCCACTCAGTAACCACATGTAGTCACACAACTTACCATACCCACTCAGTAACCACATTTAATCACACAACTTACCATACCCACTCAGTAACCACATTTAATCACACAACTTACCATACCCACTCAGTAACCACATTTAGTCACACAACTTACCATACCCACTCAGTAACCACATTTAGTCACACAACTTACCATACCCACTCAGTAACCACATGTAGTCACACAACTTACCATACCCACTCAGTAACCACATTTAATCACACAACTTACCATACCCACTCAGTAACCACATTTAGTCACACAACTTACCATACCCACTCAGTAACCACATTTAGTCACACAACTTACCATACCCACTCAGTAACCACATTTAGTCACACAACTTACCATACCCACTCAGTAACCACATTTAGTCACACAACTTACCATACCCACTCAGTAACCACATTTAGTCACACAACTTACCATACCCACTCAGTAACCACATTTAGTCACACAACTTACCATACCCACTCAGTAACCACATTTAATCACACAACTTACCATACCCACTCAGTAACCACATTTAATCACACAACTTACCATACCCACTCAGTAACCACATTTAGTCACACAACTTACCATACCCACTCAGTAACCACATTTAGTCACACAACTTACCATACCCACTCAGTAACCACATTTAATCACACAACTTACCATACCCACTCAGTAACCACATTTAATCACACAACTTACCATACCCACTCAGTAACCACATTTAGTCACACAACTTACCATACCCACTCAGTAACCACATTTAATCACACAACTTACCATACCCACTCAGTAACCACATTTAATCACACAACTTACCATACCCACTCAGTAACCACATTTAATCACACAACTTACCATACCCACTCAGTAACCACATTTAGTCACACAACTTACCATACCCACTCAGTAACCACATGTAATCACACAACTTACCATACCCACTCAGTAACCACATTTAATCACACAACTTACCATACCCACTCAGTAACCACATGTAATCACACAACTTACCATACCCACTCAGTAACCACATTTAATCACACAACTTACCATACCCACTCAGTAACCACATGTAATCACACAACTTACCATACCCACTCAGTAACCACATTTAGTCACACAACTTACCATACCCACTCAGTAACCACATGTAGTCACACAACTTACCATACCCACTCAGTAACCACATTTAATCACACAACTTACCATACCCACTCAGTAACCACATTTAGTCACACAACTTACCATACCCACTCAGTAACCACATTTAATCACACAACTTACCATACCCACTCAGTAACCACATTTAGTCACACAACTTACCATACCCACTCAGTAACCACATGTAGTCACACAACTTACCATACCCACTCAGTAACCACATTTAGTCACACAACTTACCATACCCACTCAGTAACCACATGTAGTCACACAACTTACCATACCCACTCAGTAACCACATGTAGTCACACAACTTACCATACCCACTCAGTAACCACATGTAGTCACACAACTTACCATACCCACTCAGTAACCACATTTAATCACACAACTTACCATACCCACTCAGTAACCACATTTAATCACACAACTTACCATACCCACTCAGTAACCACATTTAGTCACACAACTTACCATACCCACTCAGTAACCACATTTAATCACACAACTTACCATACCCACTCAGTAACCACATTTAATCACACAACTTACCATACCCACTCAGTAACCACATGTAGTCACACAACTTACCATACCCACTCAGTAACCACATTTAATCACACAACTTACCATACCCACTCAGTAACCACATTTAATCACACAACTTACCATACCCACTCAGTAACCACATTTAATCACACAACTTACCATACCCACTCAGTAACCACATTTAGTCACACAACTTACCATACCCACTCAGTAACCACATTTAATCACACAACTTACCATACCCACTCAGTAACCACATTTAATCACACAACTTACCATACCCACTCAGTAACCACATTTAGTCACACAACTTACCATACCCACTCAGTAACCACATTTAGTCACACAACTTACCATACCCACTCAGTAACCACATTTAATCACACAACTTACCATACCCACTCAGTAACCACATTTAATCACACAACTTACCATACCCACTCAGTAACCACATTTAATCACACAACTTACCATACCCACTCAGTAACCACATGTAGTCACACAACTTACCATACCCACTCAGTAACCACATTTAGTCACACAACTTACCATACCCACTCAGTAACCACATTTAGTCACACAACTTACCATACCCACTCAGTAACCACATTTAATCACACAACTTACCATACCCACTCAGTAACCACATTTAATCACACAACTTACCATACCCACTCAGTAACCACATTTAATCACACAACTTACCATACCCACTCAGTAACCACATTTAATCACACAACTTACCATACCCACTCAGTAACCACATTTAGTCACACAACTTACCATACCCACTCAGTAACCACATGTAGTCACACAACTTACCATACCCACTCAGTAACCACATTTAGTCACACAACTTACCATACCCACTCAGTAACCACATTTAATCACACAACTTACCATACCCACTCAGTAACCACATTTAATCACACAACTTACCATACCCACTCAGTAACCACATTTAATCACACAACTTACCATACCCACTCAGTAACCACATTTAGTCACACAACTTACCATACCCACTCAGTAACCACATGTAGTCACACAACTTACCATACCCACTCAGTAACCACATTTAATCACACAACTTACCATACCCACTCAGTAACCACATTTAGTCACACAACTTACCATACCCACTCAGTAACCACATGTAGTCACACAACTTACCATACCCACTCAGTAACCACATTTAGTCACACAACTTACCATACCCACTCAGTAACCACATTTAATCACACAACTTACCATACCCACTCAGTAACCACATTTAATCACACAACTTACCATACCCACTCAGTAACCACATGTAGTCACACAACTTACCATACCCACTCAGTAACCACATTTAGTCACACAACTTACCATACCCACTCAGTAACCACATTTAATCACACAACTTACCATACCCACTCAGTAACCACATTTAATCACACAACTTACCATACCCACTCAGTAACCACATTTAGTCACACAACTTACCATACCCACTCAGTAACCACATTTAATCACACAACTTACCATACCCACTCAGTAACCACATTTAATCACACAACTTACCATACCCACTCAGTAACCACATTTAGCCACACAACTTACCATACCCACTCAGTAACCACATTTAATCACACAACTTACCATACCCACTCAGTAACCACATTTAATCACACAACTTACCATACCCACTCAGTAACCACATTTAGTCACACAACTTACCATACCCACTCAGTAACCACATTTAGTCACACAACTTACCATACCCACTCAGTAACCACATGTAATCACACAACTTACCATACCCACTCAGTAACCACATGTAATCACACAACTTACCATACCCACTCAGTAACCACATTTAATCACACAACTTACCATACCCACTCAGTAACCACATTTAATCACACAACTTACCATACCCACTCAGTAACCACATTTAGTCACACAACTTACCATACCCACTCAGTAACCACATTTAGTCACACAACTTACCATACCCACTCAGTAACCACATTTAATCACACAACTTACCATACCCACTCAGTAACCACATTTAATCACACAACTTACCATACCCACTCAGTAACCACATTTAGTCACACAACTTACCATACCCACTCAGTAACCACATTTAGTCACACAACTTACCATACCCACTCAGTAACCACATTTAATCACACAACTTACCATACCCACTCAGTAACCACATTTAATCACACAACTTACCATACCCACTCAGTAACCACATTTAATCACACAACTTACCATACCCACTCAGTAACCACATTTAGTCACACAACTTACCATACCCACTCAGTAACCACATTTAATCACACAACTTACCATACCCACTCAGTAACCACATTTAGTCACACAACTTACCATACCCACTCAGTAACCACATTTAATCACACAACTTACCATACCCACTCAGTAACCACATTTAATCACACAACTTACCATACCCACTCAGTAACCACATTTAATCACACAACTTACCATACCCACTCAGTAACCACATTTAGTCACACAACTTACCATACCCACTCAGTAACCACATTTAATCACACAACTTACCATACCCACTCAGTAACCACATTTAATCACACAACTTACCATACCCACTCAGTAACCACATGTAGTCACACAACTTACCATACCCACTCAGTAACCACATTTAATCACACAACTTACCATACCCACTCAGTAACCACATTTAATCACACAACTTACCATACCCACTCAGTAACCACATTTAATCACACAACTTACCATACCCACTCAGTAACCACATTTAGCCACACAACTTACCATACCCACTCAGTAACCACATTTAATCACACAACTTACCATACCCACTCAGTAACCACATTTAATCACACAACTTACCATACCCACTCAGTAACCTCATTTAGCCACACAACTTACCATACCCACTCAGTAACCACATTTAATCACACAACTTACCATACCCACTCAGTAACCACATTTAATCACACAACTTACCATACCCACTCAGTAACCACATTTAATCACACAACTTACCATACCCACTCAGTAACCTCATTTAGCCACACAACTTACCATACCCACTCAGTAACCACATGTAATCACACAACTTACCATACCCACTCAGTAACCACATTTAATCACACAACTTACCATACCCACTCAGTAACCACATTTAATCACACAACTTACCATACCCACTCAGTAACCACATTTAATCACACAACTTACCATACCCACTCAGTAACCACATGTAATCACACAACTTACCATACCCACTCAGTAACCACATGTAGTCACACAACTTACCATACCCACTCAGTAACCACATGTAGTCACACAACTTACCATACCCACTCAGTAACCACATTTAATCACACAACTTACCATACCCACTCAGTAACCACATTAGTCACACAACTTACCATACCCACTCAGTAACCACATTTATCACACAACTTACCATACCCACTCAGTAACCACATTTAATCACACAACTTACCATACCCACTCAGTAACCACATTTAATCACACAACTTACCATACCCACTCAGTAACCACATTTAGTCACACAACTTACCATACCCACTCAGTAACCACATGTAGTCACACAACTTACCATACCCACTCAGTAACCACATTTAGTCACACAACTTACCATACCCACTCAGTAACCACATGTAGTCACACAACTTACCATACCCACTCAGTAACCACATGTAGTCACACAACTTACCATACCCACTCAGTAACCACATGTAGTCACACAACTTACCATACCCACTCAGTAACCACATTTAATCACACAACTTACCATACCCACTCAGTAACCACATTTAGTCACACAACTTACCATACCCACTCAGTAACCACATTTAATCACACAACTTACCATACCCACTCAGTAACCACATTTAATCACACAACTTACCATACCCACTCAGTAACCACATGTAGTCACACAACTTACCATACCCACTCAGTAACCACATTTAATCACACAACTTACCATACCCACTCAGTAACCACATTTAATCACACAACTTACCATACCCACTCAGTAACCACATTTAATCACACAACTTACCATACCCACTCAGTAACCACATTTAGTCACACAACTTACCATACCCACTCAGTAACCACATTTAATCACACAACTTACCATACCCACTCAGTAACCACATTTAATCACACAACTTACCATACCCACTCAGTAACCACATTTAATCACACAACTTACCATACCCACTCAGTAACCACATTTAATCACACAACTTACCATACCCACTCAGTAACCACATTTAATCACACAACTTACCATACCCACTCAGTAACCACATTTAATCACACAACTTACCATACCCACTCAGTAACCACATTTAGCCACACAACTTACCATACCCACTCAGTAACCACATTTAATCACACAACTTACCATACCCACTCAGTAACCACATTTAATCACACAACTTACCATACCCACTCAGTAACCACATTTAATCACACAACTTACCATACCCACTCAGTAACCACATTTAATCACACAACTTACCATACCCACTCAGTAACCACATTTAATCACACAACTTACCATACCCACTCAGTAACCTCATTTAGCCACACAACTTACCATACCCACTCAGTAACCACATGTAATCACACAACTTACCATACCCACTCAGTAACCACATTTAATCACACAACTTACCATACCCACTCAGTAACCACATGTAATCACACAACTTACCATACCCACTCAGTAACCACATTTAATCACACAACTTACCATACCCACTCAGTAACCACATGTAATCACACAACTTACCATACCCACTCAGTAACCACATGTAGTCACACAACTTACCATACCCACTCAGTAACCACATGTAGTCACACAACTTACCATACCCACTCAGTAACCACATTTAATCACACAACTTACCATACCCACTCAGTAACCACATTTAGCCACACAACTTACCATACCCACTCAGTAACCACATTTAATCACACAACTTACCATACCCACTCAGTAACCACATTTAGCCACACAACTTACCATACCCACTCAGTAACCACATGTAGTCACACAACTTACCATACCCACTCAGTAACCACATTAGTCACACAACTTACCATACCCACTCAGTAACCACATGTAGTCACACAACTTACCATACCCACTCAGTAACCACATGTAGTCACACAACTTACCATACCCACTCAGTAACCACATGTAGTCACACAACTTACCATACCCACTCAGTAACCACATTTAATCACACAACTTACCATACCCACTCAGTAACCACATTTAATCACATAACTTACCATACCCACTCAGTAACCACATTTAGTCACACAACTTACCATACCCACTCAGTAACCACATTTAATCACATAACTTACCATACCCACTCAGTAACCACATTTAATCACACAACTTACCATACCCACTCAGTAACCACATGTAGTCACACAACTTACCATACCCATTCAGTAACCACATGTAGTCACACAACTTACCATACCCACTCAGTAACCACATGTAGTCACACAACTTACCATACCCACTCAGTAACCACATTTAATCACACAACTTACCATACCCACTCAGTAACCACATTTAGTCACACAACTTACCATACCCACTCAGTAACCACATTTAGTCACACAACTTACCATACCCACTCAGTAACCACATTTAGTCACACAACTTACCATACCCACTCAGTAACCACATTTAGTCACACAACTTACCATACCCACTCAGTAACCACATGTAGTCACACAACTTACCATACCCACTCAGTAACCACATGTAGTCACACAACTTACCATACCCACTCAGTAACCACATGTAGTCACCAGTGGCGTAGCTAGGGTCATGTGCGCCCGGGGACATGACACAAAATCCGCGCCCCTTGTCGGACCGAACGATTCTGGGGGTTACTGAGCCCCCAAGAAAAATTTGAAATTTTACGGTTTATATGGGTTCATTTTCGAAGCTTCTGGGTATTTTAATGAAATAAAATACAGACTAATAATTCTCTATATTATTTACAATTTAAACAATTTATTTGAAGAAAAAAATACTCTACTAATTGTACAATTAGACATAGTCTACAAAAAATTATTCTCCTTGATTTGAATGTTGCAAACTCGTCAATCACGTTGTCAAAATTAATATTCTCAAGTGTTTCTCTTTCGATGCTAAAGAGTGTAAGATCATTCAGGCGATCTTGTCCCATTGAAGCACGTAAATATGACAAAATAAGCTTCAGTTTGCTGAAGGACCGCTCACAGCTTTCAGTTGAAACAGCAATTGTTATAAGTATTTGAAGTGAAATGGACAGATTCGGAAATACGTCATCTCCATATGAAACAATAAAACCAAGAAGATCCAAAGTAGTTTCTGATAGAACTTCAGTCCGGGTACTGAGTAGCATTTTTCAGTCTCTGATTTCTGTGCACAATTCGTGACCATTGACGTCAGTGTTCGTATAAATTATCAAAATCTAAGCAATTTTAACGAAGTGTATCGACTTTTGTCTCAGCAAGAAGAGTTTTGACGTCTAGTAAAAATCCAAATTTGTTGTTTAGATATTTTAGACGTAAAAAACCGTATTGATATCTCAAGTTGGAGTCTATCAATTACGCTGCTCATATCACGTGCAATCTCTTCTTCTGCAGAAAGTCCTGCATCTCTTGTTAATTCTCTAGGCATCCTCCCATGTCGTCTAATACTTCTGTCAACCTCTATTCCCCAATTTGTGCATCTTCCTTCCCATTGTCTACCCGCAACCTGGCTCAAATTATCACGAATGTTGACAATTTCTTGCTCAAGCGATTCAAGATTATATGCTGCTTCCTTGAAATTCACAGTAGGATTCTGAAACCGTTTCTGGACACGATCAATTTTCCCAAGTATGATGTTCCAGAAATTTAACAAAACTAGGAATTTAAAGTTTAATATACCTGCCAGCAAAGTTTCTGCATCACTTCTGGTGTCAGGCGTCATATTTGTATGTTCTGATAATTTTTCCAACAGCCCTACCAGTTCATCTAGTCCTTCATAAATTGCTTTAACAGCTTCTGATCGTGCACTCAAGCGTGTTTCAGACTCCCTCTTCATTGTGATTGACATAACTCTTTTTAATTTTTTCCCAACGAGTTATTGAACGAGAGAAACAAAAATTTATACTTTCAACTGTTCCAAAAACGTGATTACAACTGGATCCTGTTTAGCTGAGTGTACTCCTGCTAAGTTTAAGCTGTGATTGTCAAAGTTGAAGAACAATGCTTTGTGATTTCTGGCACATATTCGCTGTTGAAGGCCGGATATATGCCCTGTCATTACAGCAGCATTGTCATAACATTGTGACCGATAGTCGGCTGGAGGTATGTTATTAGATTCCAGTTTATATACGATAACTCTTTCAAGGCTTGCTGCGTCTTTGGAAAGTATCTGTATAAAACCTAAAAATTATTATTTGATGTTGTGTTTTTTTAGTTTAAAAATCCACATCCACAAATCTGATGACTTGAGAAAGCTATTCCCGGTGTCCTAGATCGGGTGTTGAGTTAAGTAAGATACCGTAGTACTTGTTTTTTGTGATTTCACTAAACAGCTGATTCCTTACAGTCGATGAAAGTAGGTGGATAAATTCATTCTGGATTTCCGGTGATAAATAAGATACTGAACCTTGATTTTCTCGGGCATGTTGTAAGTGTTTTTCTAACAGTGGATCACACTGATCAAGTTTGATCACAGAGAGAAAGGAAAGAGAGGCGATGTCTGATGTTTCATATAAAAGGAATCCAACTTGCTTTGACATACCCACACAATGCCTTGAGAGGAGAGACCTTCCCTCCCTCCCCCACTTTACTCCCTCCACAGTGGGATGGGGGACGTAAGATTTTTCTTTTTAAAAAGAGTCACAGCATGCAGCAAAGGGACGCGAATTAACCATTCTGTAAGCCAGTGGTTCTCAACCTTTTGAGATTCAAGGACCACTTGAAAAATGTGTGTCTTAGCTACGGACCACTACTAAAAATTGTGCTACTGCCAAGCTGGAAAGTTAAATATAATTATACTGTGTATAAAAAATCGTATCTGTTGCAGACGCTCCTTTTATACAGAATATTATTGCTAGCTATAAGTAGTATACATGTTAGTAAAATTATACTAATAGTCTACGTTTTGCGTGCTCCAAAACAATATTGTAATGGCTTTCTTTTGTAAAGAACAAATGTCATTTATATTAGTCTCATAGCCTTCTCATTTAATTCTACTTGCTAACTATACAAAAAACTTTAAGTCATAAACAGTAGTTTGTATTAAAAAGACTGCTATATTATTTTATTTAGTACAAACGATGTTTTGTTTTTATTGTAAGCAATGGAGAAAATCCACTTTCACAAAGTTGCAAAGGGTAAAAGTATTTTAAAAGCTATCTGAGACAATTCGGAGTACTCCAAAATTTCATTAAGCCCACTTTCTGATGCAACATATTCAAAGTGCTATCGCTAGTGAGTTCAATGAATTGGTTTAATTACGATGTTGGTAATTTTATTTGATGAGGCAATGTGTGCGAGATTAGGACTGGAAACCCACGAAAAAGCCACTTAACGTTAAAAATCACCAAAGTAGAATTAAAATTGGCCCTGCATTGATTGAGTATGACCAGAAATCAAATTTACCAACAGTTGTTTATTTATTTCAACATTTTCTTGTTTCTCTGTGATTTCATACTATTGATCAAACATGTCAAAGTTATCTTGAAATAATCCTCTTTTCCAAAGATCAAGCTTTTTCGTAAAAGCAGACACTTTGTCACTGAGAGTAATATAATGTGTCTGCTTTCCTTGCTGAGTTGAATTAAGTTTATTGAGTTCTTCAAAAGTTTCAGCCAAGCAAGCTATAACAACAACCCATAAGCTATGGTTCAAATGATCATCACGCTTTGATTTTTTTCTAAAAGAAACTCTCTTACGTCATCACGTAATTGAAACAGTCTTATAACCAGCGAAATTCAGTACACATCAGTAACTGTTAATGGTCAAGATTCATATTCGAACATAAAAAATCAAAGAAACGAGAATTTAAAAGACGAGCCTTGATAAAATTTAAAAGCTATTTAGGCCAGATCAAAAATATATTTTAAGTCTGCGTTAATTCTTTTACTTGTTAGTCTTTCTCGATGAATCATACAGTGCGTAAATTTAATGCTTTGCTCGCGGACCACCAGACACATCTTCGCGAACCACTAGTGCTCCGTAGAACACAGGTTGAAAACTACTGCTTTAAGCCACTCCTTTTTCTTGTCTTGGTCATTTTGGTTGCTTTTAGTGTCGTCTCTGTTCTATTAATAGAATCACCTTTGTCTCTTACTGCTCCCCTACCCACACTCCCAGCAACTCAAAGTTTTTTTAAATTTAAATCGCCATCAGCAATCCTACATTGTGTATGTGTCATTTATTTATGAGTAGAATGGCGCCCCTTAACGCTCAATGGGGGTGCCAACTGATTTGTAATGAAGATATTTTTGGAGCTCCAAAATTCAATCTTGCAAACGTATTTGGGATACATTAGTTTACGTCAAAAGAAAATTAAATAATGACTTTTAATACTCATTTTGGCGCCCCCTAACGTGGCACATCGGGGACATATGTCCCCCCCTGCACCCCCCTCGCTACGCCACTGGTAGTCACACAACTTACCATACCCACTCAGTAACCACATTTAATCACACAACTTACCATACCCACTCAGTAACCACATTTAATCACACAACTTACCATACCCACTCAGTAACCACATTTAGTCACACAACTTACCATACCCACTCAGTAACCACATGTAGTCACACAACTTACCATACCCACTCAGTAACCACATTTAATCACACAACTTACCATACCCACTCAGTAACCACATTTAGTCACACAACTTACCATACCCACTCAGTAACCACATTTAGTCACACAACTTACCATACCCACTCAGTAACCACATTTAGTCACACAACTTACCATACCCACTCAGTAACCACATGTAGTCACACAACTTACCATACCCACTCAGTAACCACATGTAGTCACACAACTTACCATACCCACTCAGTAACCACATTTAATCACACAACTTACCATACCCACTCAGTAACCACATTTAGTCACACAACTTACCATACCCACTCAGTAACCACATTTAATCACACAACTTACCATACCCACTCAGTAACCACATTTAACCACACAACTTACCATACCCACTCAGTAACCACATTTAATCACACAACTTACCATACCCACTCAGTAACCACATGTAGTCACACAACTTACCATACCCACTCAGTAACCACATTTAGTCACACAACTTACCATACCCACTCAGTAACCACATGTAGTCACACAACTTACCATACCCACTCAGTAACCACATTTAGTCACACAACTTACCATACCCACTCAGTAACCACATTTAGTCACACAACTTACCATACCCACTCAGTAACCACATTTAATCACACAACTTACCATACCCACTCAGTAACCACATTTAATCACACAACTTACCATACCCACTCAGTAACCACATTTAATCACACAACTTACCATACCCACTCAGTAACCACATTTAGTCACACAACTTACCATACCCACTCAGTAACCACATTTAATCACACAACTTACCATACCCACTCAGTAACCACATTTAGCCACACAACTTACCATACCCACTCAGTAACCACATTTAGTCACACAACTTACCATACCCACTCAGTAACCTCATTTAGCCACACAACTTACCATACCCACTCAGTAACCACATTTAGCCACACAACTTACCATACCCACTCAGTAACCACATGTAGTCACACAACTTACCATACCCACTCAGTAACCACATTTAGTCACACAACTTACCATACCCACTCAGTAACCACATTTAGTCACACAACTTACCATACCCACTCAGTAACCACATGTAGTCACACAACTTACCATACCCACTCAGTAACCACATTTAGTCACACAACTTACCATACCCACTCAGTAACCACATTTAATCACACAACTTACCATACCCACTCAGTAACCACATTTAGTCACACAACTTACCATACCCACTCAGTAACCACATTTAATCACATAACTTACCATACCCACTCAGTAACCACATTTAATCACATAACTTACCATACCCACTCAGTAACCACATTTAATCACATAACTTACCATACCCACTCAGTAACCACATGTAGTCACACAACTTACCATACCCACTCAGTAACCACATTTAGTCACACAACTTACCATACCCACTCAGTAACCACATGTAGTCACACAACTTACCATACCCACTCAGTAACCACATTTAGTCACACAACTTACCATACCCACTCAGTAACCACATTTAGTCACACAACTTACCATACCCACTCAGTAACCACATTTAATCACACAACTTACCATACCCACTCAGTAACCACATTTAATCACACAACTTACCATACCCACTCAGTAACCACATTTAATCACACAACTTACCATACCCACTCAGTAACCACATTTAGTCACACAACTTACCATACCCACTCAGTAACCACATTTAATCACACAACTTACCATACCCACTCAGTAACCACATTTAGTCACACAACTTACCATACCCACTCAGTAACCACATTTAGCCACACAACTTACCATACCCACTCAGTAACCACATTTAGCCACACAACTTACCATACCCACTCAGTAACCACATTTAGCCACACAACTTACCATACCCACTCAGTAACCTCATTTAGCCACACAACTTACCATACCCACTCAGTAACCACATTTAGTCACACAACTTACCATACCCACTCAGTAACCACATTTAGCCACACAACTTACCATACCCACTCAGTAACCACATTTAGCCACACAACTTACCATACCCACTCAGTAACCACATTTAGCCACACAACTTACCATACCCACTCAGTAACCACATTTAGCCACACAACTTACCATACCCACTCAGTAACCTCATTTAGCCACACAACTTACCATACCCACTCAGTAACCTCATTTAGCCACACAACTTACCATACCCACTCAGTAACCACATTTAGCCACACAACTTACCATACCCACTCAGTAACCTCATTTAGCCACACAACTTACCATACCCACTCAGTAACCTCATTTAGCCACACAACTTACCATACCCACTCAGTAACCACATTTAGCCACACAACTTACCATACCCACTCAGTAACCACATTTAGTCACACAACTTACCATACCCACTCAGTAACCTCATTTAGCCACACAACTTACCATACCCACTCAGTAACCACATTTAGCCACACAACTTACCATACCCACTCAGTAACCTCATTTAGCCACACAACTTACCATACCCACTCAGTAACCACATTTAGCCACACAACTTACCATACCCACTCAGTAACCTCATTTAGCCACACAACTATACATAGCAGCCTAGCACCATCAAAACAGACTATATAACCGACAAGGATAGTTGAGTCTAATTGTTATTCGAGATTTGTAGGAGGTTCAACACCTCTTGATGTGAGACACACAATAATCAACAATCATAATAATCAACAACAATCACAATAATCAACAACAATCACAATAATCAACAACAATCACAATAATCAACAACAATCACAATAATCAACAACAATCACAATAATCAACAACAATCACAATAATCAACAATCATAATAATCAACAACAATCACAATAATCAACAACAATCACAATAATCAACAACAATCACAATAATCAACAACAATCACAATAATCAACAACAATCACAATAATCAACAACAACCGCAACCACGAACACAATAACAACAACTATAACAATCACAATAACACAAAAAATAACAACAATAACAACCGTAACCACAATAAAAACACAGCATTGAATTTCAGGAATGTGGACAAACTTTTCATGTTTATCTGTTACAGACGCTCCTTCTGTACAGAAGATTATTGCGTGCTACATTGTAGTAAAGATTTTGTCCAGTCTTGCATTTTCATTAAAGTTTTAAATGATGATTTGTTTATATGGTGTTAGAATTTTTTATAAATGTATTCTAGTTTTTTTTTAAATTTGTTGGGTTGGAATAAATCATAATCTTTATTTTAAATTTAGGAAAAAATATACATACAGCCATAATAAAAATCTAGAAACTATATACAAATTGAAACTTTAGAAATAAACGTATTTTCTTTACTTGAACAGTTTTGCCATGATAAAGAAGAGGGCGTAAATATTTTAAATTGAACACTTTTAGTTATTGGTTAATTTGTACTGATAAAGTCTTTGGCCGAAATTTTTACACAAGAAATTATTGTTTATCAATAAAGTATACATTTTGAATTTTTTTTATTGAAACACATCGTTACTGTCTGGTTATATTCGCCTTTAAGTTGAAATGTGTTGCCATGCAGAAATTCTTCGGTGAGAGAGATATACAGAGAAGCGATTACTGTTCACAATCAATTAGAGCCATTAACCTCACCCCACCCCCTTTTCTTTTCAGTCAATATTGTTTAACCTAAATGACATTTGAAAGATTTATTTACCGCAGCAATTAAAGCACACGTCATGAAAGGCAAGCGTGTGGGCAACAGCGAGACCATCTACAGGGTCAAGGTCAACCAGGTGGTGTTCACTGGCGGAAAGGTCAAGCTACAGGCCAACAACGAGATGTCGATGTGGGTCAACTCCACGTGCCCGTGTCCGAAGATGCACAAAGGCCGAGACTACCTGGTCATGGGCCACGGGGACGGAGTGTCCAGCAAGTTGATGCTCACGCCAACGTCAGTGGTGGCCAAGTGGAGGGAGCCGTTGGCCACGAAACTCAAGGTGAGTTTACCTGTAGAGGTCAGTGGTGGCCAAGTGGAGGGAGCCGTTGGCCACGAAACTCAAGGTGAGTTTACCTGTAGAGGTCAGTGGTGGCCAAGTGGAGGGAGCCGTTGGCCACGAAACTCAAGGTGAGTTTACCTGTAGAGGTCAGTGGTGGCCAAGTGGAGGGAGCCGTTGGCCACGAAACTCAAAGTGAGTTTACCTGTAGAGGTCAGTGGTGACCAAGTGGAGGGAGCCGTTGGCCACAAAACTCAAAGTGAGTTTACCTGTAGAGGTCAGTGGTGGCCAAGTGGAGGGAGCCGTTGGCCACGAAACTCAAAGTGAGTTTACCTGTAGAGGGGTACAACTACAATGCAACGGCACCATTGAGTTTACTTGTAGCCGGGTCTATGGCGGATTAAGGAGGGGGGGGGGTGAACGGGCTAAAGCCAGGGTCCTCCAATGATTTAAGGGCCCCCCAAACGTAGTATATTTTATAATAAATGTGTACAAATGTTTGCAAGAATCCCTGAAAATATCTTGCATTAAATAAATTAATAAACTCTTATATATTAATCTGATTGCTATTCGGACCCGATAGTCTTAGCTCTCCTGGTCGTATGGAAATGTGTAGGCGTGTGGTGCAAGCGATCTAGGGATCTATTCCCAGTGGTGGATTTTTTTCCATATGTCTTTTTGCACTCAATTTTAGCATACCGGCAAAGTTATTTCTTCGTGTTAGGTTTTTGTCATGAATAATCTTTTTGGCTGGGAAGGCTGATCCCGTAGTACAGACAAAGCATTAGCAAGGAACCAATGGACTATTTAGTTTCAAGTTACAGTCTTATTTTAGCTGCTAGCAATCATTTTATTTAAAGGGACGCTGACTAGATAGGGCCCCAGTTTGAATTGCAGCCAGGGGCCCCGTGCAGTCTTAATCCGCCCCTGAGCGGGGTACAACTAAATTACAACGGCAATAATCAGTTTAGTTTTAGGGGTGCCCCCACAATGATCCACGGTCTATAATCCACATATTGAATTTCTTCACGTAATTTTTGAAATTATTTCCCTTTATTTCTTTTCCATTGGCTGTGTTAAGTTCTGCTCAGACATAGGTTCCTAACTTTTGGTATGGTTACTACTGGAAAATTCCATCTTTTAAGTGAGCAAAAATGTGGTATCCAAATATTTTTCTTTTATAATTATTTGTAGAAGTCATTTATTCCAAAGTCAATTTGACCAAAAGTTAATTTTCATGTTGTTGCAGATTTTTCAAACGATAGGACTTTTTTTCTATACATTTTAGTTAGGAGTTTAAGGGAGAAATGTAAAAAATATATATTCAATATTATATTCTTCTCTTTTCGGTGGCATCGGCACAAGCTTTTAGTCCACGGGACAACAAGATATGTCTAAATATATTTAAAGGAGGTTATCTTCTAACTAAATTTTGGTTTTGTTTTCCAGCAATGGCATCAACGTTTGAAGGCCGAGAACTCCAGCCCAGAAGAGAAACCCAAACCCAGCAACGACGGGGGACGGGGCAAGAAACGAAGAAAAGGTGGAGCAGTGCTCAGTCCGGGTGGGAACTCCCGAGAAAATGTCAACCCGCAAGGGTTGGCGGCCAGACACAACAACCCCAGGCCACCGAGCAACCTGTCCGAATACGTTAACGGCTATACCCACGGCGGCCGATACTACACCAAAGAGCTGGCCAAGAAGTACAACCAAGCCGCCCTACGACCAGCGAGCCACTGAGAAGTTACAGGACAGGAAGCGCGTTGCACTTTGAACCCGATCTAGGAAGTATAAACAAAGAGGTGGTAACACGTTGATGGGGACGCTGAGCAATGGATTTTTCAATCTCCATGACACAATGTGGAGAAATAAAACTTTTTCCTAATTAAATTTAAATTTTTTGATGACGATTTGGTTTATTTCTACAGATCAGCTGACCAATGGTCAAATGAACTAATTTATTTGGAGGCAGCGGCGGCGTTGCTACATTTATTTTGTTTAAAAGTTAGCGCTGAAAGAGACGTAGCTTACGCCTGGTTAGATATTCTTAATCTGTTTGGGTAAATTTGCTCTCACCCGTTTGTGTTAGTATCTTGATTACCAGCCAAGCATCTAAACCATGAAATAACAAGTAATAAAAACTCTAATGAGTATTTAAAGCAATTTCCAACGAAGAATTTCCGACTTTTTTATTCAAGGGAAAACATTCTAGATTTCCCATGGGGAAAAATTGCGTCATTATGAGTCATTTCAACTCAATAATTATGAAAGTAAACAAAACAATTGCTATCTACAAATTGCTGCTAAAATTACGGGAGCCGAACGAAAAGAGATTTTTGAAAAATTCCTTCTCCAACATTGTTCTAAATATTATTAGCTATCCTTTGGCGTTTGTTTCAACCCCATAGCTGTTATGGTTGCCGAGAAATTGACACAATACTGATAATTTTTACTTATTTTGTTTGTCTGAGAAATCCAGTAAACTTTTTCTGTATTTTTTTTGTGTGGTCCCTGCACATCCTTGGAACCTCTTTAACATATCTGCAAAAGAACCGAAACCTCTATCTGGTATGGTTCAGAGGAGTTGGTGTTCAAAGCTCAAACAGACAGGACGGACATTTCAAATATATAAGCGCAATTTTTCCCATAAGGAAATGGCGTTAAAAATAATTACATGATTAGAGATTGTTAACTTAATTCATTTCTTTATTTAGATATGTTTGAATTTAAAAAGTTTTTTTTCACCCATTATCACTATTTATATAAACAATTGTCTGTTTTTAAGAACAAATTAGATTGAGCTACCCTATCAGGCTTGAGGAGTCCTCCATGGACATCATAAAGTCACACTGCTTAGTGCAGCATTTTAATTTATTTGTAACTGGCTGCATTGTATTCACGATATGCTAGGAAATGAGAAGGATGTTGCTTATACAGTTCTTTTTTATCATGTGATAGCTGAGATTCTTCAACTGCCACATATATATGTAACAAATTTGTGTTAAACATAAAAAGATTCATTGAGAGACACTCCTATCGTTTTACGTTACATTCCTAATCAAGAAAATACATCAGCTTATTTTCTTATTATTATTTCTTATCGCTTTTACCTAGTTTTGTTTTAATTGAAAGGTCTTTTGAAATTGACAACTAGTTTACAATTTAAAAAGAAACTAAATTTCCTTTCTCAATCATTTAAAGATCACATTTTGTTGACGTACAGAGTTAACACTGTATGAAATTCAATATCCTCGAAACTTTTAGATTACAAAGCAAAATTTCTCTGAAAACTCCTTTTAGTACAACATTATTCCTCTGTAATTTACAAAATAGCTATTTACATTCCATACATTTTTATTTATATCGGAAGTGGGATGAACAAAGACATAATCAATTTATTCAATCTTAGAGCAAAGCAACTTATATGTTACTTTTTTTAAGCTAACACCGTATGAACTTTAGATCGTAAACTTGTCTGTTTTCTCCTGTTAAGCTACTGGCATTTGATTTCATTCAAATGGAACCAAAATTAATATATTTTTATATATATTTCTTCGAATTCTCCTAGAAAGCTACTAGTATTTATTTTGGTTTGTTGCTGTATGGAGCCAAAAATGATCTAATTTTTATGTTTTTTTCTGGTAAGCTATTACAATTTGATTTTATTCTTTGCTGTATGGAGCGGTTTATAAAGCCAAAAATTATCAAATTTTTCTCCAGCCTAATTACTTGGCCGCTGAGTTTATTCCAGTACGCAGAAAAAGATTTCCTTATAGAAAGAGATTCTTTCTATAATGATATCTAATACAAAAGAATATTACCCAAACATATTCTAATATTGCCCACGACTAGCAACATGTCAATAAATATCCCGGACAATTGGTACTCTTAAAGAAAATTCAATAAACTCCAACAAAGTTATTTCATATGTAACATTTATTTCATGTGTAGCATTCTATACATTTGTAACAATCATTCCGAGTGTATAATGCATGCACAGACAGGTAAAATAAAAATATATAAATACGAAATACTAGATCCTAGAATATAAGAATACAATAAATTCACACCGGGTAATACAAAAATATTTAGAAAATCAATTCAGCTGTAAAACATTCAAAAATTGTGAGATCTCTTGATTGAGAGTGGCCCGAGTTAGGGTTAGGGTTTAGAGTTACCCGAGTTAGGGTTAGGGTTTAGAGTTACCCGAGTTAGGGTTAGGGTTTAGAGTTACCCGAGTTAGGGTTAGGGTTTAGAGTTACCCGAGTTAGGGTTAGGGTTTAGAGTTACCCGAGTTAGGGTTAGGGTTTAGAGTTACCCGAGTTAGGGTTAGGGTTTAGAGTTACCCGAGTTAGGGTTAGGGTTTAGAGTTACCCGAGTTAGGGTTAGGGTTTAGAGTTACCCGAGTTAGGGTTAGGGTTTAGAGTTACCCGAGTTAGGGTTAGGGTTTAGAGTTACCCGGGTTAGGGTTAGGGTTTAGAGTTACCCGAGTTAGGGTTAGGGTTTAGAGTACCCGAGTTAGGGTTAGGGTTTAGAGTTACCCGAGTTAGGGTTAGGGTTTAGAGTTACCCGAGCTAGGGTTTAGAGTTACCCGAGTTAGGGTTAGGGTTTAGAGTTACCCGAGTTAGGGTTAGGGTTTAGAGTTACCCGAGTTAGGTTTAGGGTTTAGAGTTACCCGAGTTAGGGTTAGGGTTTAGAGTTACCCGAGTTAGGGTTAGGGTTTAGAGTACCCGAGTTAGGGTTAGGGTTTAGAGTTACCCGAGTTAGGGTTAGGGTTTAGAGTTACCCGAGTTAGGGTTTAGAGTTACCCGAGTTAGGGTTAGGGATTAGAGTTACCCGAGTTAGGGTTAGGGTTTAGAGTTACCCGAGTTAGGGTTAGGGTTTAGAGTTACCCGAGCTAGGGTTTAGAGTTACCCGAGTTAGGGTTAGGGTTTAGACTTACCCGAGCTAGGGTTTAGAGTTACCCGAGTTAGGGTTAGGGTTTAGAGTTACCCGAGTTAGGGTTAGGGTTTCGAGTTACCCGAGTTAGGATTAGGGTTTAGAGTTACCCGAGTTAGGGTTAGGGTTTAGAGTTACCCGAGTTAGGGTTTAGAGTTACCCGAGCTAGGGTTTAGAGTTACCCGAGTTAGGGTTAGGGTTTAGAGTTACCCGAGTTAGGGTTAGGGTTTAGAGTTACCCGAGTTAGGGTTAGGGTTTAGAGTTACCCGAGTTAGGGTTAGGGTTTAGAGTTACCCGAGCTAGGGTTTAGAGTTACCCGAGTTAGGGTTAGGGTTTAGAGTTACCCGAGTTAGGGTTAGGGTTTACAGTTACCCGAGTTAGGGTTAGGGTTTAGAGTTACCCGAGTTAGCGTTAGGGTTTAGAGTTACCCGAGTTAGGGTTAGGGTTTAGAGTTACCCCAGTTAGGGTTAGGGTTTAGAGTTACCCGAGTTGGGGTTAGGGTGTAGAGTTACCCGAGCTAGGGTTTAGAGTTACCCGAGTTAGGGTTAGGGTTTAGAGTTACCCGAGTTAGGGTAAGGGTTTAGAGTTACTCGAGTTAAGGTTAGGGTTTAGAGTAATCCCAGTTAATGACACCCTAAATTTATTTTATCTACATCGGTGTTCCCTAGAGTTCTGACGCTCATTGCTGTTGCGAGTAACCAGTCATTTGAACAGGCGGTCACATTGCTACTGAATTGAAAGGCAACAAATTGTTCTAATTTAAAGCTATAGAAATCATTTTCCAAAACTCTCCAGTAAGGACACTGACCCTCAATACGCCCGGGTCCTTCGCTTCCTTCAAATATTGTTTTTTCTTGTAGTCACAAGTAACTTTCTCTTTGCTAACTTAGAATTTCACGCGATGTTGTTTCCACTTCCCACATTTTGCGATTAGAAACGATTGGCTTAAAGTAAAACATTCGCACAATATTGGAGATGAAGACTTGAAGTCTATTCTATTTGTATTGGAATAAACAACGCAACTAGCGATCACCGCAACTAGCGATCACCACAACTAGCGATCACCGCAACTAGTGATCACCTTCACGTAATTTCACAACCCACAACTGTAATTATTAGCAATGGATTCTGAATTCTAGTTGGACACCTGAAAGGTATATCGGAACGTTCGATTATCAGAAATGGATTCAGGATTCTAGTTGTGCACCCGAAAGTTAGATTTTAAGGTGGATTGGCTTAAAAATTCATGGGTTTTTTAAATAAATTTTTGGAACACACAACTGATAATATCAACGAAAAGGTGCGTTGTTAACTGTTAAATAGGGCACCGTTGTGTGTAAGACTGCTTAATACGAGGCCAGTTTATGGTTTACTATTGTCTGATCACGTGACTTGTTTGAAGAGTGTATGACGTATGAGTTATCTTACTTTGTATTTTTTTTATTTTTGAAATAAGATTGTAGCTCCTTATGTTATATTCTTAGGAATGTAAATTATTGTCATTTAGTTAATTCCTGAAGATGTTTTATATTGTTATTATAAATATGTTATCAAGTGATCAGACACTTGTTTGTTTTCATGCATGAGTTTTCATTGATTTTTAAATATATATATATATATATAAATAGGCAAATACTACATTTTTTAGATTTCTTTTTTAAAAGCATTTTTAGCTAGAGAAACAATGAATTTGACGCTTGTTTAACAAGAAACATTAATCAAGTTGAAACACGTGAGGAGGATTTTAAAGTATAAATAGATTTAAGGTAGTAATTTAGAAGCCTTAAAAATATAAAACTGGTGTTTTTTCCTCGAATGCACCGAGCGATAGCAAAGTTTCCATAAGTACAAGTGAAAAACCTATCTCAGTGAAAGGTCTTCAAATAATTATCTCAGTAAAGGTGTTCTAATAACTTATCTCAGTGAAAGGTGTTCTAATAACTTATCTCAGTAAAGGTGTTCTATTAACTTATCTCAATGAAAGGTGTTCTATTAACTTATCTCAATGAAAGGTGTGTTATGCAAGCCTGTCAGGCTCAATCGCTAAAAAGTGATATAATATGTACATATACAAAGGCGTATGGCATGGAAATCAATGCAGAAAAGATCAAGATCATGGCAAAAAGAAAATTCACATATGAAATGCGGATAAACGCGCAAAAACTCGAAGAGGTCTCCACCTTCAAATATCTAGGGGCCATAATAGCCGACGAAGGTTCAATTCAGACATTCTTTCCAGATTGGCCCAAACAATGGCAGCACTGAGCAAACTAAAACACATCTGGCAAAGCAAAAAACTCTCCCGGAGATCAAAGATCCGACTAATGCGCTCTCTGGTGATGTCGGTCTTCTTGTATGGTTGTGAGGCTTGGACGCTCACTGCAGACCTCCAAAGAAGAATCAATCCGCTACAGATGAGATGTTTCAGAAAGATATTGAAAATCTCCTACACAGCGCACATCACAAACGAAACGGTCCGCAACAAAATAAGTGCTGTCATTGGCCCCTACGAGGACATCCTCACCTCAATTAAGAAGAGGAAACTACGAAGGTACGGACACGTGGCAAGATCTGGTGGTCTCGCAAAGACTATATTGCAAGACACAGTACAGGGAGGAAGGAAAAGAGGCAGACAAAAGAAGAGATGGGAAGACGATATCAAAGAGTGGACTGGCCTGTCATTCAGCGACTCTCAAAAGGCAGCACAGGACAGGGACAAATTGCGGGAGATAGTGTGCAGTTCACGATGGTGCCCCAACGACTCAATGACAGGTTGAGGGATAGTTCAAGTTCAAGTTAAAGACCTATATTACCTTCCACTAGAGCTATATTACATTCCACTAGACCTATATTACCTTCCACTAGAGCTATACTACCTTCCACTAGACCTATATTACCTTCTATTAGACCTATATTACCTTTCACTAGAGCTATACTACCATCCACTAGAACTATATTAAATTCCATTTGACCTATATTAACTTTACACTAGAGTTATATTACCTTCCACTAGAGCTCCTTTATTATTTCAATATGATGAATTTAAAGCTTTATAGCATAAACATTAAATTAATATCAACTTCGGCAAGTGCTAAGGAAGGTGTAATTTAAAAAAATATCTTTAGCTATCAATAAGAAACAAAATCTATGCTTCGATAATTACTTAAAATAATACAAAATTAAAAAAAAACGTAAAAAACAAGTTTTTTACTATAAATCCTTTATGTACGAGACATAACTAAAAGAATGTTCATTATAATGCGCAGCGCAGCGCAAGACCATCCAAAAATACAAAATACGAAACTGCCGGCAAAATTTCAGCTCGATAGCTTACGGGGAAGTGGGTTAAAATCGATCCAAAGTTTAGGCGACAAGCAAGGGCGCAAGCAAGCAAGCAGACACCATGAGTTAATATAAAGGATTTTTAAAAAACCGTAAAAAAAACAAGTGTTGACTATAAATCCTTTATGTAAGAGACGTAACTAAAAGAATGTTCATTATAATACGCAACGCAAGACCATCCAAAAATACAAAATTGTAGTTTTGTCGTAAAACATGTTTAATATAATGCGCACCGATCAGGAATCTAATATATAAAGATGAAAGTTTGTGTGTTTGTTTGTTTGTGTGTTTGTTTGTTACCAATGGAAATCCACACCGTTGGACCCAGGATGCTGAAATTTTGCATGGGGCTCTCATTCGACCCTAGACAGGTCGTAGGCTATGTTTCAACCCCAGGTGACCACCCCTAGGGTAAGGGGGCCCATAATCAGAAAATGTAGAGCCAAATAAAGACAAAATAAATTCTCATTTCGATATTGAACAGCTTCATGCGGGCATTCAAAACGAGTTCATTTTGGTGCGTTATTTTTTACAATACTTTATTTTTAGCTGTGCGCTTTCAAAAATCTTTTATTGTCAAATTACGGTGCGCACCTTTTCGTGCACGCATCTAAAAGTGAGCAGTGTAATTTTATTATAATAACATTCATATTTGTTTTGGCCTTGCGGTACAAAACAGTGGCCTTTTATACAAATACTTTCTTGATAGTATAGATCTGTTAACACTATTTCATTACATTTGTCACACGATGTATGGTATTTATTTTTAAATTAAGAGTTTTATTATGTTGTTTCTAATGACTCAAATTTTAATTTAAACAAATACTAATTATGTGAGGGTATTTTATGTGGAAAGAAATTGCCCAAGTCAAAAAAGCTTAATCGTAATTTAGAGGAACTATACGTTTGTTTTTCTTAAAATTTGTTGCGTGTTCTATATTAATTTTTCTTGCTTATTTTACTTGCTCAATCCCTTAAATTTAATTATTAAAGTTAATCATCAATGATTATTACATGCATATAAAAGCCTACGGCCAAATGCTTTGTTTTTTTTATTACATAAGCTTTATAAATTTACAATTTAAACCTTTCTACCGGACTTATAAACATAAGCATATTAAACTCAATACAAGTGAACCTATAAGCAATTAATTAAGTTGGGTAGCGAATTGAATATGCCATGGTCATTACGCTGTTGCGGAATAACAAAAGCCATTTTAAAAATAGATGTTTAGTCAAACATAGCATCTTTTTTTCCTATTTCGTAAATAATTTATTTATTTTTCAGAAACTAAATCTGGTGTTTGAAATATAATTTACAAACTATGACGTCCCATCGGGAAACATGGTCAAAAATATACTTGAATTCTTTTTTAAAATTATACCTATTACATAAAAGCCGTAAATTTAAATCGTATAACATAGAGACAAATATAAAAAAGCATTATATATCATTACCATATTAAAACACTAATTAAAAAAGACTATAAACAAGTATAAAATTTATTTTTGGAGCAGTACTGCATTATAAGACTTCATTTTAAGCATACGCCTTTACATTAACTTTATTTGACTAAAAATTGACTATAATTTTTTCACTTTTGTCCCTTTCTACAAAACGGTCCATTTAGCGATGGATTCCAAAATCTTATATGTTGCTGTTTCACCAGGGGATTCAATTCTTTTTTGATTCCCGTTTTCAGATAAGACATTATATTTTGTAAAAAAAAATTCCTGTTTTTGTTGCTGGAAATTAGATAAAGGGCGATTTTTACTCATTACTTTTAGTTCAGAGTTGAGTCGTGCTTAATTGTTTTTAGTATGATTCGTAAATTTTACAGACTTTTAGTCAAATGGGAAGTTGGACCATTAGTGAGAGGGGGCTTAGGCTTTTATTAGTATAGAAAAGGGGAGGGCACTAAATGAAGTTAATCAAGAGAAATACAAAAAAATAAGAAGAAAGTAAATCGTTGCATACACATACATACTTAACAAATAACTATTTGAATATTTTCAACAACATAATAAAACTTGCTCATTACTATAAACTTACTTATTAAAGTTAAGAATCAATGATCTTGACATGCATATAAAGGCCTAGGACCTATGTTGTCATTTCATGTTTACATAATTTTATGTTTACATAAGCTAAACAAATTAACTATTTAAACTTTAGCTAACGAACTTATTAAGAAAGTCATTAAACTTAACACAAGTGAACCTAAAGATCACTAATTCCGTGTAGTTAGAAGCATAAAACTCTGGGTGGTTGTTAAGTACACTTCCGTGGTGGTAACGAGCAAAAAAAATATTTAAATATCAATTTTCATATAGCCCATATAATGAAAAAAACGTCTTTGTGCCCCCGGCCCCCATGACTGAATTGCAACTTTTTTACGCAAATGATCGTCGTGAGAGGCTACTCAACAACTTCCCAAAGTTTCATGCTTCTACCTACACGCGAAGTTGGAGAATTCAATTAGTGATGAGTCAGTTTTTTATATAAGAAAAAAACTACATAGCCTATGACCTGTCCCGGGTCAAATGAGGGTCCCATGCAAAATTTCAGCACCTAGGTCCAACGGTGTGGCATTCTATGAGTAACAAAACAAACAAAAGAAACAAACAAACAAACTTTCATCTTTATATATTAGATGGGGTTTTCCCGCTTTGGGAATGTCAATGTTTGACTGTTGCACAGTGCGCACTATTTTGACACATGCTTGGTGTGACGTAGTTTGGTGTGGGATGACGTCAATAGAGAGATATGCTAGAGGGACGATTTTGTAGCGGAGAGCACGCACAGTGTTGTTATTATTTTGCCTTGAAGGATTTCTTTGTTCAATTAAAATATTGATTCTTCTGATGGTGTTTTTACTTATTGAGTTGAAGCCTTGTGAGTCATAAAAATCATTAGAACTTGACATTCTTAAGAAGAACAAATGAAATTAATCTCTTTAGAATGTGTTTTTTAAGATTTTACTATAACTAACCCTACCTAACCAAACTTGAAGTAGTAAACAAGTTTATATATTAGCTTATCTAATACCTTTCAGCCATTTAGTGGTGCTAATAGAATAAATTAAATTCATCTGTTCATTGATGTTAAGAAGGATGAATTAAATACATATATTTATTGATCTTGTGAAGGTTAAATTAAATAAATCTCTTCTGAATATTTTTTTTTGGATCTTATAATCAATACAAAATATCACTAAACAAATTATATATCCAAAACTTAAATTAACACTTCACCTGTTTTACAAATGTCTAAACACAATTGATGTGTCCGAATTAAACAAATAGTCATGGGGTAGCAAAATTTAAACTAATTTAATAATTTACTTATAAGTTACTTATTTATCTAAGTTACTTATAAGTTTATTGATGCTAAAAAGGGGGGGGGGAACCTTCAGTATGGTATTTAAGAAGAAAGTTTTAACAAAGGGAAATACTTAAAAGCAGTTGTACACTAAAACAATATATAAGCTATTATGTTCCAATCTTTCTTCAGAGAAATCATGCCCCCAAAAAGAAAAACTCAATTAGGTCGTGTTTCTAAAACGGCAAAGAAGCAAGCCTTACATAGAGAAAATGAAACGAATGAACAAACACAGGCAAGACTTGCTGTTGAGAGAGAAAGAGTTTCAATCAGAAGAGCTAATGAAACCAGTGAACAAACACAGGCAAGACTTGATGATGAGAGAGAAAGAGGTTCCATAAGAAGAGCTAATGAAACCAGTGAACAAACACAGACAAGACTTGATGATAAGAGAGAAAGAGTTTCAATCAGAAGAGCTAATGAAACCAGTGAACAAACACAGGCAAGACTTGATGATGAGAGAGAAGGAGTTTCAATCAGAAGAGCTAATGAAACCAGTGAACAAACACAGGCAAGACTTGATGATGAGAGAGAAAGAGTTTCAATCAGAAGAGCTAATGAAACCAGTGAACAAACACAGGCAAGACTTGATGATGAGAGAGAAAGAGTTTCAATCAGAAGAGCTAATGAAACCAATAAACAAACACAGGCAAGACTTGATGAAAAAAGAGTCAGATCTTCAATGAGAAGAGCAAATGAAACAAAAAAACAAACCCAAATAAGACTTGCAGACCAGAGAAATGGAAATTTAAACAGAAGAAGAAATGAAATGCAGCAAGACCTAAAAGGTGCTGCTCATCAATATGACCCAGATATTCCATACCATCAACATGAAAAGGTCAACATTGGTGAGATGAACTTGATCTGCAAGCATTGCAGTGCATTTAAATGGAAAGATGAGCACCCTGGAATGTGCTGTTCAAATGGCAAAGTTAAACTAGAGACTCTGCAACATCCACCTGAGCCACTTGATCATTTGCTTCAAGGTGTATCTCAAACGTCTAAACGCTTCCTAGCCAACATCAGAAAATACAACTCATGCTTTCAAATGACATCTTTTGGTGCCAGCAAAGAAATTCGTGAACAAGGATTCATGCCAACATTTAAAGTTCAAGGCCAAATTTATCACAGGGCTGGATCTCTGCTGCCAGCTGAAGGCGAACCACAGTTTCTGCAGATCTATTTCATGGGAGACCAAGCTAGAGAAGTCCAACAAAGATGTGCAAACTTTCCAGACTTGCAACAAAATGTTGTTTTGGAGTTGCAAGAACTCCTACATGCAAACAATGCCTACCTTCAAATTTTCAAGACAGCTCTAGAAAGAATGCCAACTGATGAATACAAAGTTGTGATACGAGCTGACAAAGCACCAAGACATGAACACCAAAGGCGGTTCAATGTACCAACATTTGATGAAGTGGCCATTGTCATGGTAGGAAATGAATTTGACAGACGTGACATTGTCCTTCAAAAGCGAAACAACCTTCTCCAAAGAGTTGCAGAAACTCATCGCTCTTATGATGCTCTGCAATATCCCCTAATGTTTTGGCAAGGTGAAGATGGGTACTCCTTTGGCATTCCTCAGACAAACCCAGACACGGGAAACAATGTTTTGGGTAAAAAGGTTACAGCAATGGACTTTTATGCATATCGAATCATGATTCGCAGTGGTGAAGATAACCATCTCTTGAAATTTAGACAGCTGTTCCATCAATTCATCGTAGATATGTACGCGAAAATTGAAAGTGAACGCTTGCTCTACATCCGTCTAAATCAAAAGAAGCTGAGAGTTGAAGACTACATTCACCTCAGAGATGCCATTGCAAATGATGCCAATCCAAATGATCTGGGGAAAATGGTTATCTTGCCAGCAACATTTACAGGAAGTCCAAGACACATGCATGAGTACACTCAAGATGCTATGACTTATGTCAGAAATTATGGAAGGCCAGATTTGTTTATCACCTTTACATGCAATCCACTATGGCAAGAAATTCAGGCTCATCTTTTACCTGGCCAATCAGCAGTGGATCGACATGATTTGGTTGCTAGAGTCTTCAAACGAAAACTATCAAAATTAATGGGAGTCATTACAAAAAGTCATGTCTATGGTGAAACGAGATGCTGGATGTACTCAATTGAATGGCAGAAGAGAGGCTTACCCCATGCACACATCCTAATCTGGCTGATGAAAAAATTACGACCTAATCAAATTGACAATGTAATCTCAGCAGAAATACCAAACTCTACACAAGATAATTTTTTGTTTGAAATTGTTGTGAAAAATATGCTGCATGGACCCTGTGGAAACTTGAACAGAAACTCTGCTTGCATGGTTGATGGGAAATGCTCAAAAAAATATCCAAGGAATTTGATACAAGAAACTAAAACTGGTGAAGATGGCTATCCTGTGTACAGACGCCGTAAACCAGGAGATGGTGGTTTTACTGCAAAAATCAAAATGAAGGTTGGTTCAACATATCAAGAAATAGAAATGGACAACAGATGGGTGGTTCCCTACACTCCAATTTTGACAAAAATGTTTCAAGCTCACATAAATGTCGAATCTTGCCAATCTGTCAAGGCCATCAAATACATCTGCAAGTACGTCAATAAAGGAAGTGACCAGGCCGTTTTTGGTCTTGAAGGAAACCAAGAGAATCCAGATGAGGTGCAAAAATTTCTAATGGGTCGTTACATCAGCAGTAATGAAGCAGTCTGGAGAATTTTGAATTTCCAAATTCATGAACGGTATCCAACAGTTGTTCACTTGAGTGTTCATCTTGAAAATGGGCAAAGAGTATACTTCAACCAAGAAAATATATATCATTAAATTCTGGAGCCACCAAGAACAACTTTGACAGCTTTTTTTCAACTGTGCCAACAAGACGACTTTGCAAAAACCATTCTCTATTGTGTTGTTCCAAGGTACTATACTTGGAATGCTTCTCAAAAAATATTTAAACGCCGAAAACAAGGAGCAGATGTTGAATATCATCCAGGGATAAAATCTTCAGATGCATTGGGAAGTGTGTACACCGTTCACCCATCTAATGCAGAATGCTTCGTTTTGAGGATGCTACTTCATGTTGTTAGAGGACCAACATCCTACACTGACTTAAAAACTGTTGATGGTCATGTGTGTGCTACATTTAGGGAAGCTTGCCAAATGCAAGGGCTACTAGAAAACGATCACCATTGGGTCTTGACCATGGAGGAGGCATGTACATCTCAATCACCTACCCGTTTGAGACATCTGTTTTCAATTTTGCTGACAACATGCTCTGTTTCTAATCCACTTGCTCTCTGGGATACATTTAAAACATATTTGAGTGAGGACATTATGTTGCAAACCAAGAGAGAGAATCAAACACTGCTAATTGAGTTCTCTAATGAGATTTACAAAAGGTGTCTTATGTTGTTGGAGGATTTGTGTGTATCAATGTCAGGAAGGAACCTTGACCAGTTTGGGTTACCAACGCCTCAAAGAAATGAAAACAATCTTCAGAATAGTGAAATTCTACGAGAACAAAATTATAACACAAATGAATTGATGACCTATGTCTCAGAAAATCAACCACGTTTAGTTGAGGATCAAAGAGCTGCCTACATTCACATCTTAGAACTGGTTACCTCAAAAAAAGGTGGAATCATATTCCTTGATGCTCCAGGAGGTACAGGTAAAACATTTGTGATCAATTTGCTCTTGGCTACAATCAGACGAGATAAAGGTATTGCTCTAGCCGTTGCTTCTTCTGGCATAGCATCAACATTGCTTGCCGGGGGTAGAACAGCTCATTCTGCCTTCAAGTTACCTTTGAACATGAACCATTCTGAGAATGTAACCTGCAACATATCAAAAGGATCAGGAAAGGCCAAGGTACTAGAACAGTGTTCTCTCATTGTCTGGGATGAGTGTACAATGTCACACAAGCGAGCTCTTGAAGCCTTGAACAACACTCTTCAGGATTTAAAAGGAAACACAAAACTAATGGGAGGAACAGTTGTGGTGTTAGCTGGAGATTTTAGACAAACTTTGCCTGTCATTCCAAGGTCAACACCAAGCGATGAGTTGAATGCCTTCCTCAAAGCTTCAACTCTGTGGAAACAGGTCAAGAAAATGACTTTGACCACCAACATGAGAGTCCATTTACATGGAGATAATGCAGCAGGCTACTTCTCACATCAATTGCTTCAACTTGGCGATGGAAAGTGGCAGGTAGACCCAGCATCAGGAACAGTTTCTTTCCCATCAAATTTTTGCACTGTAGCAAAGTCACTTGAAGAGTTGAAACTTGCCGTTTTTCCAAACATCCAAGACCAGTTTAAAAATCCTGAGTGGTTGTGCGAAAGGGCCATTCTTGCTCCAAAGAATTCAAGTGTCAACAGCATCAATTCTCAAATTCAAAATTTTCTACCAGGCATTTCAAAAAACTACAAATCTATTGATACGGTTACAGATCCGGCCCAAGCTGTTTACTATCCAACAGAATTTTTGAATTCATTAGATCCTCCTGGCATGCCATCACATAACTTGGAACTTAAAATCGGAGCTCCTATCATACTTCTGAGAAATTTGGATCCCCCTAAACTATGCAATGGAACACGATTGAGCATCAAGCATCTCTTACCTCATGTAATAGAAGCCACAATTTTGACAGGCTGCGCCAAAGGAGAAGATGTCTTCATCCCAAGAATTCCACTCATACCAACAGATATGCCTTTTGATTTCAAGCGCCTCCAGTTTCCAATCAGGCTTGCATTTGCCATGTCTATCAACAAGGCACAGGGACAGTCTTTAAAAGTGGCAGGCATTGTACTTGAGGAAGCATGCTTTGCCCACGGACAGCTATATGTGGCATGTTCTAGAGTTGGGTCACCAACAAATCTTTTCATTTTTGCACCAGACGGAAAAACCAAAAATATAGTCTATCGACAAGCCTTAATATAAGCAATATATAAATTACATGTACTTATTTTTAATTACATTTCAATTTATTTTTTTAAATTGTTTTTCAATGAATGAATTGAAATATTTTTTTTAAAAATCTGTTGACTATTATTTTAATCGTGCGACGCCGGGTAACCCGGCTAGTATGTTTATAAAAAGTGTTGTCAATAAAATACGCACCTTATTGCGCGACAGAAAGATTGTTCAATTTAATGCGCACCCTTACACTCTATTTCAAAAAATATCATGATACATAGGAATAAATAAAATATTCTAAAAAATCAATAATTCAATTACCGTACATGTGATCGATCTGAAATTTTGATACATTGTTTTTATCATCGGTACAAAACTGCCTGCAAAATGTCAGCTCGCTAGTTTACGAGGAAGTGGGTTAAAAATTGATCCAAAGTTTTGGCGACAAGCAAGGGTGCAAGGGTTCAAGGTTGCAAGCAAGCAGACACCACGAGTTAATATAAAGGATTTAAAAAATAGTATACAACTATACTTTTATAGTCAGAGAGGAGAGAGAGAGAGAGAGAGAGAGAGAGAGAGAGAGAGAGAGAGAGAGAGAGAGAGAGAGAGAGAGAGAGAGAGAGAGAGAGAGAGAGAGAGAGAGAAATGAGGGATTGAATAGAGAGAAGGAGGCAAATATAGAGAGGGGCAAGGAATAAACAGATGTATACAAATAGAAAGAATGAGACATTTTAAAAGATAAAAGAGAGGAGGAAGACTTGGAGTGGGAGAGAAAGAGAGGGAAATATAAAGAGAAGACATAGGAATAAGAAACTAGAAAGAGGTAGAGACTTCAACTTTTAGTTGACTAAAATTATTTAATTAACGTGGGGTCTAATTCTTCACAAGTCAAAGTGTCCGAAGTACTATTCCAGTCACAGCAAAGAGGTAAGTCTGGAGGAAAGATTGAACAATAACACCCGTAGACTTCATGCACGTGTAACAACAAAAATTGGAGTTCGTCTCACAACTGTTTACATCTCTGCACATTTCTGGTTTTTCGTCACCGAACTCACAACCTGGAAAAAATGTAAGTGTGGGTTCTCATGTTTCAATAGGTAAAAATGGGTCTCATATGATTGTTTATATGCTGCAAGAAGTGTATAATGTAGTATTGTTAAATTGTAATTAAACGTGAGCCAAAAACAGGCAAATACGTTTCAGTGAATTAGAAGAAAGCAATAAGCGTAAGACGCAATAATCTTCTGTATAAAAGAATCTTATATAATAGATACGATTACTCGTTTTCCTTATTTCAAGTCCAATAATAGTGTCAAACACTATAAATATTAGTTTAATTTGTTTTTGTTACTTTTATTGTTTGAGGAAGGCTCTTTGCCGAAACGTTCGTTGTTTTGTGACGTCTTGTCAGACTCATACATACCCTGTTTGTGACGTCTTGTCAGGTTCATACATACCCTGTGTGTGACGTCTTGTCAGGTTCATACATACCCTGTTTGTGACGTCTTGTCAGGTTCATACATACCCTGTTTGTGACGTCTTGTCAGGTTCATACATACCCTGTTTGTGACGTCTTGTCAGGTTCATACATACCCTGTTTGTGACGTCTTGTCAGGTTCATACATACCCTGTTTGTGACATCTTGTCAGGTTCATACATACCCTGTTTGTGACGTCTTGTCTGGTTCATACATACCCTGTTTGTGACGTCTTGTCTGGTTCATACATACCCTGTTTGTGACGTCTTGTCTGGTTCATACATACCCTGTTTGTGACGTCTTGTCAGGTTCATACATACCCTGTTTGTGACGTCTTGTCAGGTTCATACATACGCTGTTTGTGACGTCTTGTCTGGTTCATACATACCCTGTTTGTGACGTCTTGTCTGCTTCATACATACCCTGTTTGTGACGTCTTGTCAGGTTCATACATACCGTGTTTGTGACGTCTTGTCAGGTTCATACATACCCTGTTTGTGACGTCTTGTCAGGTTCATAAATACCCTGTTTGTGACGTCTTGTCAGGTTCATACATACCCTGTTTGTGACGTCTTGTCAGGTTCATACATACCCTGTTTGTGACGTCTTGTCAGGTTCATACATACCCTGTTTGTGACGTCTTGTCAGGTTCATACATACCCTGTTTGTGACGTCTTGTCAGGTTCATACATACCCTGTTTGTGACGTCTTGTCAGGTTCATACATACCCTGTTTGTGACGTCTTGTCAGGTTCATACATACCCTGTTTGTGACGTCTTGTCTGGTTCATACATACCCTGTTTGTGACGTCTTGTCTGGTTCATACATACCCTGTTTGTGACGTCTTGTCTGGTTCATACATACCCTGTTTGTGACGTCTTGTCAGGTTCATACATACCCTGTTTGTGACATCTTGTCAGGTTCATACATACCCTGTTTGTGACGTCTTGTCTGGTTCATACATACCCTGTTTGTGACGTCTTGTCTGGTTCATACATACCCTGTTTGTGACGTCTTGTCTGGTTCATACATACCCTGTTTGTGACGTCTTGTCTGGTTCATACATACCCTGTTTGTGACGTCTTGTCTGGTTCATACATACCCTGTTTGTGACGTCTTGTCTGGTTCATACATACCCTGTTTGTGACGTCTTGTCAGGTTCATACATACCCTGTTTGTGACGTTTTGTCAGGTTCATACATACCCTGTTTGTGACATCTTGTCAGGTTCATACATACCCTGTTTGTGACGTCTTGTCTGGTTCATACATACCCTGTTTGTGACGTCTTGTCTGGTTCATACATACCCTGTTTGTGACGTCTTGTCTGGTTCATACATACCCTGTTTGTGACGTCTTGTCAGGTTCATACATACCCTGTTTGTGACGTCTTGTCAGGTTCATACATACCCTGTTTGTGACGTCTTGTCAGGTTCATACATACCCTGTTTGTGACGTCTTGTCTGGTTCATACATACCCTGTTTGTGACGTCTTGTCTGGTTCATACATACCCTGTTTGTGACGTCTTGTCTGGTTCATACATACCCTGTTTGTGACGTCTTGTCAGGTTCATACATACCCTGTTTGTGACGTCTTGTCAGGTTCATACATACCCTGTTTGTGACGTCTTTTCTGGTTCATACATACCCTGTTTGTGACGTCTTGTCTGGTTCATACATACCCTGTTTGTGACGTCTTGTCTGGTTCATACATACCCTGTTTGTGACGTCTTGTCTGGTTCATACATACCCTGTTTGTGACGACTTGTTAGGTTCATACATACCCTGTTTGTGACGTCTTGTCTGGTTCATACATACCCTGTTTGTGACGTTTTGTCTGGTTCATACATACTCGGTTTGTGACGTCTTGTCTGGTTCATACATACCCTGTTTGTGACGACTTGTTAGGTTCATACATACCCTGTTTGTGACGTCTTGTCTGGTTCATACATACCCTGTTTGTGACGACTTGTTAGGTTCATACATACCCTGTTTGTGACGTCTTGTCTGGTTCATACATACACTGTTTGTAACGTCTTGTCAAGCACATACATACCCTGTTTGCATGACATCTATCTACTATAAATGATTAGTTGTATTTCTTTCTCAATGTCAATCATAGTGTCAAACACTATAAATGATTATTTTTCGTCGCTATCCGTTGGCCAATCATGGTGTCAAAAATTATAGATGATTAGTTGTGTACCTATCTCAGCAAGTATAGCACCAGGAAAAAATCTCCGCCTTGTTTTATAGTCAAAATCGTATTTTACCTGGCAGGCGTTTTCTGTGCTGTTGACAAAACTGGCAGCAATTGGTGTTAAAGGGGCTGTCGTAGCAACGGGGCGCATCCTTGTCGGTGAGAAAGTAACAATCCCACGCCTTGTTACGGCAGACATCATCTATGGTAAGACAAAATCAGACTGGGTTACATACCATACAAACTCCCGGTTAGTTCGTCCCCTCCCAGCCACCATAATACATCGCTTCTTTGTTTACGCCCCATCAATTATAGCAGTAATAATAATATGTACTAGGAGTTGTAGGGCGCCTATGACGACCACTTTTTTCAAAAGCCCAAGTAACTTATCCTTGTTTTATAAATACAAAATATTAAACTTCCTGAAATGTACACAAAGTATTTTATGATTATAAATCCTAAAATCCTCTTTTGACATCGTTCCCTTTTCCAAATTTAAAATATAAGCTCAAACAATGACGTCGTATAATATTTAACGGCGACAAACACCACACGCTCTGTTACTCTCGAAAACAAAATGATACCCTTTTTTTACCACGTTTTTATTAACTTGCTTTCGTGTCTGTCTGTCTGTCTGTCCGCAATTTTTCAAATTTGCCAACGTAAAATTAAACCACTTCTGATGGGTCTAGAGAGCTCAAACTTTTTCCACAAATAGATCGTGGATGACAATGCATTGTATCAAAACTTCAGATGGATCAAATGTACCGCAATTAAATTATTGCATTTTTTAGTTTAACTCTATATAATCATCTGTATCCGTCTGCTGTAGTTCAATATCACGTGCCGAGTTCACCCCGTGACCTCATCGCCGACGTTGGGCGGGCGCTGATGAGGTTTTTGGTAAAATAAATAGAGGTAAACAATTTATTTAAAAAACATGTTTTTATTGGTCAACTAAAAAGAATAAAAAATAAATAAAGGTAAAAAAGGATTTTTAAAACCACGTTTTTATAAGTGGACTAAAAAGAAGAAAATAATTTAAAATTTATAAGTTCAAGTACTTTGATTTAATATGTCTAAAAACGTGGGGCGGGTGTTAGGTATAAAAATTAAAGATTTCTAATTTAGAAGGCAAAAGAGAGAACTATAAGTGAGAGAATGAGTGAACTGCATATGTTAAACATCATAAGCACCCCTCCCCCGTTTTTAGTCATATTAAAACAAAGTACTTGAACTTATAAATTTGAAATTATTTTCTTCTTTTTAGTCCACTTATAAAAACGTGGTTTTTAAAAATCCTTTTTTACCTTTATTTATTAACTGCTATTGACTGTTGTACTATGTCCCTCAGCGTTATGGAGAGTCACTTGAGCTTTTATTATATTAGATAGTTATGATAGAGATAAACAGTTGAACAAAAATATGTGTCACAGCTCCCAAACTACAATTGTAAAAAAAAATACTTGAAAATTAATTCTAGTTAAATTGTTTATCTTTCAAAAAATGATTACAAGAACTGTCCATTCCCCCACTGTCCTTTTCCCCAAACTGTCATCCCCCCAACTGTGCATTTCTCTCACCGGCCTTTCCCCCTACTGTCATTCCCCTTACAGTCCATGCCCTTAACAGTCATTCCCCCTACAGTCCATTGCCCTAAATGTCATTCCCCCTACAGTCAATTCCCACTACAGTCCATTCCCCCTACAGTCCATTCCCCCTACTGTCATTCCCCCTAAAGTTCATTCCCCCTACTGTCATTCCCCCTACAGTCCATTCTCCCTACTGTCATTCCCCTTAAAGTCCATTGCCCTAACTGTCATTCCCCCTACATTCCATTGCCCTAAATGTCATTCCCCCTAAGGTCAATTCCCACTACAGTCCATTCCCCCTATAGTCCATTCCTCCTACTGTCATTCCCCCTACAGTCAATTCCCCCTATAGTCATTTCACCTACAGTCTATCCCCTACTGTCATTCCCCCAACAGTCCATTGCAACTACTGTCCTGCCCCCTACAGTCCATCCCCGTACTGTCATTCGCCCTACAGTCCATTGCCCCTACTGTCATGCCCTATACAGTCCATTGCCCCTACTGTCATTCCCCCGACAATACATTGGTCTAAACTTCATGCTCCCTTCAGTCATTTGGTTTAAATATAATGCTCCCTACAGTCCATTGCCCCAACTGTCAATCCTCCTACTGTCAATTGCCCCTTCTGCCCATTCCCCCCATAGTACATTGGCCTAAGTGTCATGCTCCCTACAATCCATTGCCCTAACTGTCATTCCTCCTACTCTCCATTGCCCCTACAGTCCATTGCCCCGGCTGTCCATTCCCACTATAGTCCATTACCCAAAGTGTCAATTCCCCCTACAGTCAATTCCCCTACTGTCCATTCCCCCTACAGTCCATTGCCCCAACTGATGATTTCCACTACAGTCCATTGCCCCAATTGTCCATTCCCAATACAGTCCATTGCCCCAACAGTCCATTCCCCATACCTTCCATTGCCCCTACTGTCCAATCCCCCTACAGTCCATTGCCGCAACTGTCCATTCCCACTACCGTCCATTGCCACTACTGTCCAATCCCCATACAATCCAATCCCCCTACTGTCCATTCCCCCTACAGTCCAATACCCCAACTGTCCATTCCCCCTACAGTCCATTGCCACAACTTTCCGTTCCCCCGACAGTTCATTGCCCTAACTGTCATTCCCCCTACAGTCCATTGCCCCTACTGTTTGGCCCCCTACAGTCCATCCCCCTACTGTCAATTCCCCCTACAGGCCATTGCCTGAACTGTCCATTCCCCTACAGTCCATTCTCCATACAGTCCATTGCCCAAACTATCCATTCCCCTTACAGTCCATTGCTCTAATTGTCCATTCCCCCTTACTGTCATTCCCCCTCCATTCCTTTGCCCCAACTGTTCATTCCCCCTACAGTTCATTGTCCTAACTGTCATTTCCCCTACAGTCCATTGCCCCTACTGTCATGCCCCCTACAGTCCATCCCCCTACTGTCCATTCCCCCTACAGGCCATTGCCTCAACTGTCCATTGCCCCTAAAGTCCATTCCCCCTACAGTACATTGCCCTAGCTGTCATTCCCCCTACAGTCCATTGCCCCTACTGTCATGCCCCTTACAGTCCATCCCCCTACTGTCCATTCCCCCTACAGGCCATTGCCTCAACTGTCCATTGCCCCTTACAGTCCATTGCCCCAACTGTCCATTCCCCCTACAGTCCATTCCCCCTACAGTCAATTCCTCCTACAGTCAATTCCCCCTACTGTCATTCCCCCTACAGTCCATTCCACCTACAGTCATTCCCCCCAACAGTCCATTCCCCATACTGTCCATTCCCCCTACTGTCATGCCCCCTACAGTCCATCCCCTAACTGTCCATTTCCCCTACAGTCCATTGCCCCTCCTGTCATTCCCCATACTGTCATTCCCCCTACAATCCATTCCCCCTACTGTCTTGCCCCCTACAGTCCACCCCCTACTGTCCATTCCCCCCACAGTCCATTGATCCTACTGTGCATTGCCCCTACTGTCCATTCCCCCTACAGTCCATCCCCTACTGTAAATTCCCCCTCCAGTCCATTGCCCCTACTGTCCTTTGCCCCTACAGTCCATTGCCCCTTCTGTCCATTCCCCCTAAAGTCCATTGCCCCAACTGTCCATTCCCCCTACAGTCCATTCCCCCTACTGTAATTCCCCCTACAGTCTATCTCCCTACTAATATTCCCCATACAGTCCATTCCCCCTTACTGTCATTCCCCCTACAGTCCATTCCCCCTTACTGTCATCCCCCCTACATTCCATTCCCCCTTACTGTCATTCCCCCTACAGTTTATTCCCCTTACTGTCAGTCCCCCTACAGTCCATTGCCCCAACTGTCCATTCCCCCTACAGTCCATTGCCCAAACTGTCAAGTTTTTGCAGATACGTTCATTGTTTCGAAACGACTTTTCTGGGTCACTCATACCATGTTAAATATTAAATAAATAGCCCCCCCCCCAGCGTATGTTAACTTAAAGAAGAATCGTCTGTTAAGTGTTTTAACAATGAACTAATTAATCATCTACTCAATAATAGTTTATACAAACAAACACCCATCTTTGAGACAGACACCAATCAACTAATTAAAAATAAATTCACTAGTAGTTTGTACAAATACCCACCTTTAAGATATACAGTTGGTTCGACAGGGCGCGATGCATACGTCACACCGGTGGTTGGTCTAACTACTCGTGTCGTGAAAGGGACGCCTCTGTGGCAAGTTGTACAGCAGGAATTAGCGTAGCCAGTAGAGCACATTGACTTTGTGCAATCGGAATAGTAGTCTCCGTATTCACAACCTGAATGTTGTATATTGTGACATTGTTTTTACACAAAATCATTTAACGCTTTCAAACGTAGAGCAACCGATATCAAAACTACCTCTTTTGCCAGTCTACCTAATTTATCATAACATACAAACTTTCCTAAAATAACTCACTCGCTAACATATCACTGTCCTATAACAGACCAAACAATAAAACATTATTCTATAAACACTAATAATAAAAAATTCTATTAGCTCTAGGATAATATATCTAAGACAAGAACGTTCTTTATTTCCCACCATGCTTTAAATCTACCAATGTAACCAACCTATCGAACTAACATCCCAACACGCTAGGGTTCTCACTAACATCGCAACATGCTAGCGTTCCTTAAATCTTAAGATACTGCAACCCTATTCTTGATACCACTCAACTGTTTTCGAAATTGTAACGATATTTTTACGAGTAAGTAAGTGTACAAACATGTAAGTGCATTCACGAACTTATGTTTAATATAAACTTACTGGGATGTGAATGGAAGAACAGGTGATTTGAGCAAATCTACAGTCTCTCTCTCTCTCTCTCTCTCTCTCTCTCTCTCTCTCTCTCTCTCTCTCTCTCTCTCTCTCTCTCTCTCACACACACACACACACACACACACACACACACACACACACACACACATACACACACAAATGCATACAAACATATATTAAGTCATTTTTTCAAAGTGTCGCCCCGGAATTCTCGAATACATTTGCATTAAAATGAGTTTGTCGCAGCCCAACACGCTTACCTGTCACAGTCTTGTAGACACACGCCTACCTGTCACAGTCTTGTAGACACACGCTTACCTGTCACAGTCTTGTAGACACACGCTTACCTGTCACAGTCTTGTAGACACACGCTTACCTGTCACAGTCTTGTAGACACACGCTTACCTGTCACAGTCTTGTAGACACACGCTTACCTGTCACAGTCTTGTAGACACACGCTTACATGTCACAGTCTTGTAGACACACGCTTACCTGTCACAGTCTTGTAGACGGCTTGACAGGACTTGCAGCATGTTTTTAGACTGGCCGAACGATAACAATGTCCGGGAAAGTCTTGTATCATCTGTGGGCAAGTTGTTCCGTTTCCCAGGATTCCCGGGTCGTCTCCAAACATACAGCTCTCTACAAAATAACGTAATCGGTCATTCTACACCTAAACGTAATCGGTCATTCTACACCTAAACGTAATCGGTCATTCTACACCTAAACGTAATCGGTCATTCTACACCTAAACGTAATCGGTCATTCTACACCTAAACGTAATCGGTCATTCTACACCTAAACGTAATCGGTCATTCTACACCTAAACGTAATCGGTCATTCTACACCTAAACGTAATCGGTCATTCTCCGCCTCAGCGTAATCGGTCATTCTACACCTAAACGTAATCGGTCATTCTCCGCCTCAGCGTAATCGGTCATTCTACGCCTCAGCGTAATCGGTCATTCTACACCTAAACGTAATCGGTCATTCTCCGCCTCAGCGTAATCGGTCATTCTCCGCCTCAGCGTAATCGGTCATTCTCCGCCTCAGCGTAATCAAAGCGATTTATCTATTACGTATTCAAGTTTAAGTTTTATATAAAGAAATGTATACACGCTTCAGATCATTTCTATAGTAAAATACTTTTCCATACCCAAAAGAACTTAATTTACATAGCAGTACTGAGTTATTTTAGAGTACTACAATACTAGAGGTATTTTAATATCTTATTACAGAGTAAATGTATTCACGGACACAAATGACATAAAAACAAACTTACCGTCTACTGTAGGGGCTTGGGGATCTGAGACGCACTGCCCGGATCTGCATATCTGATCAATAGATAATGCAACTAAGTATTTAAGATTGATGATCATTCTTTAGCGAAACTTCTTTTCCAAATGTAACCTTAACGAAAGTTACGGATTTGTTACAAGTCTTTGATTAACTCACGATTTACAATTAAGAATTGGATTCTTGGTAATACTAGAATCTTGCTACACGAGATTCTAAACGGGGCAAAAATCAGGCCTTTTAAGAATATCCGCACTACTAAAAACTGGCCTTCTAAGAATATCCGCTCTACTAAAATCTTGCGTTTTAAGAATATCCGCTTTATTAAAAATCTGGCCTTCTAAGAATCTGCAGTGCTATAATCTACTTTCATATTTACCTTTAAGTCTAAAATGCCGTTCCAAAAAAAGAAATACATTAACTAACTTTTATGCATTTCTTAAAATTTCAAATATATATCAACAGCATAAAGATAGACAGAGAGATGGATGCATGAGTACATTGGATAATATCATAAAGATAGAGAAATGGATACACAAGTACAAAGGGCAACAAAATAAAGATGGCCAGCTATAGATGGAAACAAAGACACATATTACAATAACGTAGTAATGAACAGAGATTGATGCAGTATATAGGACAATAACGTAGTAATGAACAGAGATTGATGCAGTATATAGGACAATAACGTAGTAATGAACAGAGATTGATGCAGTATATAGGACAATAACGTAGTGATATACACAGAGATTTTTACATTATATAGGATGACTTAGTAATATACAGTGAGATTGATATAGGATAATAAAATAGTGATGTACACAGAGATTGATATAGGACAATAATGTAGTAATATACAGAGAGATTGATATAGAAGAATAATGTAGTAATATACAGAGAGATTGATATAGAACAATAATGTAGTAATATACAGAGAGATTGTTACAGTATATAGGATAATGACTTAGTAATATACAGAGAGATTGATATAGGATAATAAAATAGTGATGTACACAGAGATTGATATAGGACAATAATGTAGTAATATACAGAGAGATTGATATAGAACAATAATGTAGTAATATACAGAGAGATTTTTACAGTATATAGGATAATGACTTAGTAATATACAGAGAGATTGATATAGGACAATAATGTAGTAATATACAGAGAGATTGATATAGAACAATAATGTAGTAATATACAGAGAGACTGATATAGAACAATAATGTAGTAATATACAGAGAGATTGATATAGAACAATAATGTAGTAATATACAGAGAGATTGTTACAGTATATAGGATAATGACTTAGTAATATACAGAGAGATTGATATAGAACAATAATGTAGTAATATACAGAGAGACTGATATAGAACAATAATGTAGTAATATACAGAGAGACTGATATAGAACAATAATGTAGTAATATACAGAGAGATTGATATAGAACAATAATGTAGTAATATACAGAGAGATTGTTACAGTATATAGGATAATGACTTAGTAATATACAGAGAGATTGATATAGAACAATAATGTAGTAATATACAGAGAGACTGATATAGAACAATAATGTAGTAATATACAGAGAGATTGATATAGAACAATAATGTAGTAATATACAGAGAGATTGTTACAGTATATAGGATAATGACTTAGTAATATACAGAGAGATTGATATAGAACAATAATGTAGTAATATACAGAGAGACTGATATAGAACAATAACGTAGTAATGTACAGAGAGATTGTTACAGTATAAGGGACCCATCAAGGAATACAATTCAGGAGAAGATCTGTATCAATTTCTAGCACTCACCTTGGCATTTCCACATGTTGTGCCATCCAGTGCTGCCTTTAGGTAGCAATACTCGTTTTTTGAATCTGCGCAGAACATTCTATGACAAATTTCTTCACCGGTGGTCAGTTTCGCCTGTTCACATGTTACGAAAGCAAACATTATTTGAAGTCAATATTGATATTGTAGAGAACCACGTACGGGTGATTGGGACAGGTTACCCAGGGGACAGGTCTACTGCTATCTCACAGGGATTGTATTTCAACTTTGGGGGCAAGACAGTGGAATAACCCAAAGTGTCACTGAGATGTACAGGATGGCGGAAATTCACAAGGGGTGGGGGAGTTGTCCTATGAGTGACCCATGGTCTAAGTCGGGGTAGAAACAATATTGTATTTCAGCGACCTAAATAACTTAGTGGGAAAGTTTGTAGATTAGTAACTTTTAACCAATCAGAAACTCGTTGGAGACGCGTATGGGGCCAGCCAAGAATGTTAGGGTTAAATGCAGGGTAAGCAAGTGGACAATATAAGGGCAGGGAAATGTTAGACCGGGGAGTCGAGACCAGGGAGCCACGAGTACGAAGCCAGGGTGGCGAGATAGGAGGCCAGGGAGCTAGTGTGCCGTGTTAGTTGGAGTCGGGGTGCCACGAGGACGCAGTACGGATAGAGAGACTGAGGACTAGGAACGTAGTGACGGCCAGATGAGAAGTGATGTACGCAAATAAAAGAACTGACTTGGTTAGTGGCGTGTTGGACTTATTGCTTTGAACGAGAGTAGAAGAAGTAGATGAAAGACACTTAAGGCAGATCTTCTACAAATGGTGGCAGCGGTGGGATTATGTTAGCCTTGCAGCGTCTCCGAGGAGAAAAGCAGTTCATATCATATTGACTGTAATGCACAGTGCACGATCCAGTTCCAGTCGAACAAAACCGAAAATGGCCACAGCTCTTAATAACCTAACCACCTTCAATGGAACCTCTGCCTGGCAGACGTTTATTGTGCAATTTGAGTCGTCAGCTAAAATTTTGAAATGGAACCAGGAGGAGAAACTTCTTTACCTAGGCGTCTCATTAAAGGATGCTGCTGCTGACTTCGCCTATAACGAGATTGGCGAAGAGGAAAGAAATACCTTTGACAAATTGAAAGACGCACTGGCGGATAGATTCAGCGACCATAGAACACCAGCATTCTTTCAAAACTTATTGGAGAGAAGAAATTTTCTCAGCTCGGAAACAACAGCTGAGTATGCGACTGATCTAAAAAGGTTGGTCGTCAAGAGCTTTCCCACGGCAGATCAAACCACACGTGATGCCATCGGGTTTAAACAATTTCTTCGTGGACTTCCAGACCAGTCGATGGTGTCACAAGTGGGCATCATGGCCATGCCACCCACTGTCGACAAGGCGAGAGCTGCCCTTGACCAGCTGCTAAATTTGAGGGACAACGTGTGTGTGCCGGGACAGAAGGTAGCATCAGTTGCTACAGACCAGTTAGTGCGAGAAATACGCGAGCTGAAGGACGACATCAGATCACTCATCACCTCGCAAAGAGAGCCATTTCGTCAATCGGTACCTGAACCGAGGCCACGTCAATCGGTACCTGAACCGAGGTCATATAGGAGGGCGGAGCCTAGATGCTATAACTGCAACCAAACCGGGCATATTTCAAGAAACTGCCCCAACAGAAGACCAGGAGGACGAAATCCTCAACGTTTAAACTAAATCAGGCCGCCTCAGGGAACCGCTTCCAAAATGTTAGATCACAAACAATGAGTGCTGTCTATGTGCCAGTGGTGATATGTGGAGTTGACACTCAGTTCTTATTAGATACAGGGGCGGCCGTGACGATATTATCAAAGAGAGTTTTCACCGATTTGCAGCAACAAGTAACATTAAATGACCACCTGGTTCCTCTGCATCTCCAGTCTGCCAGTGGCTCTTCGGTTAAACTTCATGGAATCTGTGACATAGACTTAATTATTGACGACAAGAGGTATCCATGGACGGTACACATAGCTGATATAGTTGAAGATGGTTACCTAGGATTCGATTTCCTAGGTCACTACGATTTTTCATTTTCAATTAAACGCGGACTAAATCTGCATAGACATAAAGTGCCAGTGGTGACAAAATTTATAAATTCAATTACCCAACAGGATAAAACGTTTACATGTGTAAGAAAACTGTTTGACGAAACATTGAAAAATAGTAACCTAAACGAGGAAGAGCAGGAACGATTGTGGTGTTCATTAGAAAGGAACAAGGACATATTCTCAACCTCTTCATTGGACGTGGGTAGAACTTCAATTATCAAGCATGAAATTCCAACTGGAGATGCAAGGCCTATAAAAATTCCTCCAAGAAGACCTCCACGGGCTTTTGAAAATGAAGTTGATGACGTCATAAATTCTCAATTGGAGGCGGGGATTATTCGAGAGTCAAAATCCCCGTGGTCTGCGCCATTGCACTTTGTACGAAAGAAAAACAATGAGATTCGAGTGGTATGTGATTATAGGGAACTAAATAAAGTCACCCAAAAGGATAGTTTCCCACTACCTAGATGTAATGAATTAATAGAGGCAATGGCTGGCGCCAAATATTTTTGTTCCTTGGATCTACAATCAGCATACTACCAGATAGAAGTAGAGGAAAATGATAAGGCTAAAACAGCCTTTTCAACGCTAAATGGCCACTACGAATACAATGTAACGCCCATGGGATTGACAGGAGCACCCGCAACATTCCAACGGTGTATGGAAACTGTTTTCAAAGGTCTCAATTATAAGACTTTAGTGGTGTTTATCGATGACATTTGTGTTTTTGGAGAAACTTTTCACCAGTGTTTGGAGCGATTCGAGGAGGCTATGTCCAGACTACGGCAGGCAGGACTCAAACTAAAACCTGAAAAATGTGTTCTCTTCAAACCTGAGACCCGGTTCTTGGGTTATGTGGTGTCAGGTGAGGGAGTTAAGACTGACCCGGAAAAGGTGGAAGCTATTGTTCAATTTCCTAAACCACAAAATGTGTCGGCACTGCGAAGTTTTCTAGGAATGGCATCATATTATAGACGATGGATAAAAGGGCATTCAACTATAGCAGCGCCCTTAAATCGTTTATTAGAAGGAGGTAAGAATAAGACTTCTGATTGGAACGAAGAGTGTGACGTAGCCTTCTCAAAATTAAAACAATGTTTGGTATCCTCTGAAATTATGGCACAGCCACAAAACGATGGTGGTAGCTTTATAATTGACTGTGACGCGAGTGCTACGGCTATAGGATGCACGCTTTCCCAGATGCAGTGGTCGAATCGGGATCAGAAATTGATGGAAAGACCAATTTACCATGCTAGTAAGTCTCTAAATCGAGCAGAGAGACGGTATTGTGTAACTCGACGAGAACTTCTTGCAGTGGTGACATTCGCCAATCAGTTTCGACATTTTCTTTTAGGACGAAGGTTTATTGTTAGGACTGACCATAGTTCTCTGAGATGGTTATTATCGTTCCGTAACCCAACAGATCAAATAGCAAGATGGCTAGAACTATTGTCACAATTTGATTTTGACATTGAACATCGTAGTGGAACCAAACACAACAACGCCGACTTTTTATCAAGAAGTGAACCAGAAGGTTGTCTGTTTTACAATAAAGATGAGATACTGCAAGACCTCCCGTGTCACGGTTGTGATTTGTGCACTAGGAGATTTAGACAATGGTCAGAATTTTACAAAGAAGAAGACATTATTCCAATATCCACCACTAGTAGCCAGTTGCCTGAGAATATTATTGTGAAACTTAATATGGTGACCACCCGTAGCAAAAGACAGAGTCACGTTAACACCACTTCGGTGTCGACGGCAGGTACAATAGGCGACGATAATGGCCCAAGGGACACGCCCCTCAGTTCCCGTGACAACCATGAATTACCGGGTACTGATGGACCCGCAACCAATGAGCTAGATGACAACGAGCCAGGGGAGGCGTTTAATACAGGGAATAATACCTATCAATTTTTTGAAGGGCTTGGTGTATCTAAGGAGCAGCTTAGAAATTTTCAACAAGAAGATACAGATTTAAGTCATGTTTTTAAGTGGATCAAAAACAAAACAAAACCCAAAAGAGAGGAGATTAGTGGAGAGTCACCGGCAGTTAGAAACCTATGGTTAAATCTGGACTTACTTATCGTTGTGGACGGAGTGTTGTGTAAACGTTGGTTTAATCCCGGTCGCAAGGACGAAAATTTAAAGATTATGCTACCAAAGGCTCTAGTAGACACCGTCTTGAGTAAAATGCATTCTTCAGTTTATGCTGGTCATCTGGGCATAAACAAGGTCCTAGACAATGTTAGGAAGTACTACAGTTGGTACAAAATGAAAAGAGATATTCGAGTGTTCATCACAAACTGTTCTACATGTCAGCACATTAAACGTCCGCATGCCAACAGTTCAGCAAAGTTACAATCATTCCTAACAGGATCTCCGCTGCAAAGAGTGTGTACTGATTTTATTGGCCCTTTGCCTGTGACTGATAAAGGAAACAGATACATTCTAGTAGTCGTGGATGCTTTCACCAAATATACACAAGCATACGCACTTCCGAATTGTTCAGCGGAGACTACAGCGTCTACCTTGGTGAGTGAATTTTTCTCTATTTTTGGCTGTCCCTTAGAGTTACATTCTGATCAAGGATCCAATTACCAAAGTAAACTGTTTAAGCAAGTCATGGAAATACTTGAAATCAACCAGACTAGAACCTCATCTTTTCACCCCGCCAGCAACGGGCAAGTCGAACGTTTTAACTCCGTGCTGATAAAGATGATATCAGCTTTCGTTGCCGAAAACCAAAAGGACTGGGATGTCCATCTTCCATTGTTAACCAGCGCTTACCGAACACACAAACACCCCAGCACCGGCTACAGCCCTAATTACTTGATGTTTGGGCGGGAACTCCACCAACCCATTCACCTAACAATGGGAGCTCCGTTACCTGACAAATGCCTCAGTCAGCCCGTGCCGGAGTACGTGTTAAAGTTGGAACAAAAGTTGGAAGAGATTTATGCGACAGCCCGGAGACACCTGAGAACTGCAGCTCAGCGCCAGAAAAGAAACCACGACGCCAGAGCTGTACAACACACATTCAATGTGGGAGATGTTGTGCTATATTTAGATTTAACTAAAAAGCTTGGGCGGAACCCAAAATTGAACCCCAATAAATGGTGTGGGCCATTTGTAATCAGTAGAAAATTTAGTGATGTGTTGTTCGAGATTCGAGGAGAAGGAAAAGTGAAGCCCAAAATAATTCACCACGATCGATTGAAATGCTACCATCATGACAACGATCTTCCAGATGGCATTTTAAAACTTCAAACTCACTGTTTGAAAAACAAATTAATGTGCGCTAATCCAGAACTTCCTAAAGTCTTCATGGATAATTAATGACATTACAGACTTGTTGGTTCTAATTCTGTTCAAATGAAGCGTAATTAACCAAAACCTTGACATAAATTGTTACTGTTGTCCTATAACAAAATTTCAGTACAATATTCTATTCCAGGTTGTATCTGATAATCTTCATAATATACTTTATTATTCCGTATCGGTAGTTTATGAATTAAGTTGCTTACATTGATGTCATTGTGTTTTAGTAGCATTGCTCCCTGGGGACTATTTAATGAATTTTTGTTGTTGATATAGGAATCTCTTTATTAGAAGGATGACTTTTTATCAATTTTGTGCTTTTCTTTTGCCTACTGCTATTACATGATTTATGACTATGCATTGAAATTATTATTGTTGATTTATGTATTTCACTTTCATTGAACCTTCTTGTCGTACAAATATTTTACACTATTGATGACTACTTCCATCACCTGAATGTGGTGATGTTGATTTTTGTTTGATGTTGTCAAATTTTGATGTTGTCAAATTATGGTTGTATCTTGATTCTCATCTGGCAGACTGACTACTGACTACTGATTGACACGAACGTTGACATTTTAGGCTTTGTATGTTACGCTGAGGTTCGGGAAGGGAGACGAGCATAATTTCAAGTAATCAACGTACAATAAGGAGATAGCTATACTGAAGGCAACATCACGTACATAAGTATCAGCTGTCGTTAATGAATGCTAATAGTCAATGTCACTAGAAGCCATGTACGAATCAGTATTGAACTTAGTGTATGGTGGTAAGTAATGTCAGGAGACATTAAATTTTTTTGTTGCAGGAGATAGTGTAGAGAACCGCGTACGGGTGATTGGGACAGGTTACCCAGGGGACAGGTCTACTGCTATCTCACAGGGATTGTATTTCAACTTTGGGGGCAAGACAGTGGAATAACCCAAAGTGTCACTGAGATGTACAGGATGGCGGAAATTCACAAGGGGTGGGGGAGTTGCCCTATGAGTGACCCATGGTCTAAGTCGGGGTAGAAACAATATTGTATTTCAGCGACCTAAATAACTTAGTGGGAAAGTTTGTAGATTAGCATAAACTAAGTAACTTTTAACCAATCAGAAACTCGTTGGAGACGCGTATGGGGCCAGCCAAGAATGTTAGGGTTAAATGCAGGGTAAGCAAGTGGACAATATAAGGGCAGGGAAATGTTAGACCGGGGAGTCGAGACCAGGGAGCCACGAGTACGAAGCCAGGGTGGCGAGATAGGAGGCCAGGGAGCTAGTGTGCCGTGTTAGTTGGAGTCGGGGTGCCACGAGGACGCAGTACGGATAGAGAACTGAGGACTAGGAACGTAGTGACGGCCAGATGAGAAGTGATGTACGCAAATAAAAGAACTGACTTGGTTAGTGGCGTGTTGGACTTATTGCTTTGAACGAGAGTAGAAGAAGTAGATGAAAGACACTTAAGGCAGATATTCTACAATATTAACTAAAAATGAAAATATAAATAAAAAAGTTTTTTTTAATGCTGCCAAACACATTACATAAAATGATAAATTTGCTCCATATTTGGCCTGGCACTTCTAGTACTCACCCTACACAATACAGATGTTGGTCCATATATGGCTTGACACTGCTGGTCAGGGGGTACCTCTTGTCCTAGCAGACGTCCATTCACGGCCGGTAGGCTGTCCAAAAGAGGATGACCGGTAAGGCAAGTCCTACCTCGTCTGCATCAATGGGGACATAAAGACATTGACTATGTACTATGTTCTATGTACTATGTACTATGTTCTATGTACTATGTACTATGTACTATTTATGGTACCTGTCTAATGATGCTATGAAATAGCAGTGAAGATATGATCTTTTTATGACAAAAAGGAATCATGATTAAAGCCCGTTTAATCACTGCCTATATAAACTAGATGTCCGCTTAGCTATATATGTATAGTAAAATGACCACCCTACTACATAATAACTTTGCTTACTTGTTTGTATGCGCCTGCGTGCCTATCTATTGTATCGTCACTCCAATTACCATATATTAAATCTAACTACCTTCCAATTCTGTCTATATAGCTACAGATCTTCTTGTCTACCATTTTGGATGTTCCCCCAATCTTATCTTATCTGTTACAGACGCTCCTTCAATACAGAAGATTATTGCGTCCTACGCTTATACATGGTTCGTGTTTAGTCCTGCACTTTTATTAGAGATTTCAATGTTTATAACGTGTTGGTTTTCCTAGTTTCTTCAGGCAATGACGCCCGAATTCCGGACGGGAAGAACGAAACTTTGTGTTTGTTCTTGCATACGGAATAAGAAAGGTGTTTTTATCCTTATGTCTATCTGAGGGTTGTATTAAGTTATCTTTGAGTTGTATTTCTAAATTAGAATTAATTTCTTTATGTATGATTATTACCTTACTCTTGGTTCTTCTGTCCTCTAGTGTTTCAAGGTTTAATGATTTAATTAATGGTGTTATTCTTGTCAATTTTGAATATACTCCAGTAAACACAGTCAGTCTGATGTATTAATCTATTGCTGCGAGAAGAGTAACGTAACACAAGTTTACGTACGATGTTTGCGTCAATGCGCGCACGTATGAGGTAAAATACGTGATACTGCATTGTGAGAATTGCCACGGATGGTACACTGTTGAGGGAGTCTCACTGGTTCCGGTGACGGCAGCCATGATGTACCGGTCTGAATAGCGGCAGTAATTACTTTCACCATCATGTTTAGCCGACAGACTGTGAAAAAAAAACGTGCAATGTTCAAAGACTTTGGAATAGGAATAAAAGACAAAGCATTTTTATAGTACTAACAATCTTTCTTTTGTTGTTGTTTGTTGAAAATGTAATTTAGAAAATCACTCAACTTAATGCACCCAATAGTGTATAGGACGTAATATTTGACCCAACAACAAGTATCAAGCACACATTTAGGCACCTGTGAGCCAGCTCATGTGTAGCCACAAGGATGCTATTGTAGTCAGAAGTTTCCTCTACTACCGAGACACTGGACCCGTCCGTCTTGCACAGTGTGGAGACGTATGCGATACCTGGGGAAGATAATAGTTGGTTGTCATGACTGGCAATTACAGACCTATTATGGATGTGTTTTTCAGTAATTCGTCTGAAAGTTAATAAGACTTGGTAAGACTATTTGTATACTTTCGTAAGTACGCTAATTGCAAAGTCACATCAAAAATAACATTGTAAGCGTGCAGTATTTCAGTCATTTTCTAATATTGTTACTTTTCATCAAAGATTTTGTATACAGATTTTCATTGAAGGTTTAATGTTTAGGTTTTTTACAAAGGTTACCTTCAAATGTTTTCTACAAAGGTTTTTATAAAGGTTTTCTATACAAGTTTTCTACATAGATTATCTACAAAGTTTTTTTCTATAAAGTTATTCTTTAAAGGTTTTCTATGAAGGTTTTCTATGACGGTTTTTACAAATGTTTTCTACAAAAGTTTAAACCAAGATTTTCAAAGAATGTTTTCTGCAAAGGTTATTTACAAAGGCTTTCAATAAAGACTTTCTTTGCACTTTTTTTGGTAAGTTTTCGCTAAAGGTTTTATGCAAAGTTTTTCTACAAAGTTTTTTAAATAGTGGTTTTAAAAAATGTTTACAAAAAGCTATGGGGCCGTCCATAAATGACGTTACGCGCCTAGAGGGGAGGGGTCAAGCATTTGTGACGATGTGTGACTATTGGGAGAAGGGGTAAAAGAAATGTGACTTCACCTCAACAAAAACCACGCATCTTTAAATAAAATTTCCACATAACTACCGTAATTCATTGCCTGCAATTTATTTAATGACTTTAGTAGTATATACGGTAGTTAACTTTTGAGACGAGCCAATGTTGGATTTATATTTTAATTGTAAATCTACCCCCCTCCCCCCTTTTCATTTCCATCCACAATCATATCGCGACCATGTTAAAAAAGTACCTGTCCTAGTTTAAACGTTTTTAAAATTATATTTAATTTTTCAAAGATATTTACTGTAATAACAAAAATATATGAAAGTTATTTTTGTTTTGTTTTGTTTTTTTGTTTTGTTTTTTTTTCTTTTGCAAATAATTAGGGCTTGGTTAAAAAGATTTAAGTTAAAGGTTTGGTTTGTAAATTGTTGTTGATGAAATAACTGTTACCACCCGACCACAGGTGTTGACGCACCTTGCTGAAAATATTTAACAAACTCGCGCCCATTCCCTTGTGTTTCTTGTGTAGGCCTAGCAGAAAAACTGATTTTAATAAAACGTACAAAGTTGTCAGTATGTAAAGTTTATCAATTAAAAAGTAACTACCACCACCAATGTTCCCTTTAATCTGCGTGGAGTTCTCTGGCCGACGCCGCGCAGAGGTTTAGAATAACCACACAGCAAATTTTGTAGTATTGCAAAAAAATGGACGCTGTGCAACTTTGTTCACGACTTTTTTTTAAATTTGCAGCTGCACACGAACCAACGAACCTTAGAGGGAACATTGACCGCCGCCTAGCAGACATTAATATTCAAGCTGCTTGTCCCTATGACCTGACTGAACGTTACGTTACGTCACTGTTGTTTACATTTTGTTTGAATGTTCAGTTTACTGTAGTTTTAGTTTATGACTATGGCGAATGCATTTACAGCAGGAATACAAGTTTGCAGAACAAAATGGTAACTTTTTGGAAGTATGCTGTTAGCTACTGTATGAAATGAGGTGCATGGATGGTGGCTAGGTTGCATTCTATAGCCGTTATGACTGTGAAAATAGGCGGCGTTTTGGACGAATACCCGCGCAGCTTTTTTCAACAATATTTACAGCCCTAGTTATGTTTAAGAATATACCGGATTTCGGCTCCGGCAAATCCGGAATCTGGCCATTTTTACAAATCTGGCTCCAACTTCGGCTCCGGCAGAATTTCATTTCGTAAATCCGACCACATCCGGCTGGCCATAGAGCCATAATATATATATATATATATATATATATATATATATATGTAATGGATCCGGCTTTAGCAAATCCGGAATCCGGCCATTTTTGCAAAACCTACCCGGCTTCGGCTCCAGCCGGATTTTACTTCATAAATCTGTCCGATTTCAAAAAGATATTTGAAACATGCTTGTTTTCAATTAGAAAAAACGGCTTTTTTTTCTTTGTGTGTGTGTGTGGGGTTCAAAGCTTTGAGTTGAAATATTGGAGGGGGTTTTTGTGGCGAAGTGTGACGAGGGGGGGGGGAAATCTGCCAAAATCGCGTGACGTCATGTATGGACGGCCCTATGTACAAAGGTTTTTTTTTAAATTTTTATAAAGGTTTTATTTGAAGATTTTTGACAAATATTATCTACAAAGGTTTTCTAGAAAGGTTTTGTAGAAAGGTTTTCTATAAAGATTTTTCAGAAAGGTTTTCTTCAAATGTGTTCTATAAATATTTCTATAAAGACATTCTATAAAGTCATCTCACAGTTTTTCTATACAAAATTTGTTGGAAGATTTTGCAATGGTTTTATATACCCTAGTGCAGGGGTGGGCAAACTTTTTGTACGGATGGCCGCATTGAAAACTGTATTGCTATAGGCGGACATTATATATATTTTGTCTACTTCAATTGCCATTGAGGTCTAAATATGAATTAATGATAATAACCAAGTACTTGTCATTTTATTTCACATTTACACTCTATTACACATGTGCACTACATTTTAAAATACGAACTGAAACAGTTTCTAATTTGATAATAAAAATGTACTATTCATTGTTATTTCAACAAAAGTTTTTTGTTACTTGCCATATTAACTATGAAAAAGTAGGAACAAAATGTACATATAAGTTACCCATGGAGTTATATTATAATTAATAAGAAGTATGTAACTGTTCACAATTATGGATAATGTTCTTGAACTGGGGAACCAGTTTACTGGTTGTTATTCGCATGACTACATTCAAATTGCAGTCAGTCATCGATCTGTTCTTAGCCTTGTTTATTTTCATGCAAGAAAAAGCTTGCTCACAGATTTATGATGACCCAAATAGTGACAAGGCCTACGTTTTTTTCCAGTCAAAGCACGTGCTCCACCGGTCTTTAACTTGCTCTCTTGTTCCACACCAGCCCAGTTCTCTCAACACAGTTCTCAACAGCATTCAATAAATCCTGGCCTGTAGGTGTATCTTTGAGTGGCTTAACACTAAGTATTTCTTCGGGAAGCTCAAAACGAGTGTTTATTCCCCGTATAAATACCAACAATTGTGCTGTGTTCTGTACATCGGTACTTTTGTCCAACGCTAGAGAGCACCACAAAAGTCTTTGCTTGCATCTCGAAGTTGGTGCATCAAATTGTCGCTAATTTTTTCAACACGCCTGACTACAGTTGGTGCATCAAATTGTCGCTAACAACACGCCTGACTACAGTCAACACGCCTGACTACAGTTCTCCTTGATAAAAGAAGGCTATAAAATTTTGCTTCAGTTCTGGACACATAATACTTGCTGCATCTGACAAACATTCCTTGATGAACTCGCTGTCCAAAAAATACTTATTTAGTTTTACAATCTTATGGGACAGCACCCAACTGGCTTCGATTGCAGCATCTTGTATTAAAGACTGTTTGGTGAAAACAGTTTGCTGCTTCTTTAAATTATTAACCAACACCTGGCAATTCCTTTTTCTCTCTTCGTTCGTTAAATTGTGCCCCAAATCCAAACGTTTTGTTTGGTGGTGTCTTTTTAAGTTGAACTCCTTAAAGACGCTCACACACTCACGGCACAGCAAGCAGTCTGCTTTGCTTCTAACGCTCTTGAAGCAGTATTTAGCGGTCCATTTGTCATTTTAAAAAACCACATTCGTCCTCAGTCTTTCATTTTTGGCAGCACTTATTGTTAAATCAGCGTCTATTCACTTTTAAATTACAATTTTTACAATTCCGCCAATATGTAATTCGTAAAAAAAAGCCACTCCCGGTTGAGCTGAAATGCAGATTCGAATAAGGATGTAAAACTATTAATGACTAATGATCAATAATCAATGTTGCGGCCATAAAACCGATTTAATATTCCTAGATTGGAATATAATACTCGGAAAAAAATTTTTAAAAATATAGCGAAAATTCTATAAAAAAGAAAATTTACATCGACATAAGATCACAACATGTACATGCCTACGGGCCACATAATATTCTCTGGTGGGCCGCATGCGGCCCGAGGGCCGTAGTTTGCCCACCCCTGCCCTAGTAGGTTTTCTTCAAACGTTTTGTACAAAATTTTCACTTAGGTTTTACATTTAGGTCTTCTATTCTGATTAATTCTTTAGTGTTTTTAAGTAAACATTTTAAAATTGCTGTGCTAGCATTATGCAATCATCGCTAGCTTCACTCAACTCTAAAAAGCTTGGAAAATTTTAGTTAAATTACCCAAAGTACTGTGATCTGTCCCGAATGTCCCGGATGTAAGGTCATATCTAGAGGGGAAAAAATGACCATATCAGCACTGTTTGTAAAATAAAAATATATAATTTGACGATGTTAAAATTAACTGCACGAAGATTTAAACAAAACAAACAAAAATATTTTTAAAGAAAAATAATAAAATAAATAAATAAATTTAAAATATTTATAATTAAATTAAAAAACAAAAATAACAATTCTTTGACTATTAAACAAAAATTAAACCCATGTTGCAAACATTGTAATATTGCAGGAAAATCCAATAAATCAACTTACGCTGTGAACAACATGGCGTGATCAAACAAAGTCCCTATATCTGTCGCCTTGCGTGCAACGAAGTATTCAAAGGCACTTAATGCCCTGTCGGAGTCTATTGTATTACCGTAGTGGTAAGTGTCTGCCAGTGGTGACGTCGAGGCTGACTGGAATAAAAGGAATAAAACTATGGATAAGTTAAGATACGTGTCTGTTATTGGTGACGTGAATGCTGACTGGAATATAAATAGAGATGAAAAAAAATATTTTTAAAAACCACGTTTTTGTAAGTGGAATAAAAAGAAGAAAATAATTTAAAACTTATAAGTTCAAGTAATTTGGTGCATATGACTAAAACGTTTAGCGGGTGTTTGGTATAAAAATGAAAGATTTATTATTTAGAAGGCAGAAGAGATATCTGTAAGTGAGAGAGAATGAGTGAACTGCCTATGTAAAACCTCATAAGCGCCCGCCCCACGTTTTAGTCATTAAATTAAAGTACTTAAAATTATAAATTTTAAATTATTTTCTTCTTTTTGGTGTTTTCAGTGGTATGTGCACAAGCTAGAGTTCATGGTCTGAGAGGTGGTATGTGCACAAGCTAGAGTTCATGGTCTGTGAGGTGGTATGTGTACAAGCTAGAGTTCATGGTCTGAGAGGTGGTAAGTGCACAAGCTAGAGTTCATGGTCTGAGAGGTGGTATGTGCACAAGCTAGAGTTCATGGTCTGAGAGGTGGTATGTGCACAAGCTAGAGTTCAAGGTCTGAGAGGTGGTATGTGCACAAGCTAGAGTTCATGGTCTGAGAGGTGGTATGTGCACAAGCTAGAGTTCAAGGTCTGAGGGGTGGTATGTGCACAAGCTAGAGTTCATGGTCTGAGAGGTGGTATGTGCACAAGCTAGAGTTCATGGTCTGAGAGGTGGTATGTGCACAAGCTAGAGTTCATGGTCTGAGAGGTGGTATGTGCACAAGCTAGAGTTCAAGTTCTGAGAGGTGGTATGTGCACAATAAAGTCACCAAAGAAACACGCAAAGCTCCAGAAGCTCATGAAAGGTAAAAAAGATTTGGTCATTACCTCTACAACAAAGACTTGGCTTAGATAAACATGGAGGATGAATTCTGTTTTAAAAGACTGATACCTCTGGTCAATCTAAAATGTAAAAATAAAAATAAACCAAAATTTTAAAAACGACATACGCTAAAGAGGAATATAACTCTAGAAAAATTTGAATATTCATATTTCTAATGGTTTAATTTTCTAAAGGTTTATTTTTAAAAAGAAAAAACCTAATTTTCCAACTTAGAAAATTGGTGACGTGTGGTATTACTTAATGATTCCCCCCCCCCTTTTTTTAAATCCTTTATATTAACTCGTGGTGTCTGCGGCCGACCGACCGACCTTGCTTGCTTGCTTGTCGCCAAAACTTTTGATCGATTTTTAACCCACTTGCTCGCAAGATAGCGAGCTGAAATTTTGCAGGCAGTTTCGTACCGATGATAAAAACAATGTATCAAAATTTCAGATCGATCGCATGTACCGTAATTAAATTATTGATTTTTTAGATTATTTTATTTATTGCCTATGTATCATGCTATTTTTTGAGATAGAGCGTCGCGGTGCGTATTATATTGAACAACCTTTCTGTCGCGCAATAAGGTGCGTATTTTATTGACAGCTCTTTTTATAAACATATTCCTGATCGGTGCGCATTATATTAAACATGTTTTTACGACACAACTGCAATTTTGTATTTCTGGATGGTCTGGCGCTGCGTATTATAATGAACATTCTTTTAATTACTTCTCGTACATAAAGGATTTATAGTCAAAAACTTGGTTTTTTACGGGTTTTTCTTATTAAATCCTTTATATTAACTCGTGGTGTCTGCGGCCGACCGACCGACCTTGCTTGCTTGCTTGCTTGTCGCCAAAACTTTTGATCGATTTTTAACCCACTTGCTCGCAAGATAGCGAGCTGAAATTTTGCAGGCAGTTTCGTACCGATGATAAAAACAATGTATCAAAATTTCAGATCGATCGCATGTACCGTAATTAAATTATTGATTTTTTAGATTATTTTATTTATTCCTATGTATCATGCTATTTTTTGAGATAGAGCGTCGCGGTGCGTATTATATTGAACAACCTTTCTGTCGCGCAATAAGGTGCGTATTTTACTGACAACACTTTTTATAAACCTATTCCTGATCGGTGCGCATTATATTAAACACGTTTTACGACACAACTGCAATTTTGTATTTTTGGATGGTCTTGCGCTGCGTGTTATAATGAACATTCTTTTAGTTACGTCTCATACGTAAAGGATTTATAGTCAAAAACTTGGTTTTTTACGGGTTGTTTTTATTTTAAATCCTTTAATATTAACTCGTGGTGTCTGCTTGCTTGATTGCTTGTCGCCAAAACTTTTGGATCGATTTTTAACCCACTTCCTCGTAAGCTAGCGAGCTGAAATTTTGCAGGCAGTTTGGTGCGATGATAAAAACTATGTATCAAAATTTCAGATCGATCGCATGTACCGTAATTGAATTATTGATTTTTTATATTATTTTATTTATTCCTATGTATCATGTTATTTTTTGAGATAGAGTGTACGGGTGCGCATTATATTGAACAACCTTTCTGTCGCGCAATAAGGTGCGTATTTTATTGACAACTACTTTTTATAAACATATTCCTGATCGGTGCGCATTATATTAAACATGTTTTACGACACAACTACAATTTTGTATTTTTGGATGGTCTTGCGCTGCGTATTATAATGAACATTCTTTTAGTTATGTCTCATACATAAAGGATTTATAGTCAAAAACTTGTTTTTTTACGGGTTTTTTTATTATTACCCCATTAAATATGAATGCAAAATATTCCCGTATATTTTGCAGTGCAGCTTCTCTGTCGTTTCTTGCAGCTGAAAGGAACTTTGCGTACACAGAGTAGTCGACCACAGCAGCGACATCAACGGAATACGTTGGCGTCGACCTTCGACGTCTCGGGATGTCTGCAAACAATCCTGGATGGTCAGATGTGTCGCCGGGGCCCAAATGTGTTTGTGATTGGTTGAATAAAGAGCCCATTCTTCGATATTTGGCTTCAGTTTCAATCTTTTTGAAGATGGCGGGCCTGACATCTTGATGTTTGGAGTCCATATCCGACAGATGTAAGACATCGGAAAATGTCAGTGGTCGTCTGGGAACCCTCTCTTCCGGTGCTAAATATCAATAAATTATGGCACAAGCAAAGGTTTGATAAATGTCAATAAATTATGGCATAAGCAAAGGTTTGCTAAATGTCAATAAATCATGGCATAAGCAAATGTTTGCAAAATATACTTAAGTTAAAAATTGATGACAACCTTTTATTGATATAAAATCATGAAAATAATTCATGAGAGTGACACAGAGAGACTGGTATTGTGTGTATTCGAGTCGATGGACAGTCATTCAATTGTTAGTTGAGCAGAAGTCAATAATCGATCTGTTGATTCTGGTCCAGAATCTATGACAATTTTTCTTTGGTAGGCCATTACCACATTTCTATTCTTTACAGTTATGTCTATAATTAAGAACGATACTTTTTTGTTCAACATAACGATGTTGTCAGGATTATCACGTTGTTTATAACAACTTTACGATGCAATCAAGGTAATCCTGTTGTCTATTCAACAAGCAGATTCTGTCAAAATAATCATGCAGTCTAGTCAAATTAGTGATTATGTGAAGATAATCATGCTGTCTAGTCAGCATAAGATTATGTCAAGATAATCATGTTGTCTAGTCAACAAAAGATTATGTCAAGATAATCATGTTGTCTAGTCAACAAAAGAGTCTCTCAAGATAATCATGTTGTCTAGTCAACAAAAGAGTCTCTCAATATAATCATGCTGTCAAGTCAACAAAAGAGTCTCTCAAGATAATCATGTTGTCTAGTCAACAAAAGAGTCTCTCAAGATAATCATGTTGTCTAGTCAACAAAAGAGTCTATCAAGATAATCATGTTGTCTAGTCAACAAAAGAGTCCCTCAAGATAATCATGTTGTCTAGTCAACAAAAGAGTCTCTCAAGATAATCATGTTGTCTAGTCAACAAAAGAGTCTCTCAAGATAATCATGTTGTCTAGTCAACAAAAGATTATGTCAAGATAATCATGCTGGCAAGTCCACATAACGACGTGGTCAAGTCTACGACTCACGTGCTTCTCTGTAGTCGTCAGATGTCGGACTTGTGATGTTCAGGACATCGAGGCTGTATATCTCCTCATCAACTTCCTCCTGTGACGAGGCTGCTGACGCCGTGGTTGATGTCGGTGCTGTAGACGTGGCCGTAGACTGAGAATTGGTTTTTAGTTTTTTCTCGGATTTCAAGAAGTAAGTCTTCCCTGAAATTTTGAATTGCCCTTTCTGGACAAAAAATGATTAAATAAAAATCAAGTTAGTGAATTAACGGAAAAAATGTAAGTCTGAACTATTAAACAATTAGAACAGAAATTTAGTTATGACACGAAGAATTTTGGTGGAAAAGTACGAATTTATAGCAAAAAATCAGTTTGTAATGCTCTTGCTAAAAAATGAAAACATATTTTAAAAATTATTTTTTAAAGAGCACGACCAAATTTGAAGCAAGCCTCCAAGTGTGCACTTCCCACATCACATAGCAAAGTTTTTAAAATTGTTTTTGTTACAAGTATCGAATCTCATAGGTTTAGCGATAAAAGTAATAATTAGCTTTGTGCTTTATATATGGACCCCTTTCCTCACAAAAATAATTCTAAAAAATAAAATTAATAAATGTAAGCATTTTTGTTCAAGAAACATATAAATTTATACGCTTGTAGCTTCTTAAATTAACTAACTTTTTACAAGAATATGAATAACAGCCATATTTATATATATATTTTAAATAATAATTTAAATGATCATTTTGCTTTGACTTATTGAATAAATTTATCAACTTATCCCTAAATAAATATTTAAGTTCGACAGTCTGAAAATGACTGCCAGTTCCTGCAGATTTCAGCCCCTCCCCCCCCACCCACCCCCCACACCCAACCCTTCCGCCTTGACAGAGATCTTGACACGTGATACTTGCCAGATTAAATAAACTTTTCTTGTTTTTGTTGTAATTCCCTTTTCTTGTTAACTGAAATACTGCATCAGTGGCCAGTACTGCGTCAGTGGCCATGTCTTGGTAGAAGGCGACCTTCTGAAGACAAAGAATGAATTCAACAATTGAAATACATCAAGGAAGGAAGCTGGGTCCAAAATTCAAAATTTCGGATTATGATATAAACAATAATGCTGATGATGATAATATAATAGTAATAACAATATGGTAACTTATAAATCGTGTCACGCCAGCCAGGGCCATATGCACTTCGCATAATAAAATCTATGGAAAATATTAGGATTGGTAACGATTAATTTAAATTTAATCGTTAACTTTTGAAAAATTAGCTATTAATTTCATGAATTAATCGTTAATTTCGATTAAAGCCAAAAATTAAAATTTATGACGTCACTAAACTGATCCTCTCAACGGAAGTAACAAAAACAGGTAATTGACATTTTTTGTTTTATTGAGTTATTTCCCCTGTCTTATAGACATTGAAAAATAATAATTTGAACTAAATTTGATTTTATTAAAGACACGTCTACATTATAAATTATAATAATACGCGGGAGAAGTTTTTACGTTAAAAAATACATAAATTATTATTAATTATTAATGACTAATTATTTTTTAATAAATTGAAAAAAAATTATAAATATTTTCTTAAATTTTAATTGAATTTTTATCGATTAAAATTACTTATCTCGTTGTTCGCCATGATATAAGACTAGGGTGCTTGCTAAGTTATGCAAAGATATTCATCGAGTTAGGCAAAGTTATTCGCTAAGTTTAAACTGAGCACCCTAGTCTTATAGTCATGGCGAACAATGAGATAATCGAACGTTAAATCGATTTCACCTACGATTTAACGTTCCTGCCTCATTTTAAACTTATACATTTTCATAAATTTGGAACTAAAGGTCTCTTCTGACTGTAAATTTCAAATTTATTTTCTACTTTTAAGTACATTTTTATAAAAAAAAATTATTTTCTACTTTTTAGTGCATTTCTAAAATAAGAATAGTTTTTAAAAAGTGTTTTTAATATATTTTTATTTCTGGTGTTCATCAATTTCCTTCTCACGCCTTTCCTGTCTTTTCCAGCCGTTTATTCCGTTGTGTAGCAGTTTCCGTCTTTGTTTTCTTTTCAGGTTGTGTGTGTGTGTGTGTGCACATTACCACATTATTAACTGCTTAGGATATCAATCTCTCTCACAGACCAGGGGCAGTGTGTTACTGGCCCACTGGCGTGTCCCTGCTCATCACGGGACTGACCTCCCCGTGCAGTAAAACACTGGTAGTTGGTCAGTCGCTCGTGACCCATGCCGGTCACTCAGGCGGACTGCTGAGGTATAGTTCGATTAAACTCACAAAGCAAGCTAATATACGACTAGTTGCTCTTCGCGGATGACTCAGCCCTTACCTCACATTCAGATATAGGTCTCCAACTTTTGGTCAATAAGTTCTAAAAGGCATGCAAAGATTTTGGTCTAAAGGTAAGCCTAAAAAATACCAACATTATGAGACAAGGAACAGACTGCTTCCCAGCAATCTCAATTGAGGGAAACACCTTGGATGTCGTCAAGGATTTTACCTACCTTGGCAGTAACATCACAAGCACACTCTCCCTGGAAAAGGAAATTGAAACCAGAATCGGAAAGGCTGCATCATTAATGGCTAGGCTGAATCAAAGAGTGTGGAACAATGCACAAATCACTGATAGGACCAAAATCACTGTGTACCAGGCCTGTGTGCTCAGCACACTCCTCTATGGCAGCGAGTGCTGGACGACCTATGCCAAGCAAACAAAGCAACTCAACAGCTTCCTCTTACGATGCTTGCGCAGGATTCTGCACATCAAATGGCAGGACAAAATCACGAATGTCGAGGTACTCAGAATGAGTCATATGCTGAGCATGCACTCAATCCTGAGTGAGAGGTGCCTGCGGTGGTTGGGACATGTCCGTAGGATGAGCTCGGAGCGCATTCCAAGAACCTTGCTTTACGGCGAGCTGGCAACTGGTATGCGGAAGAGAGGACGCCCCTGCTTGCGTTTCAAGGATGTCTGCAAGAAAGACATGACTCTGGCGCAGATTGACCATAAAACGTGGGAGACCATTGCTGAGGAGCGCACCTCCTGGCGGGCAAAAGTGCGCGAGGGCATTTAAGTCGCTGAATCCTCCCTTACAGCCAGGAGCGAGGAGAAAAGGCCAGGAGAAAGGGGAAGAGGGGTAGAGTAGCAGGAGGAAACGCCATCATCCCATGAGGATGGACGGATGCCATAGATAGATAGATAAGACTAGAAATAAAGCTCAAGTTTATTGTTTTCATTGCACAATTTGTGTATTTTGTATTTTAATTTCCTAACATTTCTCTGTTACGCAAGATGATTTTATATCTTGTTTTAAATTATAATTTTCGAGACTCATTTTCACTGATAAATCACATGATATTAAATGATACCACATTAGATAAGGGGGCCGTCCATAAATGACGTCACGCACCTGGGGGTGGGGGAGGGCTCACGCATTTGTGTCGCTATGTGATGAGGGGGAGTGACGTCACATGAAAAACGTGCAACTTTATATTAAAGTTCCATGTAAATATTTGATTTCTTGCACTTTAGTTAAGGACGTTTTCAATGGCTTTACAAGTCTTATGTGATTAGAGTGCAAACTTACGTATTAAAATGACAAAAAAGTAATTTGCAGCATGCTGATTTTCAATTAGAAAATATGGCTGGGGGGAGGAGGGTGGTCAAAGTTTTGTGACGACATATTGGAGGGGGGGGTCTAAGGTTTTGTGACAAATTGTGACGAGGGGGAGGGCGGTGGTACAAATTAGCCAAAATCGTGTGAAGTCATTTATGGACGGTACCTAATTTTAAGAAATGTTTTTTTTTAAACCCACGTTCTTAGCTGCTGGCTTCTCTCGTCGCCTGACCAGCGCGCCGGATACATCATGGGTCAGGGTGTACAGAGGAAAGTCAAGGTCCAAGTGTGGGACACGTGACAGGTGTAAGATGGTCGTTGTGTTGGCCCCAGTGCTCAAGGTCACGTTGACGTCATCAGGCATGTTGACCCCCTGCTGGTCATGGCTGACGTAGTCCACTTGGACTTAGAAATACAATGATATTTAGACTTGATTAATGTTCGTAATATTAGAAGTTATTCCTACTATCAACTTTATTCTCCACGTGTAATGAAACTGAACATAACGTACGAGTTGTGTTTGTCTTTATTTTACTATTTACAAATTTTCTTGTATATGATAAAACAAGAATACACAATGCACGAAGCTAATGACCCTCAATACTTGATTAGACAGTAAAATAGCAATACAGCGCACATCTTACCTTCAATACTTATTGTGACAGTAAAATAACAATACACAATAGACAGGACATCTTACCTTCAATACTTATTATGACAGTAAAATAACAATACACAATAGACAGGACATCTTACCTTCAATACTTGATACGACGACAAACCAGGCCAGGTGTACTACAATGTAACCCACAGTGCGCATGCTTCAATCTGGGATGGTCAACGCTTTCAGCTTTATGGAACCTGTTATACAATTTATTTGAAAGTGGTCATTCCTACGGACACGTTTCTCCAGAGCATAATTCCACTTACTGACCAGTGTGTGTATGTGGCTGTCTGCCAGGCATTTTGTCATATAAATCAAATCTACTACTGATTGGCCAATAGAGTTTAAATTTGACTCATTTACTCAGCATTGATTAAAAAAAAATACTTTTATAGATCGAATGATTAAAAATGACTTTGACATTTTTGCAAAAGCAATGGAGAGAGTTTGGACTTGAGAAGTATCTCCAGTATTCTCAGTGTCATATAAACAACGTATTCGTTTTCCTGATAAATAATGTATGTCTAAAACTTGTTTATATTTTATTCTAGTTTATCAAAATCCTTATCTTATCTTATCTTATCTGTTTCAGACGCTCCTTCTGTACAGAAGATTATTGCGTCCTACGCTTATCTATGGTTTGTGTTTAGTCCTCCATTTTTATTAGAGATTTAAATGCTGATAAAGTGTTGGTTTTCCTAGTTTCTTCAGGCAACCCATTCCACGCCCGAATTCCGGACGGGAAGAACGAAAATGTGTATGTGTTTGTTCTTGCATACGGAATAAGAAAGGTGTTTTTATCCTTATGTCTATCTGAGGGTTGTATTAAGTTATCTTTGTGTTGTATTTCTAAATTAGAATTAATTGCTTTATGTATGATTACTACTTTACTCTTGGTTCTTCTATCCTCTAGTGTTTCAAGGTTTAATGATTTAACTAATGGTGTTATTCTTGTCAGTTTTGAATATTCTCCAGTAATGAATCTGGCAGCTCTTTTTTGAATTTGTTCTAGTTTATCAATGTTTTCTTTGGTGGATGGGTCCCATACAGAAGATGCATATTCTAGTACAGGTCTCACCAAAGTGAGGTAGCATTTTAGTTTTATATCTCTATTACATTTGTAAATGTTTCTTTTTATAAAGCCTAAGGTTTTGTTTGATTTTTTAATAACTTCATTGACATGGGGATTCCATGATAGTTTCTCATTTATTATGACTCTTAAGTATTTTGCATCTTTAGTCTGGGTCAGTTCTTTTCCATGAATGTAAATATTTTGAGTTTATTTGTTTCTTTTTCTTTGTTACTCTTAACAGCTCACACTTTTCTGGGTGGAAAGACATACTCCAGTTAGTTTCCCATTTTATCAATTCATCTAAGTCCTTTTGTAAAATTTTGCTATCTTGTTCTGTTTTAATTGTTCTATAGATTATACAATCATCAGCAAATAACCTAACTTTTGTTCCTGTTGAGATGTTGTTGGGTAAATCATTTATATAAATTAAAAAGAGTAAGGGACCTAGCACAGTTCCTTGTGGAACTACTGAGTTAACCTTTATTGGTGCAGATTTAGATCCATTAATTATTACAGTTTGCTCCCTGCCCAAAAGGAAGTCTTGGATCCAGTGATGTAAGTCAGTGCTTCTCAAAGTGGTGGTCCGCGGACCAGTGCGGTCCGGGGGCCATCCGCTGCCGGTCCGCAGATGTATTCAAAAAAAGGACAGAAAAAATTGTCAGTGCAGGGAAAATAATGCACCGGTCACTGGTGCAATGGAAAAATTTCTGCCGGTCCGCCATACTAAAAAGTTTGAGAAGCACTGATGTAAGGGACCTGAGATTCCAAAGTAGTTAAATTTTTAAGTAGACTAAGGTTGTGAACTTTGTCAAATGCTTTTGAGAAGTCTAGTAATATTGTGTCTATTTGATCATTATTGTCTAAGCCTTTTGAAAGTTCATCTATTAAACCTATTAATTGTTTTTCACATGATCTGTTTTTTCTAAAGCCGTGTTGATGTGGGCATAGGGCATTATATTTGTCTAGGTGGTTAACTATTCTACTATATATTATGTGTTCTAGTAATTTACAGGTGATGCTAGTAAGTGATACAGGTCTGTAATTACCAGGGTCCGATTTATCCCCTTTCTTAAAGAGTGGAGTTACGGTAGCTAATTTCCAATCCTGGGGCACTTTACCCTGGTTTAGAGAGGCTTGATAAAGAACTACAAGGATTGGGGACAGTTCATTGCTTAGTTCTTTTAATAACATTGCAGGCAAATTCATCTGGGCCAGTAGCTTTGTTTATTTTTAAATTTTTTAGGAGTGAATGTATACCTATCTCGTCTACAGTTATGTTACCTATTTCCTCCATTTTATTTAAATTTATTAAAACTTGAGGATATTAGCTTTAGTCTCATTATCATTAAAGGTTTTATTATTTGGGGCTTTTAGTGTGGCTATTCCTGTAAGTTCCATTTTTTTAGATTTGATTAAGGACCATAAGTTTTTATTGTTATCTTTAGAAATTACATTGTTTATATATTTATTTTGGAGGTTTCGACTAAGTTTTTGTGTCATGTGTTTAATCTTTAAGTATTTTTGGTGTATCCTTTTTGAATTGGTAGCCTTAAATTTCTTAAATAAGTTCTCTTTTTGTTTGCAAAGCTTTTGTTATTTAGAAAATAACCAGAATTTATTAATTTTATTTGATGTTAATTTTGTTGGAACTTTCTCATCCATAATAGTTTTTAGATTTGTTTTTATATCTTTCCAAATTTCTTCTACAGAGCCATTTGCATTAAATTTACTTAAGAAATTTTTTGGAAGTTAGCCGCTGATTGGTGTAGTTTTATTGAATTACATTTATTCCAAAGGTAGATTATTCTTCTAGGTATCTTATTAATTTTAGTTTTTATTGTATTGGTGACCCTAACAATATCATGGTCAGACAGTCCAGAAATTATTATGTAGTCTAACACTAACCTTACCGATGACAATTCAAGAGCAGACGAAGACATTAATTGAAACAACCACTAAAAAGTATTTCAAATATTTACAGTGGTTATCGTAAAAATAATTTTGAAGTCACAATATTTAGGCCTATTTTTATTCTTAATTTGAAGTGCGTTACGATATCTGGTTGAGACTACAGATTACATTTGAAGTTTTAAATAAGATATGTTGACCATTTTTACCACGTTTTTATTATTTTATTACCACGTTTTTATTAACTTGCTTTCGTGTCTGCCTGTCCGCAATTTTTCAAATTTGCCAACGTAAAATTAAACCACTTCTGATGGCCCTAGAGAGCTGAAAATTTTTCCACAGATAGATCTTAGATGACAATTCATTGTATCAAAATTTCAGATCGATCGAATTTGCCGGAATTAAATTAAATGCATGTTTTAGTTTATCTCTATATAAGCATATGTATCCGTCTGCTACTGTTCACATTCACGTGAAAGACGGAGTTCAACCCATGACCTCATCGCCGTGGTATTAAAACGTTGGGCGGGCGCTGATGAGGTGTTTGGTAAAATAAATAGAGGTAAAAAAAATATTTTTAAAAACCACGTTTTTATTAGTGGACTAAAAAGAACATAAATAGAGGTAAAAAAAGGGATTTTTAAAAACCACGTTTTCATAAGTGGACTAATAGCTCACTTATAGCTCTCTTTTGTCTTCTAAAGTATAAATCTTTAATTTTTTTTTACCAAACACCTATCTTTGTGTTGTATTTCTAAATTAGAATGGGATTTTGAAGCACCCGCCCCACGTTTTTAGTCATATTAAAATTAAAGTACTTGAACTTATAAGTTTTAAATTATTTTCTTCTTTTTAGTCCACTTATAAAAACGTGGTTTTTTAAAATTCATTTTTTATCTTTATTTAGTTTTTACCACGTTTTTATTACCACGTTTTTATTAACGCTTTTGAGGCGTTTGGCTAAAATGATTAGGGTTTACAGATGACGAGCAAGAAAATGAGTGAATTGAATTATTTACGCCTGAGAAGCGCCCGCCCCATGTTTTTAGTCATATTACATCATAGGACTTGAGCATATAAGTTTGAAATTTTATCAATCCAGAAAAAGATTTTTCCTTCACAATTCTGTTAAAAAAAATTATTTTCTTCTTTTTAGTCCGCTTATAAAAACGTGGTTTTTACAAATCTTTTTTTTTACTTCCATTTATTAACTCACTTTCGTTCCTGTTTGTTTGTCTGTCCACAATTTTTAAAATATGCCAACGTAAAATTAAACCACTTTTGATGGTCCTAGAGATCTCAAAATTTAGCCACAGATAGATCTATGATGACAATGCATTGTATCAAAATTTCAGATAGATCGAATGTACCGTTATTAAATTATTGAACTTTTTAGTTTATCTATATATAAGCATATGTATTATCCGTCTGTTCTTGTTTACATTACATTCACTTGCCAAGTTCACACCAACCCCGACCATATCAACCATGTTTAACATCAAGGGGAGATCAGTCATTTTCAGTCTGTAAATGTTTGTCGGGCAATGCGTATTATATTTGAACATAATCAATACTTCAAAACTCACCATAGCATACACTTAAACAAAAAAGAATAAAATAAAGTGAGAGAATGAGTGAACTGCATATGTAAAACCTTTATGAGCGGCCGCCCCATGTTTTTAGTCATATTAAATCAAAGTACTTGAACATATAATTTTTAAATTATTTTCTTCTTTTTCGACCACGTATAAAAACGTGGCTTTTAAAAATCCTTATTACCTCTATTTATTTATATAGGTTTTGTCACAGAAGATTTTCCCAGGTGAATGAGCTTTACCACAGAAACAGAGCAATGGGGAAGTAAAGGTTTTCCTTTTAATAGGCTATCGCTGTTTTTCCTTTAATTATTTTTCTTTTCTTGTTTAACGAACGTAGGTGACATATGAACCCACCCCGCAACAGAAGAGATCGCATTTCAATCTCCGTATAAGTAATCAAAGTGTAATTCTAATAAAGAAACAAATATATTCTTTTAACAGAAGGTGTCCTCAGTTAAACCATCAGTTAAACCAAACCATCAGTTAAACCAAACCATCAGTTAAACCAAACCATCAGTTAAACCAAACCATCAGTTAAACCAAACCATCAGTTAAACCAAACCATCAGTTAAACCAAACCATCAGTTAAACCAAACCATCAGTTAAACCAAACCATCAGTTAAACCAAACCATCTCTCTCTCTCTCTCTGTATATATTTATATATAAGTATAATTCATAATATGCCATAAAACGAGATTAATTGGTTAACTTTATATATTATGCCGAATTTCAAAATTTCATTTCATGTAAAGATATTGTTTGCCCCGTAGAATAATAACTGTTAGCTTCTAGTCTGCTAGCTTTCAATAACAACTGTTAGCTTCTAGACTTCTAGCTTTCAATTAAAAATTCATATAATCAACAAACCCAATGAAGCATCTAACCAGTATTTAATTATATACATAAATTATACTGCTCTGAAACTTAAGCCAAACACAACATCATATTCTTTTATGATTCAATCACACACAAAAAATGATTTTAACTTACAGAGATTCGCTAGCCACTAGTCAGTTCCACTACTAAATAGATCACGTTTGATGGTGTAGTTGCTATAGGCTTTTCTTTTTATACACCTGTCACACACAGGAAGTTAGCGCATAGGTCAGAACTTGGGTTTCACGAGATAACGTGCCTCACATCCTGGAACAGATAACAGGACAAAAATGACAAGGTGATTATTTAAGTATAGTTTACTTGATTGAACAACGTCACATTATTGTTGACTACGTTGAATGTGCCACCAGGAGAGACCGGACTGATATGAGAACCGTAAAGGTATTTGGGTATGGGTGCCGCATAGGGAATAATGATAATAATCCCGCCAAGGTATTGGTGATAAAGAGCAACATAGGTATGAATGATTTGGGTGCCGCGTTAGTATTGTTGGTTTGAGTGCCGCCAAGGTATTTGATGATGTAAGATCAGCCGGCTGGATAGCAAAGTCAATAGTGCGCTCGCCTCACAAGCTGAGGGGCGTGGGACCTAGCCCACGTTAAAGCCACAATAAAATGTTGACGAATGACTATTGCTAAGAAGTCTTCCGCTGACCTGGAGCGGAGTAGGGCGCCGCCAAGGTCTGCCAAGCCCCGAGAAAGTTCTTATGGAAACATTAGAAACCCCCTACGACCACGAGGTTATGGGACACACATACACAGGATAGTCAGCCCATATGGTAGTTGTGATATGCGTATATAACCCTAACCCAAACACTGCATTTGATCATTTGAGAGCAGCCCGTAGGTAGCGATCACGTGCGTTCGAACTAGGTCGATAATATAAATGTTATCTATGAAGGGGGCGCCTCGATTTGATAACTTCTTGTTTCTTTATCTCTTTAGTTACTAGAATCATTGTTGTGTCTATCCGGCTTCCTTGACCACACTGTTCAGTGTTGTGTCTATCCGGCTTCCTTGACCACACTGTTCAGTGTTGTGTCTATCCGGCTTCCTTGACCACACTGTTCAGTGTTGTGTCTATCCGGCTTCCTTGACCACACAGTTCAGCTTGTTGTTGATTTCAAGCTCATTAAAAAGTCTGCTCTTCTGTTGTTACGACACTGTCCCTATATACGACTGGATTAAATATTAACACCGACAGTTTTTAAGCCTTACCTAGGCAATCTCTGTTTTTGACATTAGCAAATTTGTTCTTTAAAGTTAGCTATAACAGGTTTGTAATTCTAGTAGGGGTGTACCGGATTTCGGCTCCGGCAAATCCGGAATCCGGCCATTTTCTGAAATCTGGCTTCGGCTTCGGTTCCGGCAGAATTTAACTTTATAAATCCGGCTGGCCGGTAGAGCAGTGGCGTCATTAGGGGGGGGGGTGCCACCCCGCGTGAGACCATCGGGGGAAGGGGCGTGACGCAAACCAAAAATTTTACTGTGTACGATTTTATGTCCAAAAAAATACGAAAAAAAATTTTCACCTAGAAAAAAAGTACGAAATACAATGAAATACCTTAAACGTGAAAACTTATTTATGAAAATATATCAGTTAACATGCAAAAATAAAACAGTCCCAAAAAACCACAATAAAACAAATTAGGGGAAAAAAGAAAAGAAACAGCCGCACCTTTTTAGGCAGGACATGAAAGAGGCAATGTCTTTTGTTTTAGGGGCCATCCATATATTACGTACGCACGAAATTCGTATTTTTGTACCCCCCTCCCCCGTTGCATCCCGTACATTTTCAGGACCCCCCTCAAGCGTATGTTCTAAATCGCTCACCCCCCCAAACCCCCTTTTGACAAAATAAATTTTAAGCCGGAGTCAAAAGATATTGGTTTTACTCTTTGAAGCCGTCCATAAATGACGTCACACGCCTAAAAAGAGCGCGGGGGAGGAGGTGTTTAAGAAATGTGATGTCACCTCCAAATACGCACTAAAATATTTGATTGCTTGCAATTTATTTAATTACGTTTTCAATGGATTCACACGTGCTACGATACTAGAGAGCAACCTTACACTAAATACATACTTAAACTTAAATGACAAAAAAGTGATTTGCAACATGCTAATTTTCAAATCGAAAATGCGCCTCTTTTTTTTTGTTAAAGATTTGGGACCGTCCATTAATTACGTCCCGCGATTATGGCCGATTTTCATCCCTGCCCTCGTCACGCGTCGTCACAAAAAGTTAGACCCCCCTTTTTTTCCCCCCAATATGACGTCACAAAAATGCCGCTTCAAAAATAATTTAATTTGAAAATTAGCCTGTTTCAAATCACATTTTTTTTCTAATTTAAGTTTAAGTATGTAGGCCTGTCATCGGGTACCCAGGACCCGGGTACCCGTTGCCATGAGATTACCCGGGTAGTAAAATTCCGCCCGGGTACCCGTGAAAATGTGGCTTCAATGTCTATGTTAACCAAACTTCTGCTCGCATGCGGCTTATTGTGTTTAATTTACGGCTCGCGAAGCAATTTATCAAATGAAATTGTTTGTTTCACATAGATGCTGTGAAGTACATCTAAGGAGAACTATCTATCAACGGTATACACAATAAGGTCTCGACAAACCACAATGTATTTTGATACATCTTTTTTTTCTCTGAAAATGAAACGGAATAATCGCAAACACAAGAAGATTTTGGTTCTTTGAATGAATCATATAAAGAAAACAAAACTCCTCTGCCGAAAATAAGTATGGACTGTATAGAGATGAAAGAGGCCGTGTTAGTTGTTGCTAATAAAAGCACCGGTGCTTTGACACTAACGTTGCTGTGAAATATGCAGACATTGGGCTAACGATTGATACCAATTATCTACCCCATCTCCCCCATCCACGCCTAAACTATAACCGCACCCTTTCCATTCCTGTGGCGATCGGCCAAAATCGCTTGACGTCATTTATGTACGTCCCTAAGACTCCGGCCGTGTAGCAACTGTGTGAAATGAGGTGCATAACGGGGAAAATTATGGGATGTTTCGATCGGGTAACCCGGGTACCTGTTCGAAATTTGGACGGGTACCCGGGCAGCATTTTTCAACAATATTGTCAGCCCTATAAGTATGTATTTAGTGTAAGGCTGCACTCTAATATCGTAACATGCGTGAAGCCTATGTTAAACGTCATTAAATAAATGATAAACAATCAAATATTTAAGTGCAACTTTTATTTTAAGTTACGCGTTTTGATGTGACGTCACATTTCTTAAACTACCGCCCCCCCTTTCGTAACAAATGGTAGACCCCCTCCCCCCTCTAGGTGCCTAACGTCAATTGCGGACGGCCCCTTCACCGTTCATAAATGACGTCACGCGATTTTGGCAGATCTTTCACTCCCCCTCCCCCCCTCGTCACGTGTCGTTACAAAAAATTAGACCACCCCTCCAATATGACGTCACAAAGCTTTGCGCCCCCTCGCATTAAAGCTGTATTTTCTATTTAAAAAAAAATTTAAATAACTTTTTTTGTCATTTAAGTATTTATTTAGTGTAGGCCTGCATTCTAATATTGTAACACGCATGAAGTCATGTAAAACGCCATGTAACAAATCAAATATTTAAGTGGAACCTTTCTTTAAAGTTGCGAGTTTGATGTGACGTCACATTTCTCTAGCATCCCCCTCCCCCTGCCACACATTGTTACAAATATGTAGACCCCACCCTTCCCCCTAGGTGCGTGAAATCGCCGTCCCATTGTGCGTTTAAGGCACCGGTGGGCGAAAGAGAAACTTCATCTAATTTCAAGAAATGGAAATATAAATCCGACGGATATATTTTAGTAATGTGTGAACGTTTGGTCTGAATCAAATGTTAATTATTTCCAAGTAATTAAAAGTTCAAAATTTCATTTTCAATAAATTATAAAACATGATTGCATATCAGTCTTGACTCAGTCTGTCTCAAATGCCATTCGCAGCCAGAGCGGTTTACGTTAATAGGCTTAGTATTATGCAAGTTAAATTTGTTGAACGTACGTACACATTCAGTCGAGACCCCCCTCCCCCCCCGTACGCATGCATACGCAAAATGCCGTTAATTTAAGACCCCCCTTCCCCTCCTTGCGTGGTTATATATGGATGGCCCCTTAAATGAAATAAAGCCAACTGGGCTTTGACATTCCGACACCGGTGAGACTACCCCACCTCACTACTCCCTCCACCAACATATTTTGACATTCCGACACCGGTGAGACTACCCCACCTCACTACTCCCTCCACCAACATATTTTGACATTCCGACACCGGTGAGACTACCCCACCTCACTACTCCCTCCACCAACATATTTTGACATTCCGACACCGGTGAGACTACCCCACCTCACTACTCCCTCCACCAACATATTTTGACATTCCGACACCGGTGAGACTACCCCACCTCACTACTCCCTCCACCAACATATTTTGACATTCCGACACCGGTGAGACTACCCCACCTCACTACTCCCTCCACCAACATATTTTGACATTCCGACACCGGTGAGACTACCCCACCTCACTACTCCCTCCACCAACATATTTTGACATTCCGACACCGGTGAGACTACCCCACCTCACTACTCCCTCCACCAACATATTTTGACATTCCGACACCGGTGAGACTACCCCACCTCACTACTCCCTCCACCAACAGATTTTTTTTAAAACGTCTTTGAGTTAATATTTTGTTTTATTTATATTTATTAAAAGCTTGTAAACATGGATAGCTATGTTAATATAATGTACTCTAAAACAGTATTTCTCAAAATGGTGGTCCGCGGACCGGTGCCGGTCGATGGGCCATCCGCTACCGGTCCGTAGAAGTTATCAAGAAAGGACAGAAAAAATATACGTAATTAAAATCCCTTATTTGCAACCATTATTACTAACCCTATAGAATGTTTATTTTTTCGTTAATAAGCAAATAAAATTTAACAAATAAAATAAATAACCTTTCGCTACCACGTCAGGACAGTGAAAATAGTTCACAGGTCCCTGGTGCAATGGAAAAATTCCTACCGGTCCACGATATTAACATTATTGAGAATCACTGCTCTAAGACAGTGCTTCTCAAAGTGGTGGTCCGCGGTCTGGTGTCGGTATGTGGGCCATCCGCCACCGGTCCGCAGAAGTTATTTTTTAAAAAAAACAGAAAAAATGTCAGTGCAGGAAAAAGAGTGCACCGGTCCTGGTGCAATGGAAAAAATTCCTGCCGGTCCGTCATACTAAAAAGTTTGAGAAGCACTGCTCTAAGAAACTTAATTTTCTTGAGTAAAGGTAATTTTTTAAATCCTTTATATTAACTCGTGGCGTCTGCTTGCTTGATTGATTGCCGAAAATCTTTGGATCGATTTTAACCCACTCTCCCGTATGCTAGCTAGATGACATTTTGCAGGCAGACTCGGGGCGACAATAAAAATAGTCTATCAAAATTTCATATCGAGCAAATGTACTGTAATTAAATAAATGAATTTTTAGATTATCTCTGTGTATCTCTATGTAGCATGTAAATTTTTGTGCTAGACTGTCGCGGTGCGTATTATATTGAACAATCTTTTTAATATTTTCCTGTCGCGCGGTGCGTTGCGTATTATATTGTGCATACTTTTTTAAAAATATTTTCACAATTTGTACATGTTTATGCTATTCTGTCACGCGGTGCGCATTATGTTAAACATGTTGTTATAACCTTTTTCCCGTGATCAAATCGAGCTAAAATTTAGCAGGCAGACTGTAGTAGTTTTTTAACGCAATTTCCATTGGAAAAATTGCGTTTATAGATTCGAAATGTCTGTAACGCTTGCCCATGCAACTCCTGAACAATACCAGATAGAGCAGGGTTGCGCAACCTTTGGGCTATTGACGGCCGCATTAAAAAAATTACTTTTGCACCGGCCGCCAAAAAATTTTCACTGGAAAACGAAACGGTCACTATAAAAAATTTACCTCTCGTAATAGGCGACGCGAGATAATAATGACATAATCACAATGTATTGTAGGCTAACACAGTGCTTAAATACAAACAAAAACATTTCCATCTCTATTCTCTTATATTTCTACTTTATTTAGGATTGTCACGTAAACCTAACATCATGTCACACACGTACAGCATACAAAACAATAATTGAATAATTGATCAGCTTCTTCTCTAGCACTGTCCATGTAACTTAGCAGTCCAGAGTCCACAAATTAGTGGCTGCCTTGCTATTGGATGTTTGCCGAGAGTCACGCAAAGTCCGGGCACTCGCTGGAGATCATCAGTCGTAGCCTATTCGTGACGCCAGATTGGTGTCCACCAGTCTGGTTCGATGTTTGCTCTTGAGATATTTCATTCGTTAAAATGACGCTTCGCACATGTAAGGGCTTCCAAAGAGCACTAGCGTGTTTCTTGCTATAGTGTCGATATTTCTTTTACAACTTTACATAATATATTGTAAAATTGCAAAAATTTGACGGCTGCATGTTATTATAATTTCGTGTCCACGGCCGCATGCGGCCGTACGACCGCAGGTTGCGCGCCCCAGAGATAGAGGGTTCGGGTCTTTGCAAATATGCTAAGGTGGTCCCAAGGATGTACAACGGCAAAAAAAATACCGAAAACGTTTAATGCATTTCCTGGACAATAAAAAAAACAACGATAAATATCAGTATTTTGTCAATTTCTCGCCAACCATAACATCTATCGGGTTGAAACAAACGTCAAACAATAGCTAATAATATTAAGAACAATGTTGGAGAAGGAATTTTCCAAATATGTCCTCTCATTCGAATCCCGTAATTTTAAAAGCAATTTTTGAAAGCAATCGTTTTGTTTAGTTTTAAAAATTATTGATTTGAAATTACTTTTAATGACATTTAATGCAATCTAAAATGATAGTTAATGGGGTTTTCCCGCTTTGTGAATGTTTATGTTAGATTGTTGCGTGGTGCGCATCATATTGACACATTCTTGGTGTGATGTAGCGTGAGGGGATATGACGTCATATTGTGTTTGGTTTCAGAATTACTTATTTGAATGACTTTTATTGTAATACAGAATGATTTCCCTTGATAAAAAATCGGAAATTCCTTGGAAAATGCGTTTAAATATTCATTCGAGTTTTTATTTCTTGTTTTACTATAAATCCTTTATATATGGGACATAACTAAAATTTTGGATTTGTGGATTGTCGCGTGGTGCGTATTATAATGAACATAATTTTAGTAGGGCTGCGGAAATTAAAGATTAATTTCTCGATTAATCGTTAAAAAATGTTTATCGATTAAAATTATTTTAATCGATAAAAATTCGATTAAAATTATAGAAGATATTTATAATATTTTTTTAAAATTTTATTAATAAATAATTAATTATTAATAATTAATAGTAATGTATATATTTTTTACGTACAAACTTCTCCCGCGTAATATTATAATTTATTTTATTAATTTACGTGGGCCGGCAGACGTCAACTAAATAATGGCTGACAGCATCAGCGCAGTTAAATTTAAACATATAACTGAAAAGTTGAGCAAAAATTATGTTTTTAAGCTAACTGCAGATGGCAAAGTCGAAGATGGTGAAAAAAAATTATGTGTTCACTGCCATAAACAATTCTCTTTTAAAGGATCAAATACATCGCAGACGTACCACCTTCAGCACAAACATCCGATCAAGTATCAACACATTGTCATAAATTTATTTCCAAAATATTCTTAATTTTCAATGTCTGTTTGACAGGGGAATATTGCTTAATAAAAAAAGTTTAAGTCAATTACTTGTTTTTGTTAACCTCCTTGAAATGTTCAGTTTAATGACGCCATAAATTTATATTTTTGGCTTTAATCGAAATTAACGATTAATTAATCGTTAATTTTTCAAAAGTAACGATTAAATTTAAATTAATCGATAACAACCCTAAATTTTAGTTATTTCTCGTATATAAAGGATTTATAGTCAAGAACTTATTTTTTACGGGGTATTTTATTTGTAATATCCTTGAACACGAAATTATTTTCACACGAAATAATCATATATATATTAAAAGTTACCCTCAATTACCTCTGACTGTGGCCAAACGCTAAGGGACATCACTCTGCTTTTTTAAATTGAAAATATAGACTTAAAAATCATAATCATTTTGGTTTCCAGATTAACATTAACCAAACAACGCATGAACCTTTGACGTCAGCATTTGTATTGTAAACAGTGCTTACTGACTCAAAGAGATATTTTTGGTGCAGTAATTTGGTGTGCTGCTTTCTAAAATTATTTTAAAAATCGTGTGGTGATTAGCACTGTAAAAAAATATTATATAAATACTTTGTGTACATTTCAGGAATATTTCGTAGTTATCATACAATGATAAGTTACTTGGGCTTTTGACCAAAAAAAATGGGCGCCGTAGGCGCCCTACAATCCCTGTTATAAAATACTTTGTGTACATTTAAGGAAGTTTAGTATTACGTATTTATCATACAAGTTAGGCTTTTCAAAAAGGTGGGCGCCGTAGGCGCCCAAAAAAGTGGGCGCCGCAGCACAACCTAGTCTGCTATATTCAAGTATAATTTATAATCAAAATTCCACATTCTTTCAGCAGTAAAGGTAAGCAAGTGAATCCTTTATTTAATTTTATTACTAGAAAAAAAAATAGTTAGAATTTACTTGAATTATTTTTGAGTCAAATTGCCACGTTATACCTTTTATAGCTTAAATATTGCTCTACTTTTGAACCTGTAAAAAAAACTATTTCTGATGTCCATCTTTGGTAATCCTGAAAATTCTACATGTATATTTCACAGCCAAATTCCATTTTCTCGTGAGAACTTACGTTTTTTAATTTATTAAATGCATTATTATATAGTTCGTGCGTTGTGGCGGTAATTGACGCTCTGTGCTAAAACAATGACGTCATATAATATTTTTACAGCGAAAATTTTAAATTTATTTATAATAATTTTGCGCGCCTTTTTGCGCGCCTTTCGAGCGCCTTTTTGCGCGCCCTTTCGATGGGGAGACACACGCATACGAAGGGCGATTATGTATTAGATTTTAGCTATTACATCGCTAATTTGTAAGTCTTATTAATTTCTAAGGCTTTTTTTAAAATTAAAATTGGAGCATGCGTGTGCTTGTTGTTAAAATGTTTCGATTTTATGCATTTATTAATTATTTATGTCAATATAAGTAATTAATGCTCTACTTAACTTGAATTTAATCGAAAAATGAACATGTATGCCATAGTCAGTTAAATTAAAAAGTATGTTTTTATGCCCCTCCCCCCTGGAAAAATTCCTAGCGACGCCCATGCCCCTAAATTCTAGCGTACTCGTCCTAATAGTTACCAGGAATGATTCTAGAGGTTTATGATAAAATAAATAACATATTGATTAATAAATATATGTTAAAATTTTATTAATGGACGGGAAAAGAGTGAGATATTGTAAACGTGTTATTGTTTTATATTCATTTTCTGCGTGGTAATTTACTGGCTCAATACTCACAACACATGGTGTGTTTGGGACAGAAGTGGGTCACATGGTTTGTTTGGGACAGAAGTGGGTCTTTGGTTAAGATAACAGGTTGAGCGTTTCTGTCGGTGACGAAATAAATACAGTAGTTGGTAAACTTCCTGATTCACTGATATAATTTGGTTGGAGAAATTCCATTTCAATTGATATCACCTAGACCCAGAGGTGTACCTTTGATAAGGATGTATACCATAGACCAGGGGTCGAGAAACAATGGCTCGCGAGCCAGATGTGGCTCTATTGATGGCTGCATCTGACTTGCAGACGAATGTTCGATTATAAAGTAAAATGTTTCTTCAGACTCCTTTGATCTACATTTTAATTGCATAAAAAATTATCTAAATCAGCTAAATGTGAAAATGTAAGACATCGGAAATACAATCTTATCCCTGCAACAAGCAGTGTTTGCATTTGAAAACAAGATAGAACTCTTCATCGATGACATTGAAACAGGTCGTTTACTAAACTTTGAAAACTTGGGTGAGTTCAAAGATACGTGTACATCAAGTGACCCTGCTCAACATCTTAATATTCAGCAGCTAGTAGGCTTCACGTTTAATCTCCTGCAGTCATTTAAAGAGAGCTTTAAAGAATTTCGCGAGCACACCCCTCTCTTTAACACACATATCCATCATTATCTAGATTGTGCAGTGGACAGCACTGAACTGAATTGCATCCCAAATGTCTCCTTCAGAGATTTTGAGCTCCAGGCTGCTGACCTGAAGGCCTCAGACATGTAGGTGAATAAGTTTAAGTCACTGAATGAAGATTCGGAGAGATTTGTACGACAGCAAGCAGAGTTGTGAGCCAACACAAGTGAACCGAAATTTTAAAAAACAAAAAACTTCAAAACGCAGACCAGCTTATTGTGAAAACGCCACATACCACACACTGCAGCGTGTGAGTATTGCTTTTTGGCTCTACGTATGCATGCAAGCAGTCTTTCTCACATCTAAGGAACATTAAGACCAACCAGCAAAAGCAATTTCCGGGGCCTAAAAATGTTTGCTTGCCTTGGCAAATGGGTAAGTACCACTTTGGGTTATCGGAAATCTTACTCAGCTGGAGTTGGAGACTTGGACAGAGCCCAGGAGCGATCGGGTCGGACCGAGGGCTATAGATGTGACATAAGAGTATGTCAAGTTTATGTACTGAGTGGTGTTAGAGCCTGATTGTTATCCTAAACATGAGATAGACAGTCGGGGAGACTGTCGAGTATCGCAGAGTTGTACTATTGAATCAGTATTGTATAAAGTTATATGTGATAGGGTTCAATGACGAACGCCCATGGTTTTTTTGTACAGTGAATAAACATTTGAAGTTCTATCATCGTGTCATTTTATGTGTACGTGTTGAAAGCGGAGAGCAAGGCAACAATTCTTTACTATGAGACCTGACAGGAAACACCTTGGATGTTGTCGATGATTACACCTAACTCGACAGTGACATAGCAAGCACACTCTACCTGGAAAAAGAAATAGAAACCAGAATCGGTTAAGGCTGCATCGTAAATGACAAGGCTTAACCAAAGAGTGTTGAACAATCCACAGCTCATTGACAGGACGAAAATCACTGTGTATAATAATACTAATAATAATTGATAATTTATATAGCGCTGTATCCCAGCAAGGAACCGGGCTCACGGCGCTTTACATGGAGATCATAACATACATATAATAATTAAATAATCATTCATACCATAATAACAACATAAAGGACAGTACATTACACATAAGCTACGTTAATCATTAAAAGAAATGTTGTTTCATTAATTTTGTAAATACATTTTGAAAAGATGCGTCTTAAGTGCAGTCTTGAAGGACTTGGTAGTTGGAATACTACGGATGTGTAATTGTAGAGAATTCCATTGTTTGGCTGCACAAAAACATAATGACCTTTCGCCAAAAGTTTTAGTTCGTGTCTTAGGAACACAGAGAATACGTGTGTCTGCAGAAGAGCGTAGCTGACGACTGGGTGAGTAGACCGACAGAAGTTCAGTAAGATAGGAAGGGAGATGAGTCAGAAAAGAAGTTGTGACAGAGAACGGCCAGTTTGTAATCAATTCGAGCTTGTATAGGTAGCCAATGAAGTGAGTAAAGTAGCGGAGTAACATAGTCATGTTTTTGTTTGCCTTAAGAACTAGTCTGGCAGCTGAATTTTGAACTTTCTGTAGTTTTTCAATGCATTGTTTTGGCGAACCTGACAGAAGAGAATTGCAATAATCAATACGAGCTAGAACAAGAGCACAGACTAGAGTTTTTGTTGCACTAACTGTTATGTAATGACGGAATGAGCTGATCTGACGAATGGCGGTGTAGGCAGAGCGACAGATGTGATTGATGAAGTTTGTTTGGTAGACATGTTGTCAGAAATAATGTAGCCAAGATTCCTAGTCGATGTTTTGAACAGTATATCAGAACTAGCCACCTGAATAGAATCAGGAAGAGGCAAAGTACTGCGTGATTTATTGTTGCAAAATAGGAGTGCTTCTGTCTTATCGTCATTCAGCTTGAGCTTGATGAAAGTCATCCAAGACTTTACATCACCAATGCACTCCTGCATCAATTGGACAGTGGAGTCAATATCAGAGGGATCAGTGTGAGTGTATAGCTGAGTATCATCTGCAAATGATTGGCTTTTAATTGAATGCTTTTCGAGCAGTAGAAGTAGTGGCCTTGTATACAGTACGAAAAGTACCGGGAGTACCGGACCCAAAACGGAGCCTTGAGGCACATCATAAACCAAGTCAGCTTTGTGAGAGATACAGCCATCTACTGATACCACCTGTGATCTGTTAGATAAGTATGATTGAAACCAAGTCAGAACTGAGCCAGAAATCCCAAAATAATTTTGCAGGGTTTTTAGCAACGTTTGATGGTCGACGGTGTCAAAGGCTGCACTAAGATCTAAAAGGACCAATATACAGATTTTCCCACTGTCCAGTGCGAGTAGGACGTCATTTGTTACCTTCAACAGGGTGGTCTCTGTGCTGTGAGAAGGTCTGTAGGCCGACTGATTAGGACTTAGAAGAGTGTTGTCGTTAAGATAAGCAAAAAGTTGTTTTAAGACAAGTTTTTCTATGACCTTCGATATAAATTACATATTAGACAAAGGTCGATAGTTGCTTAAATTGTTTTGGTCTAACCCTTGTTTTTTTAGCAATGGTTTTTATTACAGCAGATTTACATAATGTGGGGAAAGAACCAGATGTTAGACTCTCATTTACTATATTGGTTATTGTTGGGAGTAAGAGATCTAATGACTCAATCAATAGTGGAGTTGGGATGGGATCAAGAGAGCAAGACATTGGCTTAGATTTTAGAATAACAGCTTTGACCTCATTTTCCGTAACATGTTGGACAATTTCAAAGTTTGACCTCACAGCAAAAGAAGGAGATAAGTTATGAGGTGGTAACATCGTTCTGTCAAGCTCAGCCCGAATTTCGGCAATTGTTTTTGTAAAAAAAAATACAAAATATATCTGGTTGTTGATGCAATGGATATACAGAGGGAAGGACCACAGCTTTACCACTCCCTCTGAGGTTATTACATACATTAAATAGTTGTCTACTAGTACTACTTGTGAGTATTTTATTACTATAGTACGAGGTTTTTGCTTGATATACGATGTTAGTCACAGTTCGCTTTGCGGTAGAATAAATTTGCTTATGTACGACAAGTCTTGACTTCAACCACGTCTTTTCAGCTACATGGTGATCTTTCTTGGCGCGTCGAAGTTCATCCCTTATTGTTGAATACCAGTGAGCTGTCCATGTTGACTTGACATTGTGGCGGGTGACAGGGGCATGTCTATCCAGCACAGTGCGTAGTGCATCATTCAGCTTATCCAAAGTGGGGCAGAGGTCAGGGGACACGAGGTTGGGGGGGGGCAATCACACTAAGTTCACATATAACACAGAAGTGATCTGAGGACAGCTCTTCTGTTACTGTTGCGGATTTGACAATGTTATCGTCAGGTCTTTGCAATACCCAGTCAATTATGTGTCCTCGATTATGTGTTGGTTCATCAATCATTTGATGAATGTTGAATACCTCCAAGAGTTCCACCATTTTTTCTGTCAAGGGATTGTTGGGTTGATCAAAATCAAAGTTAAAGTCACCTAATATCGTGTAAGTGCCAGGCAGGGTGTTGGCATGATCCAAAAGTTCCGGGAATTCCTCATGAAATTTGGCAGCTGTTAATTTATTTTGTTCTGCCTGCAGTGGCGTAGCTAGAACTTTTGCCACCCGGGGCGGTCTCCAATTTGCCGCCTTTTTTGGGCGGTCCATAAATGACGTAACGCACTGGGGGAGGGGTGACGATGTGTGACGAGGGGGGGGGGTTAATAAATGTGACTTCACGTCAAAACGTGCAATTTTAAATAAAATTTTTAAAGGCCACAAGAAAGTTACTGAGGTCGCAGGTGTGTCCCCCCTCCCCAATGAGACAAAACATATCCCAAATTGACACCCAAAAAACATTACCATTTATTGTTCTTTTATTTTTTTAATAATAAATAAATAATTTTTTTTTACAAAGAAAGAATTTGTATACACAAGTATGTAAACATAATTATAAATTTACTTTCCTAACTTTCATAATATAAAAATCGTGTATTATGCTATCAAATTTAAATTATTTGTAATATCTTGTTCTATTGACAATAATGCAAGATTTTTTTTTAATCGCTCATTGGGGAACGAAGATAATTTTTTAACAACTTCAGTTTGGAGCAGCTCCTTTCACAACTAGCGAGACTGTTAGCAATGGTTGAAAGTTGAAAAAATACACAGCAAAATTTTCGAATCTATACTGTTTTCCGCCGTTTTTTTAAACACTGCCTCTTCTTGGAGTGTAGGTACAGCCATAAAAACCTGGATCCTTTTTCTTTCAATATTGAACTGTTTTTTTTTACCAATGTCAATAAAGTAATTTATTTGATGCTGAAATGCTTCATTTAATAGGTTACATGGTATTATATACGAATATTTTCTTGCAGGACATGCAACTCATCAAAGCGTTCTTTTATAATTCCATACATGGATAAAGAATTTCTCGTTGTACTTCTTGTTCTAAAGATAAAACCACGTCTTCTTAATTTTCCCCACTCATATTTTTTTCTCCTTCTATATCCGAGTTCAGTCATTTGATATCTCCAACTCTTCACAAATTTTTTGGCTTATATAACAGATTTATCTATTAGCACATTTCTTTGATCCATGCAATGATGGGTCCCCATCAATTGAGATAACATAGAAAAGAAAAAGATTGCATTGAACTCGTTTTGCTAGTTACTTCTTCAGATGTCAATTTTTCCAAGACGCTTGAAATTTTTAAGTATGTCTTTTTCGAAATTATTTATGCCCATTGTGGTGTTTATTAACGGAGAAGTTTGAATATTTTCATATTCTTGTCATAAATCTTAAAAATTTTCCATAGGATAGATGAATTCAAATTATTTACAAATTACTTTAATTGGATAGGCGTAACATTTTAGATGAATAACCTTATTTTAATGAAAAACACAAATTATTTGTGTTACTTTAATGCAATAAAAACAAAACAAATTTAAATTTTAATAACATACCTTACGATAATTTTCTGAAAACTGAAACAGTAATATAAATTACTACTTGCATGTTAAACAATATTTGAACCTCCATGCCTTGTAGGTACTTGTTCGCACATCATTCTGCGAATGTCGATATTCCATGCAAAAACTGTCGTAGCGATATTAAAGCACACATTATTCGGCCCAGCGGTGATGTGATTTTTGTGTAGTTTTCATTGAAAAGCGTCATCTGTGACGTATACCGATTAATTTTCCAAACAAATCGATATCTTGTTTGAGCGATTAAAAATTTTTGAAGGGTTTTGCGTCAGTTATAACATTCACTACGTAATCAAAAAAACGTTGTGCGAATCCCATAATTAAGACTAGAAATTACGAATATTTTTGTTTCACCTTGGTTTTACCCCTTCAAGAGAAAAGGGGTGGTTCTCGGAAATGGATGTACTTTTCAAATGACCACAAATGCCGCCCTCTGGATGTGTGCCGCCCGGGGCGGACCGCCCCCACCGCCCCCCTCTCGCTACGCCACTGTCTGCCTGTATCAGGCCTGTGTGCTCAGCACACTCCTTAATGAAGTGAGTGCTGACCGACCAACGCCAAGCAAATAAAGGAGCTCAACAGTTTCCTCTTGCGATGCTTGTGTAGGATCCTACACATCAAATGGCAGGATAAAATCACACACGTGGAGGTCCTCAGGAGTAGCCAAATGTTGAGTACGCACTCAATCCCGTATGAGAGACGACTGCTGTGATTAGGCCATGTCCATAGGATGCGGGGTTGGAGCGCATTCCAAGAGTACTGCTGTATGGAGAGCTGGCAACTGATCATAGCCTACGCAATGACGTCTGCATATTTGAGGGGGGGGTTTAACTTTTTGTGACGACGTGTAACGACAAAAAACGCGTGACATCATTTATAGACGGCCCCTAAATCGCAAAAATAAATTATTCTAAATGCTGAATAATAAAACTATACATCTGGACTTCTTTATTACAATAAATGACTAAAATGTAAACACTCATTAGGGGCCGTCCATAAATGACGTCACGCACCTGGGGGTCACACTTTTGTGACAAGGGGTAGGGGGTGTGTTTAAGAAATGTAACGTCACATCAAAACGAGTAACTTAAAATAAAAGTTCCACTTGAATAATTGATTGCTTACAATTTATTTAATGACGGGGCTTCACGCGTGTTACGATATTAGAGTCCACCCTTACACTAAATCATGGGCGTCCAAAATTTTTGAATGGCGGGCCATATTCCATTAAGTAAAGATATGCGGTGGCTGGATTAAGATAATGAACTAAAATGACATGCTTTGAAAAGTTTTTTGCGGGGAAAGATAACTTTAGAGCAAATATAGTTTACTAGACGCCCCGCGGCGTAGCATACGCCGCAGACTTGCCCATGGAGAGTGCAAAGAAAGTGGAGTAATAACGGACACAAACTACAGCACGAAGAAATCAAAACAACGCGTGTGAAGGTTGGCTGGGGGGGGGGACTGCCAACTCATTGTTGGTTTCGAGACGTTTGCAGGCGAAATTCGGTACATTTCTATGAAGTCAGCTATAAAACGATAATCGGTTTAAAATCAGAGTTACATAATCGATAATCGGTTAAAAAAAACAAAAAACAACAACACGCAATTAACAACCCTAAACATGACTAACCCTCGCTAGGGTCGGCCAATCACAGTTTATGTTTAAGGGATGGTGTATTAATTGGGAGGCGGGTAACAACAACCTCAGTGTGCTTGTCTCCATGTTTACTCGCTATTCTTTCCTTACTTGGTGCTGCTGTTTGTGTCTGTACTCTCACCCCCCCCCATCCATTTTTTGCACTGTCTATTATGAGCAAGTCTGCGGCGTATGCTACGCCGCGGGTCTCTCCAGAGTTATTTCTTTTCATTCGCTCACAGTCGTTTGCCCAAACACATCCCATTTTGACAACTGTGTCTTTCAGGAAGTCTTCACCCGTAACTAAATCAGCTAGTGTTGGCAATAAAGGGGTAAAAGAACGGGCAAAAACAGACATTTTTAAAAATTAAAAAAAACAATGTTTTCGCTGGGGCTTGAACCCAGGACCATCGACGTATGAGGCGGACATGCTAACCAGTACACTACGAATTTCACATTTACTGTGTAAGACAATGCAAGTAAACGCAAGTGCATTGTTGCTAGCCACTCCCACACCCCCCTTTTTTCCATTTCATCCCACCACCACGCGTGCCAACAGTGGTTAGTTGACCCGAGCGACGGTCATTCGTCACGCTCTGTTGCACATGCAGCTTCTTGTTGCCTCGCAGGGTCCGACCACGAAGAGAATTGTGTTTAGTTGACCCGAGAGAGGGTCATTCGTCATGCTCGGTTGCACATATTTTTGCTGCTTACTTGCCTGGCATGGTCCCATGAAGAGAATTATATATATAGATAGCTTTTATCACTGGCTTAAGGACACGATCACATCTGAGGTGTTTGGCACAAAGAACCTGTTGGTGAATGCAGCGGCGTAGCGTGGGTATGTGCCACCCGGGGCAGAAACCAGGTTTGCCCCCCCCCCGGAAAATATGTTAAAGATGTTGACGCTATAAAAATATATAATTTTTATTAGAAAGAAAGAAATATTAAGGGACTACACAGTTATATATTAGTATTAAATACACGAAGAAAAGCTTTCATTACTTTAAATATAGTGTAAGTTTCCTGCGTTTCCTCATACTCATAGCACAATCTTTATTGTATAAATTAAATCTTGTCAGCCATAGTCTACCACGGTCAATAGCCAAAATTGCTAAAAAAAATTGGTAAATCTCGGTGTATGCATTATTGATTGTAATTAACTTTTCTTTAACTTAATTTGAGATAGGCTTTTCTCACAGCTTAATGAAAATTCTAAGAATATTATTTTATTAGGAAGTGCTACTACTAGCTTAAATATCTTTAATAAACTTGAATAAATCAAGTGTGGGCTTAAATTCATAATTCATTTTTTCACCCCTATGATAAAATAGCTTTTGAAAATGTTATGTTAGATACTTTGAATTTAAATGCTCTAGCCTGAAGGCGAAATTTTAAAGTCCAGTAGATTAGCTGGTGTACGACAATCATATTTGTTTTCCGAATTCTGTAAACTGCCAAAATCTCAAATGAATTTCTAAAGTAACCTCACCTACAAATTTCTTCTCAACTTTTGTCAACATAACGTGGCTAAAGAACTGCTTTGATCGCCAAAAATTTGCTTTCTTGTTATTTGACTCAAAGTTTTCATTAAAATGATAAGGTCTGCACATTTAATTAATGCAAATGCCAAAACATCCTATAAGTATTCCATTACATTCTATGTGAGTAGCCTCTGAAAATTTCTTAGCATTATAATTTGTAAATAATTTCGGGAATAATTGACTTTATAAAGAACATGTAGTGAATGTTTCCAAGTGTCAATTTTTTTTTAAAAGCCTAGAAAATAAAAAGACTTCACTGTCGCTAGCAAAGATCCTGCATCTGTTCATGCGTTTCACTTTACGTCTGCCTTACCAAAGGAGAGAGCAAATTATTGGCAATAATAATGTCCAACACTCTAACAAGAATTTTTTGCCACTTTCTTTTGTTTTCTTCTACAACAAAGTTTTGTTGTTCTATTTAAAGAGTCTATTCTTTTTTAATCCGATTTCTCACTCCTTCTACTTTTCTATTTGCGAAAACTTTAGTAATGTTGAGCACTTGTTCATAAGTACATTTTTTATGGATTTAGTTTATGCTAGTTTTTAATTCCTTTAGATAAGCAATTTTTTTCATTATTTTTTTTATGATTAAGAAGAATAACCCATTTAAATATGCAATTATTTTTTCACAAGAGGCACGATAGCTTACACGCGTTAAAGTCATCCTCGAGGTAATCCATCTCATCTCTATTTTGGCGTGAGGTCCATGTCTAATTTGGATAAGTTAATGTCAATATGTTGGACACTCTCAATCTCGCAAATCTGTATGTACGTGATTTATTTATATCAATTACGTTCATGAATGTTGTTAAAATTATTTTGGTTGTAATTGGAAATTAACTGATACAGCAATTTTCGTTTCTACAAGACGAGCGGCTGAAAAACTTGAATCAGTTATAATAAACAGCACATTATTGTCGTGTTCTTATACTCCTCCAGCCTCTCGATTTTTCAGTTCATTAGCATTAGTACAGGGGTCTCCAAACTTTTCTGCCGGAGGGCCACATTTATTGTCAAACAACAGTTTGGGGGCCGACTACACACTAGAGGTCCAAATAAGAAAGAATCTAAACATAGATGTTGTTTTAAATTATATATTTAATATTATTATATTTATAATATTGACATTAGTTAATTTTATATTTAATATTATTTAAAAATACATCGATACACTGCACATGAAAACCTGTATTAGTGGGAATGGGGAAATTGTTTCCTGGATGCCAAAATAGTAGATATTTCTGGCTTTAGATTTGATGTCCCTAACATCAACGGTGACCTGAGATTATCATCAGACAAGTTAGTTCTCAAATTGTTCTTCACGTATTTTATCCTCGAAAATGTATGTTCGCACAAGTATGTTGTTCCAAAGATTGAAAGGTACCTTGACGCAAAATCGTTGACATTAGGAAAGTCTTCCTTGGACAAAAACTGGCAAAAACTCTTTGAACTTGTCCCTAAGGAGGTCATTTGCTTGCAAATCAATGACCTCCAGCTGCAGTTCATCTGAGCAACAGGTCACATCTGCGCCACATGGATTTTGAAATAGCCTCAATTCTTCTGCCTTTGAATCCAAGTCAGAAAACCGCTCCTGAAACTTCAGCTGGAGGTCTTTGATGATCTTGCATTCAAATGATGAAGGGAACTCAACTGTTGCTATAGCCATGAAGACCTTGCACTGCTAAAAGTGTGTCAAGTTGTTTGTAACTGTTAAATATGTCACTCTTTTGTAGGCGTTCTCACAGTACATAATCTTGTGCACAATAATCCACTGAAGAACTTGTTTATACAAAACAACTTTAATATGTATACTATGTACATAGAAATATCATTTGAGGTAATACAGCGTGGAAATCTTGAGGCGCACACATACACTACCTCCTTCCTTGACGGAAGTCTTCTATCTAACAACTCTCTCGCCCAACATTTCCGGCCAATCGGAAAGCTCCTTTTTTCGCGCGCTTATTACATCACGTGACCTCTTCGTCACAAATCATGTTAATCACACGTGACATTCACCCCCATCCTTCAAAAAAAATGTTTATGAAATACAACAGTTTTGGTCTTCATAAAATCAAATTGAATTATATCTATATTCAAATATTTATCATCAATGGACATTCATTGTCTTACATACAACATCTGGACATAAAAAATCAAGAAGAAAAAAATCTGTAGAACTGCAACCGTCTACCTGTGCTGAAAAAATGAAAATGGAATTTTAAACACATCTGTAATTTTGTGTAATTAAAATATTTAAACACTCAATATTATTAAAAATTAACTAATAACCCAGTGGAATTCAAACACTGTTCCTTGTCCATTGTTCAACAAATAAAAGTATTAATATTATTACAGTCTCTGTTTGTATCCTTTAGGAATTCACAGACTAATGTTAATACAGTCTCTTATTTTATCATTTAGTAATTCACAGAATGTCTTTTTAATACAGTCTCTGGTTTTATCACTTAGGAATTCACAGAATGTCTTTATTTATTGTCATTCTACTTAATATGTCTGCAACTACATTGTCTTTTCCCTTCACAGGTTTAATGTCAAATTTGTAGTCGGCTAATAGCATAGCCTAGTTCAAAAATTCTCATTCTTCAGTTAACGAGTATGAATTCAAATCGATGGGCTTTGAATGTTTCTTCAGACTGTTAAATGTTCAATAATTCACCAACCATGACTTCGATTATGTTCATTCATAATTTCAATTCCAGCATCTTGAATCAGTTTCTTAGCTTTTGAAATGTCATTTTTGTTTCCTGATAGTTCAATAGAATTTCGACTAGATGAGTCACTGTCAGAAACTTTTATCTGAAAAATATTGTCTTTATCTGTAAAGTCTTTGATTTTTGCTTAATACACAACCAATTGTTCTTCCTAATTCAGATGATTTCACACAAATGGTTTCAGATTCACTAATACCGTCTCTTTCTCTGCTACTATGGTCTTCATTTCTTTTATCATATACTTGATTTTTAATAGTGGCTAAAATGTCACTAGTTTCTGTCTGTGCTCGATTTAACTTATTTATTTTTCTATCATTCATGTCTTGGTTTTCATTATTTCTCCATGGTTGATCATAATTTCTTTTTCTGGAGTCAAAATTGTATTTGCCTCTCCATGATCTTCTGCTTTGATTATAATCTCTATTTATGGAATTATGATTATTTCTTTCTCTCCATGATTGTCTTTCTTGATCATAATCTCTATGTCTTGAATTATGATTATATTTTTCTCTCCATGTTTGTCTACTTTGATCATAATCTTTATGTTTGGAATTATGATATTTTTCTTTCCATGCTTGTCTTGATTTTTCTTCTGTTTTCTTTCTTATAGGGCTGCCATTAGGTGACACCCTATTTGGTTGTCCTTTTATTGTGGTAACACTGCTTCGCCATATGTCCTGGCTTGTTACAGTACCAGCAAATAGACTGTCTGTTGCCTTGGTTTGGCAGACTCTGGTTTCTCATACTTTGCCTTTTTTCTTGACTTTTAATTTGTATTGCTGCAAATATGTCTTGTCTCTTATCCATTTCCACATTCGGATGAGAGTCTTTGAATGTTCGTAATGCATTTGTTAGCTCTGCTTGAGTACGAACTTTCTTGTCAGTTAAATATGTGAATAGAGTTGGTGTTGCATTTTCTAAAAACTTGTCAATTAACGCCATGTCTAGTATGGCCTTTGGATTGCTCGTATCTATTGCTGTCAGTTCTAGCCATTTTGTTAGTTTGACTTGTGCTTCATGCACTATGATCTGTGGATCTTTGTCCATCTTGATTCTCATTTCATGAAATTCTCTTCTATAATCATTTTCTGACTTTCCAAAATGACATAGAAGTGCCTTTTTGACATTCTTATATAGGCGTTTGTCTTCTTTGGCTATACTGTTATAAGCTTCAAATGCTTCTCCAGTTAATTGAGTCATCAGTTGTGCTGGCCAATCTTCTTCATTATAGCCTTTCATAGTCATTATGGATTCGAAATAATCCAGATAAACATCCATTTTTTCTTTTTCATTTTCTTACTTTGATAGTATCCCTTGGTGCTGACCTTCTATTTGTTTCATCACTAGGATTTTGGCCTCTACTCTTTACATCAAGTTGTAGTTTTAACTTGTCAATTTGAAGTTGTTCAAATTCTCTTTTTGCAGCTCTTTCTTCTCTTTCAATTATTAGTCTTTGCCTCTCTTTTTCTTCAGCCTCTTTTTTATTTTATTTTTCTTCAGCTTTTCTTAGCTTTTCTTTTTCTTCAGCTTTTCTTTGATTTTCTTTTTCTTCAGCTTTTCTTAGCTGTTCTTTTTCTTCAGCAATTATTTGATTTTCTTTTTCTTCAGCTTTTCTTAGCTGTTCTTTTTCTTCAGCAATTCTTGCTTTTTCTTCAGCAATTCTTTGATTTTCTTTTTCTTCAGCTGTAGCTAGTTGTACATTTTCTTCAATGAAATCTCTCATTTATTTTCCCTTTAGTCCGATCTCTTTAGCTATGGCAGTGAATTCCTTGTAGTAATCCATGTTTTGTTTGATTGAATAATATGAGTTAAGCAATCAATTTGGTAAGGAATTTAGGTATATATTGATAAAGTTATAAATCGTCCGAATGAAAAATCTTGAATTCAAAATGTTAAGTTCAAATAAGTGACACGTCTAAACCATGAAATCTAGTCTTGACAAGATGAGACAACAAAAGAATCCTCACACGGGATCTTTAGTATACTTTGTATATACGCTCCCTCAGATTGACAAAATATATCTAATGGTCCAATCGTTTTGAATAAAAGTCACTTGGTTAAAATTTCAATTTTCGAGTAGTGTTTTTAACAATTTAGTTCACTCCATTAATCCAAAATTGCAATTATCAAACTCTTCACACAATGAATGGATAAAATTTCCTTCCTTTATTTATAATTCACACTTCATAATTAATAGTCCATAGCCTTCCAAGTTCCAAGTTATGTTTACAAATATTTCCTGGAATCAACTAGCATTGAGCTTGTTGACGTCACGACCTATATATGTTCACCGTATGTCCCCATTCAGTAAGCCTACACGACGCAGATTCCAGCACTGTGTAGTATGCTTGTACTGTCGTCGACTGTGACGTAGAACAAACTAGGCGACCTAGTTGTATACACCGCACGCCGTGACCATGTGCCTGTATGCAGCCATTTTGAAATATTCTTGTATTTTCATTGAACCACAAAAGTTTATTCACAGCTTCTTACGAACTTGAATATTCAAAAAATACGATAGCTGCTAATATTTCTTCTTTTAATGAATACTTTCCTTTTTGAAATATCCAATACTTGTTATTTCCACGAAACCTCCTTTTTAAAATCTCTTGTATTGTGTTCACATAGAACTTTTACTTCTGCACCAATGTAACCTTTACTACTTTTTTATATGTATACATGTACATAGAAATATCATTTGAGGTAATACAACGTGGAAATCTTGAGGCGCACACATACACTACCTCCTTCCTTGACGGAAGTCTTCTAACAACTCTCTCGCCCAACCTTTCCGGCCAATCGGAAAGCCCCTTTTTCGCGCGCTTATTACATCACGTGACCTCTTCGTCACAAATCATGTTAATCACACTTGAAATTGTTGGCCTGTACTTGTTCCAAAAACAAGGCAAGTTTAAATCTGAAGGTCTTTAGGTGATTGTGTAGATCAGAAACTAGATTTTTCTCTCCTTGTAGTTTTAGATTAAGAAATTTTAATTGACCAGTAATGTCTGCAGCAAAGGCCAATTTCCATACCCACTCTTCATCAGACATCATTTCCTTTTTTAATTCAAATACTCTACTCAGAACTTTCTCACAACTTAGCCATCCTACTGCTGTGTAATGTGGTAAATCTTGCCATTCTGTGTCTTTATCTTTGAACATGTCTCTGAACTTTCTATGGTTGAGCCCATGTGACCTTATTAAATTCACCATCTTCACCACAGGATTCAGTAAACTGCTAATGTCCAAATTTTTGTGTGTGGTAAACTACGCGTAAAAATAGTATCTTTTTTTTAGATTAAATGGTCTCCAGGGGCCAGATGAGAGGGCCTCGCGGGCCGCATCTGGCCCGCGGACCGTAGTTTGGAGACCCCTGCATTAGTATCACTAGACTTATGGAGTTTGAAGTTTGGCATTAGAAAAGTTCACGTATATTAATATAGTTTCTTCATTTTTCTAATTAATTTTTATCTTGGAGTTTCTCTTATTTTACTTAAATTTATTTTAACGTTTTCCATTTCCATAAGCTAATTAACAATGAGGAATTAGCCGCCCCAACAAGGTGGGGCATTCGGTCTGCTTATATTTGAAATTGTTTGGGTACGGTAATTTTCCCCTCTTACAACATGAGCGGCTGTCAAATTTGAAGAATCAATTAAGTTACCAGCTGATTAGTTTCACGTTCTCATACTACTTAAGCCTCATAGATTTTCATTTCAGTAGCATAAGTATCAGAATAATCTATATTCCATATGGAAGTTGAAGTTTTGGCATGAGAAACGTTGACAAATTTTAGGTTAGTTTCTTATCCTTTATTTCTTTTATCAATTTCTTATGGTTATTTATTTTAGTTTTATAAAAAAAATGTCCAATTTATTAAATAAAAGTAATTCGTATAAGCTAATAAACGACCATTAATTTGTCTCCCCTAACAAAGTGCCACCCGGAGCATTTGCCCCCCTTGCCCCCCTTGCCCCCCTCTCGCTACGCCACTGAGTGAATGATACATTGAAGTTTAAAATCTTACCCAGCCTCTTCGCTGACTTTTTTACAGACACGTTTCGATAGTCAACTGTATTCATTAGTCATGGCAGGGGCACCATCAGTAATAAATACAGAGATTGTTTTATTGGTAAATTAATGTCAATTTGCTCCCCTTGTTTGGTCTTTAAAGACTGAGAGTCTAGTAAAGTAATTGGTACTCAAAACAATACAAATTTGGATTTTTTGAAATAAAGATAGTGTCTTCACAGAAATTATACGTCCGACCAGACATATGCGCACAAGACAATCGCGCACACGACAAATGCGCACAGACAATTCCGCAATGACACAAATGCGCACAGGACAAACGCGAACACCGATAGTTGCGGACACGGACAATGGCGCACGCCGACAAATGCGGACATCGACAATCGCGCACAGTGATAAATGCGAACGGCTACATACGCGCACAGTGACAAATGCGCAAATTGAAAGTTATATAGATTTTATTTACTTTAAGATAGATGTAATTATAATAATTTAGTTTGATAGAAACTAATTATAAGCATAGTTGGCGGTGGAGGAGAGAAAAATGAACTGATGATTATCATTGATTATGTCTGAGACAACACAGTAATAATGTAATACAGATAATGTATTTACATTTAAAAAGAATAAAGAAAAAGTAATAGATCGCGAGAAAAAATTCACCGAGTTGACTGAGAAACTCAAGTAAAGTTAACGAACTTAAGCTAAATACTCCGACTCTAAATGCTTTGATTTTTATACTAATACTATTACTATTACTTTTAGCATTATTAACAATCTTTTGAATTATGAAATTATTATTACGTCTTATTTATTACCAGAACTATGACTCAATGACTAGGACTAGCCTTGTAATTAAAGCCTTGTTTGACTAGGGCTAGGAACTTTTCTAAAAACTATAAACAATTATAAAAAAATACTATGATTTAATTAAATGAATGGTTTTTAACATATCGAGATCAACTTATAGCTCAGGACTCAAGTCAAGTGGTTAAAAATAATATATATGGTCCATGGTCATGGTATTTTTAATGTCTCCTAAAATTATAATTTATAATATTACATGTATAATGGAAATGGTTCAAAGGCATTTTCATCACAATTTGTGTATCGCGACCAACATTCATTTAGGCTAATTTGTTTTCATAATGAATGCTAATTTAGTTTGCGGTTTCAAAATTTAAATTATAAAACTTTAATGATAATTTTATTATATTATAACATGAGATTGAAAAATAATATTTAAAAAGGTAACTAAGATAATTTAGATATGAATATTATTATAAATAAGTAATATATGCCTATTATATTAAAAACTGTGTATTAATATGCATGTATTTAATTATTATTAATTTTAATACTAATAAAATCTTGATTTTTTGTGTAAGCCAGCTGAACAATGTCAATGAATTAAAAAAGAAAATATGAATCAGCCACTGAGTTGAAACTTATGTAAAGTTAATTGATTGTAGTGGTATTAATATTAGATCTAGTAGCTGACCTAGTTATAAAATTAAAAGCAAACCCCTTTTTTTCAACTAATCATCAAGACTATCATCTCTGAAGTGCAATCTACTCATAACATGACGTGTTGAACAGCTTCATCAACTTTAAACCTAAAATATTTATAATAATATTTTGTTCTTTCTATTTTAAACTTAATAGTATTGATTAGTTAGTATGGTAATGGTATGATTATTATTCTATGCATTGATCATTAAATTTTAAAATTATTTTAAAAGATCAAACTACTACCTTTTGTAACTTTTATCATTGCTTTAAATTTAACTGTAGTGTCTGTAGCTTAATAAAAAAAATACAATTATCATGTTATTTTTTTATTTTTTTGGTATCTATTAAAGACTTTTATTAGAAAAAAATTAATTCATATAAGGTTTTTTTCCTTTCCACTCTATAAAAAAGTAACATTAAACAAATTATGTTTTTATAAAAGTGGAAGTCTTAATTTTTCATTGTATTGTATTTTGCATTGAGCATATAATATATAATCTGACAATTTGGTAACATTATGTTTTGAAATAAAAATTATGGTATAATATTTCACAAGGTTTTAAATTTAAAGACTAATATAAATAAGTAAAGAGGGTTTTAAAAAATCAAACAAAACATTATAATTATAACAATAACTCCAGTTCTGTAGAGGTTTGAAGGATGATTTATTTTTGTAAAGCTTATTTATATATATGTTTTTCAAAATAATGTGTTATATTATTTTATGCATATTTTAAGCCAATACCATAATTAAAAAAAAATTTTACAAATTATTTTTAAATTGCCAAGTCGACTAATAAAATATTATTACATTATTACAACAATTAACTTAATATTGGAAAATTTTGATCAATCATAGATGTACAAAAGATTAGTTAAAGTTACAATTACATTTAGATATGTATGTGTAGTGTACCTAAATGTAATATTTTAAATGATGAGGGGCCGTCCATAAAATATGTCACGCTCCAGAGGGGGGGGGGAGGGGGTGTAAGAAAGTGTGACACTTTGTGACAGGGGGGAGGGGGGTGTCCGGCCATGTGTGACGTCACGCTGTTTTATATTAAATTTTGATTATTTTGTTAAGTTAATAAAAAAACAAAATTTTTGTTCGAAAGTGTGACGTACTTTAGGGGGGGGGGTCCGAGATGTGTGACAGTTTGTGACAGGGGGAGGGTGGGGTTAAAAGTGGTCATAAATAACGTGACTTACTTTATGGACGGCCCCTGAAGCTATTTAAAATTATTACTACAAAAATGGAGTGTACAAGTTTTATAAGGATAACATATTGTTACTAAATAATTTTTCATTCTCCTAGCAAAGTAATGAAATTTTCAAGAAGACAAAGTGACAAATTTTAAACTTTTTCGGTTTTGAATATCTCTACTTTTGCTATATACAAAAAACTTGCTAATTTACAGAACAAAAAAACAACTACAAAACAATGATTAATATTTGTATTACCCATACTATAAGAAAAACTTGTACACAAATAAAAAAATTAATAAAATAGTATTGAAATTTTGCATCTTTTATAATCATTTTGCTTAGCTCTCTAAGAGCATCATTTAGGAGGTTACTTAGTATTATTGAACTAAAGATATATAAAATTTATAAAGATAAAAGTTTCCATTATTTTCTTCAAAAGAGAAAGTTGATAAGATCAAAACATTTTTTATATTTAAAAAATCTCCAGATTTCTCACATTATATTGTATTTACACTGTGTAATTGCTTTATATTTTTAATCCAACCATAGTTATTTTACTGTTATAATACTCTCTAGTCAGCACTTAAAAATTATATCATATTGATGAGTGCATACCTTGCATATATATTTTCATATTTCATATTTTCAAGTAAAAGTAAAAGTAAAAAATTAATATGGAAGCACTGATGCTTAATAAGTTACTAGATATGAATAAAACATATTTTTACAGAAAGAACTCTGATAATTTTTAGAAACGATGATAAAGATAATAGAAATAGCCTTACATTTTGCTTATGGTAGTCTAAAGCCTGACTGCCTTTACAATTGAAAAAGATTCGAATTAATCTCAAAATATTGATAATCAGACCCTTAATAAGTAAGGTAATAGTCTACTAGTGTTACTATTACTATAAATAACTAAGTCTAAGCTACTAATATTATATACCTGATAAACCTACAGTTTATATTTAAGAGGTGTCGAAAGAAGAAAAAAAGTTGATGGTTGGTACTAGTTAGTATTAGAATTTTTCAAGTGGGCTACTTCAATGCCTGATTTGTCAAATACTTATAGAAAATGAAAAGTTCAAGCGAGATCTTATCTTATCATATCTGTTTACAGACGCTCCTTCTATACAGAAGATTATTGCGTCCTACGCTTATCTATGGTTTGTGTTTAGTCCTGCATTTTTATTAGAGATTTAAATGTTGATAAAGTGTTGGTTTTCCTGGATTCTTCAGGCAACCCATTCCACGCCCGAATTCCGGACGGGAAGAAGGAAAACTTGTATGTGTTTGTTCTTGCATACGGAATAAGAAAGGTGTTTTTATCCTTATGTCTATCTGAGGGTTGTATTAAGTTATCTTTGTGTTGTATTTCTAAATTAGAATTAATTGCTTTATGTATGATTACTACTTTGCTCTTGGTTCTTCTATCCTCTAGTGTTTCAAGGTTTAATGATTTAACTAATGGTGTTATTCTTGTCAGTTTCGAATATTCTCCAGTAATGAATCTGGCAGCTCTTTTTTGAATTTGTTCTAGTTTATCAATGTTTTCTTTGGTGGATGGGTCCCATACAGAAGATGCATATTCTAGTACAGGTCTCACCAAAGTGAGGTAGCATTTTAGTTTTATATCTCTATTACATTTGTTAAAGTTCCTTTTTATAAAGCCTAAGGTTTTGTTTGATTTTTTAATAACTTCATTGACATGGGGATTCCATGATAGTTTCTCATTTTCTAAGACTCCTAAGTATTTTGCATCTTTAGTTTGGGTCAGTTCTTTTCCATGAATGTAATATTTTGAATTTATTCGTTTCTTTTTCTTTGTTACTCTTAACAGTTGACACTTTTCTGGGTGGAAAGACATACTCCAGTTAGTTTCCCATTTTATCAATTCATCTAAGTCTTTTTGTAAAATTTTGCTATCTTGTTCTGATTTAATTGTTCTATAGATTATACAATCATCAGCAAATAACCTAACTTTTGTACCTGTTGAGATGTTGTTGGGTAAATCATTTATATAAATTAAAAAGAGTAAGGGACCTAGCACAGTTCCTTGTGGAACTCCTGAGTTAACCTTTATTGGTGCAGATTTAGATCCATTAATTATTACAGTTTGCTCCCTGCCCAAAAGGAAGTCTTGGATCCAGTGATGTAAGGAACCTGAGATTCCAAAGTAGTTAAGTTTTTTAAGTAAACTAAGGTGGTGAACTTTGTCAAATGCTTTTGAGAAGTCTAGTAATATTGTGTCTATTTGATCATTTTTGTCTAAGCCTTTTGATAGTTCATCTATTAAACCTATTAATTGTGTTTCACATGATCTTTTTTTTCTAAAGCCATGTTGATGTGGGCATAGGGCATTATATTTGTCAAGGTGGTTAACTATTCTACTATATATTATGTGTTCTAGTAATTTACAGGTGATACTAGTAAGTGATACAGGCCTGTAATTACCAGGGTCTGATTTATCCCCTTTCTTAAAGAGTGGAGTTACGTTAGCTAATTTCCAATCCTGGGGCACTTTACCCTGGTTTAGAGAGGCTTGAAGAGAACTTCAAGGATTGGGGACAGTTCATTGCTTAGTTCTTTTAATAATCTTGCAGGCAAATCATCTGGGCCAGTAGCTTTGTTTATTTTTAAGTTTTTTAGGAGTGAATGTATACCTATCTCATCTACAGTTATGTTACCTATTTCCTCAATTTTATTTAAATTTATTAAAACTTCCTTGTCGCCTGAGGCAGAAAAAGATGATGCAAAATATGTGTTAAGGATATTAGCTTTAGTTTCATTATCATTATAGGTTTTATTATTTGAGCCTATTAATGTGGCTATTCCTGAAGGTTCCATTTTTTTAGATTTGATAAAGGACCATAAGTTTTTATTGTTATCTTTGGTAATTACATTGTTTATATAATCATTTTGGAGGTTTCGACTAAGTTTTTGTGTCAAGTGTTTAATCTTTAAGTATTTTTTGTGTATCCTATATGAATAGGTAGCTTAGGTAGCTTTATATTTCTTAAATAAGTTCTCTTTTTGTTTGCATAGCTTTTTCAATCTAGAATTGAACCAGCATTTGTTAATTTTATTTGATGTTAGTTTTGAGGTCACTTCTATTCTTAGAAGCATTTCTAGCTTTTATAAATATTTTATTTTGAACTACATGTATTTGCAAAATGTATTAATATTAGGCCTAATACAATAGCTTTTTGGCCATTCCAAAATAAAATAGCGTGCCCCCTTATACTTATAGTTATAGCCGTGGCCTGTGATTATTGTGAACGCTACGTCACTTGCCAATACGTTCTTAGCAGAACATAGGACGGAAAAATCTCCTGTATAGAAAGTGCGTCCGTAACACATAAGAAATAGGCTACATTATTAAGAATATAATGTAATGAAATCATATTTCAACAAAACTTTTTACAAATGCATGTCGCTAAAGCCAAAGGACGTGAAACACTTCCTTGCATAGAAAAGAATTTTTTTTTAAACCCCAGTCAGTGAGAATCGAGAATTTCTGTCACTTTCGAACATAAACAATATTATTTACCAAATATAAATTTTAACTTTAACAAACAATATTAATTTTTACATTCAACTATTTTATTAAATTATATAAAATAAAATGCAGCATTTCTGCTGAATAATTAAATACCAACTGAACCCATTGTATTCTTCAAATTGTCAACTTAAAATTTACCATTTGCGCATTTGTCACTGTGCGCTTATATAGCCGTTCGCATTTATCATTGTGCGGAATTGTCGATGTCCGCATTTGTCGGTGTGCGCCATTGTCCATGTGCGCAACTATCAATGTTCGCTTTTGTCCTGTGCGCATTTGTGTCATTGCGGAATTGTCTGTGCGCATTTGTCGTGTGCGCGATTGTCTTGTGCGCGTTTGTCACGGAACCATTTAAAGATGAGGCCGCGACTGCCGCGAGCCAGTCAAAATTAAGTGCAGTCGACTTTGGCCCGCGGGTCGAAATTTGGACACCACTGCATTAAATATATACTGAAATGACAAAAAAGTGATTTGAAACAACCCATTTTTTAATTGTTTTTGTTTCTTTGTTTCTTTTTTTTTAAATTTCGTTGAGTTCTGGTAGTTAGTTACCTCAAGGGGTGTAATCCAGTAGTAAAAATAGTAAGAATAGTTGAAACTGTGTCAATAGTAATAGCCTATGAAACTGGAAGTTCGCTAATTTGCAATAACGCATGTTTGGTACAAAAATTACTTTGCATTGTATCAGGAAAAAAACATTTGATACCAGATAGTGGTGTCTCAAGTGTAAGTGCATGCACTAGTGTTCTGATGATAGCAAAACGTTGTGTTATCTTTGCTTTGACTTTGTTAATTAGATGAAATTTTAATTTTAGCCCCACTGTGAGTAGGGCGCCTGAAGACGAACAAAATTTAAGCGTTAAAATGTAATATTCAAATTCCATAGAATATCAAAACAATTTATGATAAATTATCTTTATGACGGCCTGGCCCAAAATAAGGTTATTTCCATTTTGGTCGCTAAGGAAGGCGCTAGAGTAAAAGTAGGCTAGTTCTAAACTCGCAATTTAGAATTTAGGGGGGTGGGGGATGGAGATTCTCAAATTTCCATGTATTCAGTGACACTGTGATTTTGAAAACCAGCAAAAATGCAAAGAGGAAAAAAAAAGGGGGGGGTGTGGAGATTCTCAAATGTGCCGGTTTTTTAGCGACGCCGTGATTTGGAAAACCAGCAAAAATGCGAAGAGAAAAAAGAGCAGGGGGGGGTGGAGATTCTCAAATGTGCCGGTTTTTTAGCGACGCTGTGATTTTGAAGTGGGGTTGGAGATTCTTAAATCTTAGCTTATTTAGCTACATGTCGATTTTGTAAAAACAGCGAAAAATTAGGACAAAAATGGTACTCACAGTTTCTGCGTCTTAATTACTACAACTAAACCTAACCCAACCCTAAAACCTTCCATTTTGGAAAATTCAACTATGAAAATTCAAAACCTAACCATAACCCTAAATTCACAATTACAAATTCTATAACTAACACCTTCCAATTTGGAAAATTCATGTTTCATTTTGAAAAATTTTATACAAAAATTAACTAAACTTTCTAACACGGCACTTTGGGATTAGAGACAAGGCGCGCATTACCGCGCTTTGACACTTTAAATGTTAATGACCCCAGGGTCCTCAGATTTAGCTCTTGCATAGTAATATGTTTTTCTTGAGTCCACTGTTGAATGGTGCCTAGAAAGGCAGCACAATTAAATTTTGTTTTAATTTTTAAAGCATATCTTAATATTGTTTATTAGTTTAAAACATGAAATATCTTAACTTTATCAATATTTTTTGGTGGTTTTAACACTTTTTGGAAGTTGGGGGCATTAAGCACCAGGTAATTCATACATTAATTTAAAAAAGCTAATTAATTAGCAACAGGCCTTAAGGGGCCATCCATATATTACGTACGCAAGGAGGGGGGAAGGGGGTCTTCAATTATCGGCATTTTGTGTATGGATGCGTACTGAGGAGGGGGGGGGTCTTGAGCGATTGTGTACGTACGCACAACAAATTTAATTTGCATAATACTATGCCTAGTAACGTACACCACTCAGACTGCAAACAGCATTCGAGACCGACTGAGTCAAGACTGATATGGGGGCTGTTCATAAATGATGTCACGCACCTGGGGGGGGGGAAGGAGGTCGACCATCATCTCAAATGCGTGACCCCCTCCCCTTTAGGTCCATGACGTCATTTATGGACTGCCCTTAAAGAGTAAAACCAATATCTTTTGACTCTGGCTTAAAATTAATTTTTTAAACGGGGGTAGCGAATTTGTACATACGCATGGGGGGTGGTCCTGAAAATGTATGGGGTGCAACTGGGGGAGGGGGGGTACGAAAATATAACTTTTGTGCGTACGTAATATATGGATGGCCCCTAAGGCCTCTTTCAAATGCTCTCCATTCAACAAAAGGAAAGTTTTACATTTATTTTAATATTAGAGCTCTTTATAAACAGTCTCACATCCTTCATCCAAGACCCACTTTATTTTGCAAAAACAAATGACTTCCTCACTAGCAGAACATGGCCTACAAATATTAGTATTTTAACTCAAAAATGACATACACAGATTGTTAAAACTGAAATAAGGTACATACTTAATATATATGTACTTGTAACTATGGGGAAATTTGAAAATCTTAGTAGAAAAACATTTTTTCATCCTCAAAACAAAGATGAACCTACTGAGCAAAGTTTTAAGACACGCTGAATGAAACAGGAAACTGCAGAAAAAAATGACTCAAACAAAGATGAAAAGTTATAATCAATGTCATAGGTTAGAAACCCAAGCATTGTTGTAAAGTATTCCCTGATTATTTAACTTCTTTCCATCACATAGAGCTTAATGCCTCTCTTTCTTTAAAAAAGGCATTAATCATTTTAGTCTCTGACACCAGTAAGTGCGGCTTTTGAGCCTCTGACACCAGTAAGTGCGGCCTTTGAGTCTCTGACAACAGTAAGTGGGGCCTTTGAGTCTCTGACACCAGTAATAGGGGCCTTTGAGCCTCTGACACCAGTAAGTGGGGCCTTTGAGTCTCTGACACCAGTAAGTGGGGCCTTTGAGTCTCTGACACCAGTATGTGTGGCCTTTGAGTCTCTGACACCAGTAAGTGGGGCCTTTGAGTCTCTGACACCAGTAAGTGGGGCCTTTGAGTCTCTGACACCAGTAAGTGGGGCCTTTGAGTCTCTGACACCAGTAAGTGGGGCCTTTGAGTCTCTGACACCAGTAAGTGGGGCCTTTGAGCCTCTGACACCAGTAAGTGGGGCCTTTGAGTCTCTGACACCAGTAAGTGGGGCCTTTGAGTCTCTGACACCAGTATGTGTGGCCTTTGAGTCTCTGACACCAGTAAGTGGGGCCTTTGAGTCTCTGACACCAGTATGTGTGGCCTTTGAGTCTCTGACACCAGTAAGTGGGGCCTTTGAGTCTCTGACACCTTTAAGTGGGGCCTTTGAGTCTCTGACACCTTTAAGTGGGGCCTTTGAGTCTCTGACACCAGTAAGTGGGGCCTTTGAGTCTCTGACACCAGTAAGTGGGGCCTTTGAGTCTCTGACACCTTTAAGTGGGGCCTTTGAGTCTCTGACACCAGTAAGTGGGGCCTTTGAGTCTCTGACACCAGTAAGTGGGGCCTTTGAGTCTCTGACACCAGTAAGTGGGGCCTTTGAGTCTCTGACACCAGTAAGTGGGGCCTTTGAGCCTCTGACACCAGTAAGTGGGGCCTTTGAGTCTCTGACACCTGTAAGTGGGGCCTTTGAGTCTCTGACACCAGTAAGTGGGGCCTTTGAGTCTCTGACACCTGTAAGTGGGGCCTTTGAGTCTCTGACACCAGTAAGTGGGGCCTTTGAGTCTCTGACACCAGTAAGTGGGGCCTTTGAGTCTCTGACACCAGTAAGTGGGGCCTTTGAGTCTCTGACACCAGTAAGTGGGGCCTTTGAGTCTCTGACACCAGTAAGTGGGGCCTTTGAGTCTCTGACACCAGTAAGTGGGGCCTTTGAGTCTCTGACACCAGTAAGTGGGGCCTTTGAGTCTCTGACACCAGTAAGTGGGGCCTTTGAGTCTCTGACACCAGTAAGTGGGGCCTTTTGCCCTAAAAGGGTATTAAATGAGATAAATGTGACTGAGGAATAGACATTTGGACATGTGACACTTATTGTGGTGCAGAGAATTCTGAACAGAGTGTAGATTTGATGAGTAGATTATCAGTACTAGACACGGATACTGGATTCATGACTTTTTTATGGTACAGTATTGCAGGCAAGACTAGAAAGTGGGAAAAACACAGTTACTTGGGGACGGCATGACATTTTTATGGTCAACATCCATAGACCAGGTGGATGCTTTTTGGGAACCTGTATGAGGGGAACATTAATTGGGATACAGACAGGAAGAGAGCTACAGAGAGATAGAGATGAGAGTGGACTTCTTTAGTTAGAGTTACAGACAGAGAGACAGAGATAGATAGTGGACTTATTTAGTTAGAGTTACAGACAGAGAGATAGAGATGAGAGTGGACCTCTTTAGTTAGAGTTACACAGTCGTAACTGTTTCTTTTTGATAACGGGAATTAGTCAACAAAATAAACTTTTATTTAAAAGCTTTAGTCCTTGGGACCTGTGCTTCATTCACTGTTTCATTAGATCAGTGTTTTATGCCATAGTTCCACCAGACGGCTACATTAAGTTTCAAAGTGTGAAATTAAAGAAACTTCAATTTCTAGAACAAAAAAAGAAAGATAGAGATATCTAAGGTTATTAAACTTCTGATAACTGATATAACTTCATCTGTTAAAAGTATTTAGTATTTGTAAGGCTATTGTGTTTTTATGCACATTTCAATTTTATTTTATTTTTTATTTTTCAGAAATTTGTAGCTAAAGGCTAGAGGAATACTTTGAATTTTGGACAGAACAGAATTTACCCAAGATAGTGTAAATTCAACAGTTAAACATGTTCAAGGTCTCGACAATGGAGAAAGATGATGTTGAGCCACATTCAGGTACTGATACAAACTTTCATCAAATCCTAAAAAAGGAAATATGTGATGATATTAACCCAAGGATAGGTTGTGACAGTTTGGCCAATACAACAAAGGCAGAATCTTTCTTAAATAAAGTCATAAAGAAAGAAAAACATAATTATGTTGATGACAAAATTAAACATAAGACAGATGATTTTGAGCCACGGTCAGACACATATACAGACTATCATGAAATCCTTAAAAAGGAAATATGTGATGAGGATAAACCAAGGATATGTTGTGACAGTTTGGCAAATAGGACAAAATCTTTCTTAAACTTAAATAAAGTCACAAAGAAAAAAATACATAATGATGATGACAAAATTAAACACAAGACAGATGATGTTGAGCCACGGCCAGACACAGATAAAGACTTTCATGAAATCCTGAAAAAGGAAATATGTGATGATGTTAACCCAATGATAGGTTGTGACAGTTTCCCCACTACAACAGAGGCAGAATCCTTCTCACATAAAGTCACAAAAAAAGAAATACATGATGATGACAAAATTAAACTCAAAACGGAATATTTGGTGATTCAGAAATTTGGTACAAGTTCAAATTTAACAGCAAATCCTGAATATGTTGTCATAAATGTTTTAACAGAAGAACAATTCACCCGCTGTCAAGGGAGTGTTAACAAAGGTTCTGAAGCTTTTTGTACTAAATTTGACAGAGTTCATGACAAAATAATAAACAGAGTAGAGAAAGGAGCTTTTACTTTGTCTAAAAAATCACATTTAATTGTACACAAGAGAACACATACTGGAGAGAAACCTTACAAATGTGAAATATGTTCTTCTGAATTTTCTACTGACTGGTATTTAACTAAACACAAAAGAAAACATACAGGAGAGGAACCTTACAAATGTAAAATTTGTTCTTCAGCATTTTCTTCTGATTGGTATTTAACTAAACACAAAAGAACACATACTGGAGGGGAACCTTACAAATGTGAAATTTGTTCTAATGCTTTTTCACAAAAGTCGAATTTAACTGCACACAAAAGAATGCATACTGGAGAGAAACCTTACAAATGTGACATTTGTTCTGCTGCATTTTCTGCTAATTCAAATTTAACTGTACACAAAAGAACACATACCGGAGAGAAACCTTATAAATGTGACATTTGTTCGGCTGCATTTATTACCAATTCAAGTTTAGCTTTACACAAAATAAAACATACTGGAGAGAAACCTTACAAATGTGAAATATGTTCTTCTGAATTTTCCGCTAATTCAAGTTTAACTATACACAAAAGAACACATACTGGAGAGAAACCTTATAAATGTGACATTTGTTCGGCTGAATTTATTACCAATTCAAGTTTAACTGTCCACAAAATAAAACATACTGGAGAGAAACCTTACAAATGTGACATTTGTTCTTCTGCATTTTCTACAGATTATTATTTAAGTAAACATAAAAGAAAACATACTGGAGAGAAACCTTACAAATGTGACATGTGTTCTGCTGCATTTATTACCAATTTAAGTTTAAGTGTACACAAAATAAAACATACAGGAGAGAAATGTTACAAATGTGATATTTGTTCTTCTGCATTTTCTACAAATTATTATTTAACTAAACATAAAAGAAAACATACTGGAGAGGAACCTTACAAATGTGACATTTGTTCTTCTGCATTTTCTACAAATTATTATTTAACTAAACATAAAAGAAAACATACTGGAGAGGAACCTTACAAATGTGACATTTGTTCTTCTGCATTTTCTACAAATTATTATTTAACTAAACATAAAAGAAAACATACTGGAGAGGAACCTTACACATGTAAAATTTGTTCTGCTGCATATTATACTAATTCAAAATTAACTCAAATCAAAAGAACACATACTGGAGAGAAACCTTACAAATGTGACATTTGTTCTGCTGCTTTTACATAAATCTCAAATGGAATATGCTGTTTGTTTTTTTCATAAATCTCACATTGCTTATGCTGGGTTTTTTTTCATAAACCTCACTTAGCTTATGTAGGTTTTTAACATTTTGTCATAGCTTAAGCTTATTTCACCTGCTACCTTATAATTACTTCTGTGGCATTTGTCAATTTATTTAATTATTGACAACATTAAATATGGTAGAAATGCCTCTTTCTTCCATTTGCTGCGACATTTCACACTAGCAGATCCTAACAACAATTGTTACTTTATATAAATGACATTGATTCCTATGACCCACTGCCATAGATGGACTTGTTTTCAGCCGCGATAGCTGATTATGTATTTTAGTTATGCCAAGTTAACTTACACCATACATTGATGAAACTCAAATCCTGACATAAAACATAGTTGTGAAATTTTGAATAGCAGTATCGCAAATAGCAGTATAGAGATAGGAGGAGCGTCTGTAACAGATAAGATCCAAATAATTTTAAACAGATGTTTATCTTATACTCTATTTTAAATTTCTTTAATTATTCCCAAAACAAATGTTCAGTGCAATCAGTGCAACCTTCCCACTAAGTTCTTTAATCAGTGCAACCTTCCCACTAAGGTCTTTAATCAGTTCAACAACCTTCCCACTAAGGTCTTTAATCAGTTCAACCTTCCCACTAAGGTCTTTAATTCTTGCCATCTTCCCAATAAGTACTTGTTTTCTTGCATTTAATGTATTTTTCTTCATGTGGAAATTTTGCACAAAGTCACAGGTAAATTAAATTTTTGTTATTATTGTAAATTATTTTAAATCAAAGAAAAATTAACTATTTTTCACCCAGTGTTAAAACGACTTTTTGTTTACAATGCCTTTTCATCAGATTCATTTAGTATTCTTAATTTTGTAATTTAAATTTCTAGTACTAGAACTGATTATTTTTAAAAAATTAAAGCATATGTATTTTTATTGCAAGCATTAATAACATACTGTCAATGATGAACTTAGTTTTCCCTGTCAGACATGAACTGTTGATCAAATCAAGTATTTCAAGTATGAAGTATCAAATCAAGTATGAAGTATCAAATCAGAGTATATACAGTGGTACCTTGAGATATGAGTGCCCTAACATGCGAGTTATTTGAGATATGAGCTGTCGAGCGAGCGAAGTTTTGTTTTGAAATACGAGCGACATTTGAGATACGAGGAACGGCCAGCTGTGACGCTGCACATCACCCACCCAGTTTACTGCGGCTCGTGCGCCATCCCACGTATTCCCCCAGTGTGCTTGTTGACCTCGCTGTCGAATCATCTTTGCTAAGTTTTTATAGGGCTTTGCGCTTTTTTGTGCATTTTTAAATCCTTTATATTAACTCGTGGTGTCTGGTTGAACCCTTGATTGCTTGTCGGTCGCCAAAACTTTGGATCGATTTTTAACCCACTTCCTCGTAAGCTAGCGAGCTGAAATTTAGCAGGCAGTTTTGTGGCGATGATAAAAACTATGTATCAAAATGTCAGATCGATCGCATGTACGGTAATTAAATTATTGAATTTTTAGATTATTTTATTTATTCCTATGTAACATGTTATTTTTTTAGATTGAGTGTCGCGGTGCGTATTATATTGAACAACCTTTCTGTCGCGCAATAAGGTGCGTATTTTATTGACAACACTTTTTATAAACATATTCCTGATCGGTGCGCATTATGTTAAACATGTTTTACGACACAACTGCAATTTTGTATTTTTGGATGGTCTTGCGCTGCGTATTATAATGAACATTCTGTTAGTTACGTCTCGTACATAAAGGATTTATAGTGAAAAACTTAGTTTTTTACGGGTTTTTTTATTACATACTTGATCGCATTTCTTTCTATAACCATGGGTCCGAAGAAAGTGAGTAGAAAGGTCAGTGCTCAGAAGAAGATGATGTCTATTGAATTAAAGCGTGAAATCATAGAAAAAAATTAGCAAGGTGTGCGAGTAGCTGACTTGGTGAGGCAGTACGGGCGTAGTAGTAGTACTTCAACGATATGCACTGTGCTTAAACAGAAGTACATTGTAGTTGATAAAGGGTATAACGCAAGCTAAGGCAGAGCCGTCTTTACGCCAGTTTGGGCCCCCGGGCAAAGAAATAGTGTTGGGCCCCTTCCCCGCAGAAATAAAAAATAAATATACTTAATATATATAAATAAAAATATCCCATGGGGCCCCTATGTTCGTGGGCCCCCGTGCAAATGCCTGACGAGCCTATGCGTTAAGACGGCCCTGAGCTAAGGGCGTTATAATAATTTCTAAGCTCCGAAGCTCTGTCCATGAAAAGATAAAGAAACTGCTGATGGTTTGGGTGAGGGAGCAGCAACTTAAAGGCAATATCTTAACACAGGGCATCATATACGAGAAGGCATGAGCAATTTACAGTGATTTGCTGAATCAGACCCTGCGCACTTCCACAGACGAGGCATCGGAAGACTCGTTTAAAGCCAGTCGAGGCTGGTTTGACAACTTTAGGAAAATGACCGGCATTCACTCTGTTGTCAGGCCTGGTGAGGCAGCAAGTTCGGATGTGAAGGCAGCTAAGGATTATCTCAAAACTTTATTTATACAATATTTGTCATTTATAAATACATTTTTCTTTTTCAAAAACACGTAACAGAAACAATTAAGGGTAGCATTTTTGGGGCTGGAACGGATTAATTGCATTTCAATTTATTTCAATGGGGAAAATTGCTTTGAGGTTCGAGCAAATTGACATACAAGCAAGGTTACGGAACAAATTAAACTCATATCTCAAGGTATCACTGTATTCAATATTATGCAAATAGCATTAGTAATTGCAAGCTTATTGATATTGTATTTTAGATGGTAATAGTAATAGTTTGATTAGCTGTTTGAACTTTAGTCATTTCCTTTACCTCTCAGACCATACCTTTTTAGGATTAAGTTTGAGCTTAAACTTAATGTATTCTTTGTTGTATCAGAGAAGAGTGGTGTTACTTTTTAATTCTGAAATATAAATATAAATGCTCAACTCACTTTTTATGCTCTTATTTGCCTTATGAATATATAAGGGAGGTTTTCTTTGTTCTGTGTGCTGCAATATCTTGAGATACATTTGGAATATCAAAGTCTTACTTTGTTAAGTCTACCTGTCTCTCTGTGACTAATGTCTCTCTGTGACTAAGTGATCTACTGTTAGATATTACAGAATACATCACAGCTAAAGATTTATATTAAAATTAGGGCTGCGGAAAATTAACGATTAATTTCTCGATTAATCGTTAAAAATTTTATTGATTAAATATCAATAAAAATAATTTTAATTATTAAAAATTCGATTAAAATTTTAGAATATATTTATAATATTTTTTTTTCAATTTATTAAACAATAATTAATTATTAATAACTAATAATAATTTATATATTTTATAACGTACAAACTTCTCCCACGTATTATTATAATTTATTAATTTATGTAGACGTGGATATAATAAAATTAAATTTAGTTCAAAATATTATTTTTCAATGTCTAAAAGACAGGGGAAATTACTAAATACAACAAAAAAAATGTCAATTACCTGTTTTTGTTGCTTCCCTTGAGATATTCTGTTTAATGACCTCATAATTTTTTCAAAAGTTAAGGATTAAATTTAAATTAATCGTTACTAGCCCTAATTAAAATTTATCTTCTTAGATAAAAATGGCTTCTTGCCAAAACTTTCGTTGTCTTCATTCATTTTTCAAGCAGTCTTATACTTGCTTCTTGATATGTATAAATTCATTTTTGATGTTAATTATTAAACCAGATTTTATTCATGAATGAAAATGTATTTAATACATAATTGAGTTTCATTTGTGCATGATGCAATTTTTAATGCATAAGTTCACTGATAATTTGGAAACCCTGAAAAGTGGTAGTTACAATGACATAATTGATATTAAGGTTTAATATGTTGCTAAACACTAAAAAAAACAAATAGTGGTAGTTACAATGACATAATTGATATTAAGTTAAATATGTTACTAAACACTAAAAAAACAAATAGTGGTAGTTACAATGACATAATTGATATTAAGTTAAATATGTTACTAGACACTAAAAAAACAAATAGTGGTAGTTACAATGACATAATTGATGTTAAGGTTTAATATGTTGCTAAACACTAGAAAAAAAAAGTGGTAGTTACAATGACATAATTGATATTAAGGTTTAATATGTTGCTAAACACTAAAAAAAAAGTGGTAGTTACAATGACATAATTGATATTAAGTTTATATATGTTAATACACACTATTTTTGAGTACATGAACATGTGAAATAATCAGGCAATTTGCCATATTTAATTAATTAGTTATTACTGTATTTTGCGACGCACAAGATGACACCCTACTTTCCTGTACAAATGTGGGGTTCGTACAGTACTCGCCATATTCCTCTTCCAGAAAATACCAAATAATTTTTAGAAAACATGAGATTTGATATCAGTGTGATAATTTGAGATCAAATGCCTTTGACGTGCATATACTTAACGCGTGTTACGATATTATAATGCAGAACTACACTAAATAAATACTTAAATGACAAAAAAGTGATTTTAAACATACTTATTTTCAAATAGAAATGAAGGGTTGTGGGGGGGGGGTCAAAGCTTTGTGACGTCTTTTTGGAGGGGGGGTCTAACTTTTTGTGACGAGGGGGGGAGGGGGTTAAAAAATCGGCCGAAATAGCGTGACGTAATTTATGGACGGCCCCTTATTTACGTGCTTCAATGGGACAAGATTGTCTGAGTGATCTTGCACTCCTAAGCATCGAAAGAGAAACACTTGAGAATTTTAATTTTGACAACGTGATTGACGAGTTTGCGACAATAAAATCAAGGAGGATCGATTTGTTTTAGACCATGTCTATTCCAGTCATGTATAATTAATGGAGTATATATTTTATTTTATTTTTTTTAAATAAATTTTAACAATCGTATAGAGAATTATTTGTCTGTATTCTATTTCATTAAAATACCAGATGCTTCAAAAAATGAACCAAATAAACCGTAAAATTTCAACATTTTCTTGGGGGCTCAGCGAGTCCCCAGAATATGTCGGTCCGAGAAGGGGCGCATACTTTGTGTCATGTCCCCGGGCGCACATGACCCTAGCTACGCCACTGACTCGAGTTGTTTGATGATTATGTGTTCAATATGAAGATCTATTGAACACAATGGAACAATATTTAGTGTTCTTGAAGAAAGATGATTTTTCGCAAACTGTATCTCCTAACATAGCTATGAGCTCAGTTTGAATTTTAGATGACAAGTTTGTTTGGTTTTTTTTTAGCTTTTCCCAATGATGTTCTCGGCGTGCTTGACTTGAAAGTCTTTGGCAAGAAAATGAATTGGTTCCAAAAAATTGCTATTATTGGCAACAGTATTGTCCCCTCTGTGACAGCAAATAAAAACCAAAAAAACCACCAAAAAAACACACTTTCAATTTTACCAGGATTTAATAATGTCAAATATTCTAACAAGAAATTCTTGCCACTTTGTTTTGTTTTCTTTTACAACACCTTTTGTTGTTTGTCAATTTTTTTTTAAATCCGATTTCTGATTCTTTCCGATTGCATTTTTTTTTAGAAATGTTGATCACTTGTTCATGAATGGCTACTTTTGGATTTATGCGTGTCAAGTTTTAATTCCATTAAATAAGCAATTTTGTTCATTATTTTGTTTTGAAGCAAGAAAACAAAAGACATTAAAATAAAAATAATGATGCTTTGGGAGAATAAACCATAAAAGTACGCCAACAATTTTTTCCAATATTTTACTTACGTTAAAATTAAACTTGAATCCATTATATGTACCAGAAACTTACTGTCAAGTTCGTACACTTCTTCAGCCCCTATGTTTTTCATCTCAGTAGCACTAGAAAAAGAAAACTTATAATTTATAATGGAGTTTGAAGTTTTGGCATTAGAAACGTTCACGTATTTTAATATAGTTTCTTAATTTCTTTAACTTTTTTTATCGTGGATTTTATTTTATTAAGCTTTATTTTAACGTTTTTCATTTTTAGAAACTAATTAACAACGAGGAATTTGCCGCCCCCACCCCTACAAATAGCCCCTCGGAGCATTCGATTGGCTCATGTTACAAATTGTTTGGGTACAGTTAGTTTTGCTTTTACAACAGGAGTGGCTGTCAAATTTTAAGAATTAATTAAGATAATACCACTTCAGTGTTACGTTCTCATACTACTTAAGTACTTTCCAGTACAGTAACATTAGAATCAGAAAATGTATATCCAATAAGAAGTTTGAAGTTTTGGCAGTTAAAACGTTCATATTGGCTTTAGTATAGTTCCTTCATTTTTTAAAATTAATTTCTTATTATTCTTTTCCTTTTCTTCGTTTAAAAACTCCACTTTCTTATTAAAATGTATTGTTAGAAACTAATTAACGACTAGGAATTTGCCGCCCCTGGCAAAGTGCCGCCCGGGGCATTAGCCCCCCTTGTCCCCCCTCGTTACGCCATTGGTTGCACATACAAAACCCTAAATTGAATATTTGAATACACCTGATTGTGAGACCCCAAAAACCAGGCAGCCATGTTTTGGGTTTAGGAAGATAAGTTACCATAATAGTGAGTAATAAAAAGTAGGATGGTAAATGATATCACGCTTAATCTAAAGTAGAAATTTTTGGAGCCAGTATAAAAATCCACGAAATGTTAATTAAAGAGTTTATGCCAGTGGCTCAAAAAACTAATATCACATTATGCAGTAAGAAAAAATGAAACCATGAACTTTTCAAAAACCCATTCTTGTGAAAAGTAAATAAATTCATGACATCTAAGAAAATTTCTAGGATTTTTTTCAGATACCAGGGGGATTTGAAAGACATCCTGGAATGTTTTGAGGCAGTAGGAATCAGGAACCCTATGGATTACACAACATAACGTTTGCTACTGATGGCAATGTAATAATAGCCTCCTTAAGAAATGTCACGTCACATAAAAAAACGCACAACTTTCAATAAAAGTTCCACTTACACCTATATTTGATTGTTTACAATTTATTAAATGACGTTTTACATGGCTTCACGCGTGTTACGATATTAGAGTGCAGTCTGACTCTAAATACTTGCATAAATGACCAAAAAAGTGATTTGAAACATGTTCATTTTCATATAGAAAATACCGCTTTTAGGTGGGTGTCAACGATTTGTAACGACACATTGGAGAGGGGGGGGGGTGCCCTAGGTTTTTGTGACGACATGTGACCAGGGAGTAGGGGGTGAAAAATCGCGTGACGTCATTTATGGATGGCCACCAAATGAATATTTTTGACTATTAAAAATGCCAAAAATACCTGAGAAGTAGCAGTCTACTTAAACTTGGTCTTTTGCCACCCTGCCTGAGGCTGACTTGATGGATGAAGATGAGCTGGAGCCCTGATGCAATCATTTATAGATGGTTCAAGGGGCTGAAGTAGCATAAGAAAATAACACTGATGTGCTGGTACCTATAACTGGTTCAAGTTTGTCAGCCGTTAATTTGGAGAAGTGAATATTGCTGTATCCATTAAATTCCAACAACCAGTAAAATTTCACTATTGAGCACGTGCTCAGCATTGCCAAAGTGTTTGTAAATAGAAGGAATCAGAAATCTGATAAAATAGAATAGACTAATGGATCTAAATCTGCACCAATAAAGGTTAACTCAGGAGTTCCACAAGGAACTGTGCTAGGTCCCTTACTCTTTTTAATTTATATAAATGATTTACCCAACAACATCTCAACAGGTACAAAAGTAAGGTTATTTGCTGATGATTGTATAATCTATAGAACAATTAAATCAGAACAAGATAGCAAAATTTTACAAAAAGACTTAGATGAATTGATAAAATGGGAAACTAACTGGAGTATGTCTTTCCACCCAGAAAAGTGTCACCTGTTAAGAGTAACAAAGAAAAAGAAACAAATAAATTCAAAATATTACATTCATGGAAAAGAACTGACACAAACTAAAGATGCAAAATACTTAGGAGTCTTAATAAATGAGAAACTATCATGGAATCCCCATGTCAATGAAGTTATTAAAAAATCAAACAAAACCTTAGGCTTTATAAAAAGGAACTTTAACAAATGTAATAGAGATATAAAACTAAAATGCTACCTCACTTTGGTGAGACCTGTACTAGAATATGCATCTTCTGTATGGGACCCATCCACCAAAGAAAACATTGATAAACTAGAACAAATTCAAAAAAGAGCTGCCAGATTCATTACTGGAGAATATTCGAAACTGACAAGAATAACACCATTAGTTAAATCATTAAACCTTGAAACACTAGAGGATAGAAGAACCAAGAGCAAAGTAGTAATCATACATAAAGCAATTAATTCTAATTTAGAAATACAACACAAAGATAACTTAATACAACCCTCAGATAGACATAAGGATAAAAACACCTTTCTTATTCCGTATGCAAGAACAAACACATACAAGTTTTCCTTCTTCCCGTCCGGAATTCGGGCGTGGAATGGGTTGCCTGAAGAATCCAGGAAAACCAACACTTTATCAACATTTAAATCTCTAATAAAAATGCAGGACTAAACACAAACCATAGATAAGCGTAGGACGCAATAATCTACTGTATAGAAGGAGCGTCTGTAAACAGATAAGATAAGATAAAATTAAGTGCAGTCGACTTTGGCTAGCGGGCCGAAATTTGGACACCGCTGCTATAAATATATAATGAAATGACAAAAAAGTTATTTGAAACAACCCATTTTTAAATTCTTTTTGTTTCTTCGTTTCTTTTCTTTTTTTTTAAACTAAATTTATTCAAGTAAAACAATTTTTTTTTAATTTCGTTGAGTTCTGGTAGTTAGTTACCTCAAGGGGTGTAATCCAGTAGTAAAAATAGTAAGAATAGTCGAAACCAGTGCTGCCAGCGCTAGTTTTTTCAACCTAGATCTAGGTTTTTTCGACCTTGTCTAGGTTTCTAGGTTTTTTATTTCAAAAATAGCCATTATCTAGGTTTTTCTTTAAAAAAGTAAATAAACGATATTTAAGTACAAAATTTAATAAATATGTGCAATAAATATCGCAAATAAATTTGATTTTTCAAAAAGAAAATTAAGCATCAGGTGACAACAGTTTTTTTCAGCCGCTCTGCAATTTTACATTATGATATCTATACCTCTATCATACTATCCCACCGAATTGGAAAGATGGCGCTGCTGCGGTGCAATCTGTCTAAAGAAATCTGGTACAAGTTAAAACAGCTTGAATGAGCCAAAATATTCAATTTTATTAGACCTCATGACAAACTTATCAGCTCTACCATTTTCTTGTGCCTGCGTCTTTCAAGTATTCATGGTGTAAACCAAAGATAATCTAATACAGCCGTCATATAGACATAGTTATAAAAACACTTTTCCTATTCCGTATGCCTCAACAAAAACATAACAAGTCTCGTTTTTTACGCCCGGGATTCGGAATTGGAATGGATTACCTGATCAAACGAGGAAAACCAAAACTCTATCAACATTTAAAACTCAAATAAAAATGCAAGACTAGACAAAAACAGGGATTAAAGTAGGACTCAATAATATTCTGTATAAAAGGAGCGTCAGTAATAGATAAAATAAGAATAATGCCAAGAATTCTGATAAGATTGCCAATAAGATTTATAAGGAGACGACATAGGGATGAATAAATGCAGATGTAAGTATATTTTACAAATACACGTAGTTACGTACAACATACACATTAATAAATTATCGGCCGTCCATAAATGACGACAAGCATCTAAAAGGGTGGGCGGAGGGGGTGGAGGGGGTCACACTTTGTTGAGATGTGTGACAATAGGGAGGGAGGTGTTTAAGAGCTGTGACGTCACATAAAAAATGCACAACTGTAAACGAAAGCTCAACTTAAATATCTGGTTGCATACAATAAATTTATTTAATGACGTTTTAAATGGCTCCGCGCGAGTGACGATATTAGAATGCAGTCTTACGCTAAATACATACTTAAATTTTAAAAAAATTGTTTTGAAACATGCCAAGTTTTAAGTAGGAAATACAGCTTCTTTGTGTGGGGGAGGGGGGTGGGAAGCTTTGTGACGTCATATTTGTTTATTTTTAGGGTGTCTAGGTTTTTTCTTTCGGATCTAGGTTTTTTATGACATATTGGCTAGGTTTTTCCCAAAATGGTCACTGGCAGCACTGGTCGAAACAGTGTGTCAATAGCCTATGAAACTGGAAGTTCGCTAATTTGCAATAACGCACGTGTGGTACATTACAAAAATTACTTTGCATTGTATCAGAAAAAAACATTTGATACCAGATAGTGGTGTCTCAAATGTAAGTGCATGCACTGGTGTTCTGATGATAGCAAAACGTTGTGTTATCTTTGGTTTGACTTTGTCAAGTAGATGAAATTTTAGCCCCACTGTGATTAGGGCGCCTGAAGTCACTGAATGATGGCGAACAAAATGTAAGCTTTAAAATTTAATATTCAAATTCCATAGAATATCAAAACAATTTATGGTAAATTATCATTACCAAATTATCTTTAGGGTAATCCCTTATTTTAGCGCATTTTATATTTCAAGACATCAAAAGAAACATTTTTTTAAAACTAAAACTCTTAATAATTATTTTTATGAAATCTATTTTAAAATTAAAACATTTGTTGAAATAAAATTACTATTTTATGATTTGTACGAAATAAAAATTTGTATATTTCACTATCTTCTGTGACTAAGGGTGCCATTGTAGGAAGTCTGCTTTTAAAACCCTTTTTCTAAGTTTAAAACCACTTTAAACTCAACTGTCAACAGAACATACCAAAAACTAATCGAAGTGATTATTCGGAGATATCTCCGTATAACGCTGGGCGTTATAGACAGATATTTCCCATGATTCTTAGCGTCATACGCAAATTTTTTTGGCTGGTCATGTGACTACTTGCCATTGGATATAAGATTTTAAAAAATTCAAATGATTCCATGAGCTTCTGTGGTCTCACGGTTAGGGCATTAGATTCTTGAAGTGTGAGAGTGAGGTGGAGGTTCGAGTTTCGTTTGAGTCTTTTTTTTTAAGGTTGTAGTTTCAGTTTTAGGGTCTGGGTTAGGTTTAGTTGTCTATTTTTTAAATTAAAATAGAAAAAGAGTTTGTTTTGAGTCTTTTTTTTAAAGGTTGTAGTTTCAGTTTTAGGGTCTGGGTTAGGTTTAGTTGTCTATTTTTTAAATTAAAATAGAAAAAACAACAAATATAGCAACCGAAATACGATTTATCGAGCACACCGTTCTCTTAGCTTTTACCAAATTAATTTTAAAATCATAAATCTTTTTGAAATAAATTTTAAGCTATGATAGGTACATATATACTAAATTAGAACGGAAATTGTGTTTGTTTTTAAAAAAATAAATCTCCGTATAACGCCGGGAGTTATTCGGAGATATCTCCGTATAACGCCTGGCGTTATTCGGAGATATCTCCGTATAACGCCTCCCAAAACTAATTGTAAAGCATTAATTATTTTTTTAATTTCTGATTTAAGTGTTTAAATTAGTAAAAGTAAGTTATTTTATTTATTTAGTTCTAAAAATTTTTAATGCGCTAAAATAAGGGATTACCATCTTTATGACGGACCGGCCCAAAATAAGGTTATTTCCATTTTGGTCGCTAAGGCATATGACCTAGGGAAAAAGTAGTGCTAAACACGCAATTTAGAATTTAGGGGGGTGGGGGGAATGGAGATTCTCAAATTTCCGTGTTTTCAGAAACACTGTTATTTTGAAAACCAGCAAAAATGGGAAGAGAAAAAAGAGGGGGGGGGGCTGGAGATTCTCAAATGTGTCGGTTTTTCAGCGACGCGGTGATTTTGAAAACCAGCAAAAATGCGAAGAGAAAAAAGAGGGGGGTGTGGTGGATATTCTCAAATGTGCCGGTTTTTTACAGACGCGGTGATTTTGAAGTGGGCGTGGGGCTGGGGGGTTGGAGAATCTTAAATCTTAGCTTATTTAGCAACTTATCGATTTTGTAAAAACAGCGAAAAATGAGGACAAAAAGGGTACTCACAGTTTCTGCGTCTTAATTACTACAACTAAACCTAACCCAACCCTAAAACCTTCCAGCCTTCCATTTTGGAAAATTCAACTATGAAAATTCTAAACCTAACCATAACCCTAAATTCACAATTACAAATTCTATAACTAACACCTTCCAATTTGGAAAATTCATGTTTCATTTTGAAAAATTTTATACAAAAATTAACTAAACTTTCTAACACGGCACTTTGGGATTAGAGACAAGGCGCGCATTACCGTGCTTTGACATTTTAAATGTTAATGACCCCAGGGTCCTCAGATTTAGCTCTTGCATAGTAATATGTTTTTCTTGAGATCACTCTTGAATGGTGCCTAGAAAGGCAGCACAATTAAATTTTGTTTTAATTTTTAAAGCATATCTTAATATTGTTTATTAGTTTAAAACATGAAATATCTTAACTTTATCAATATTTTTTGGTGGTTTAAACACTTTTTTGAAGTTGGGGGCATTAAGCACCAGGTAATTCATACGTTAATTTTAAAAAGCTAATTATTTAGCAACAGGACTTAAGGGGCCATCCATATATTACGTACGCAAGGAGGGGGGGGGTCTTAAATTATCAGCATTTTGTGTATGGATGCGTACGGAGGAGCAATTGTGTACGTACGCACAACAAATTTAATTTGCATGATACTATGCCTAGTAACGTAGACCACTCAGACTGCAAACAGCATTCGAGACCGACTGAGTCAAGACTGATATGGGGGCCATCCATAAATGATGTCACGCACCTGGGGGGTGGGGGAGGAGGTCGACCATCATCACAAATGCGCAACCCCCTCCCCTTTAGGCCCGTGACGTCATTTATGGACTGCCTTTAAAGAGTGAAACCAATATCTTTTGACTCCGGCTTAAAATTAATTTTTTAAACGGGGAGGGGATAGCGAATTTGTACATATGCATGGGGGGGGTCCCGAAAATGTATGGGGTGCAACTGGGGGGGTACGAAAATATAACTTTTGTGCATACGTAATATGTAGATAGCCCCTAAGGCCTCTTTCAAATGCTCTCCATTCAACATAATACAGGAAAGTTTTACGTTTATGTTAATATTAGAGCTCTTCACAAACAATCTCAAATCCTTCATCCAAGACCCACTTTATTTTGAAAAAAAAATTATTGCTTGCTCACTAGCAGCACATGGCCGACAAATATTAGTATTTTAACTCAAAAATGACATACACAGATTGTTAAAACTGAAAAAAGGTACATACTTAGTATATATGTACTTGTAACTATGGGGAAATTTGAAAATCTTAGTTTAAAAACATTTTTTCATCCTCAAAACAAAGATGAACCGACTGAGCAAAAGTTTTAAGACACGCTGAATGAAACAGGAAACTGCAGGGAAAAAAATGACTCAAACAAAGATGAAAAGTTATAATCAATGTCATAGGTTAGAAACCCAAACATTGTTGTAAAGTATTCCCTGATTATTTAACTTCTTGCCATCACATAGAGCTTAATGCCTCTCTTTCTTTAAAAAAAGGCATTAAGCATTTTAGTCTCTGACACCAGTAAGTGGGGCCTTTGAGTCTCTGACACCAGTAAGTGGGGCCTTTTGAGTCTCTGACACCTGTAAGTGGGGCCTTTGAGTCTCTGACACCAGTAAGTGGGGCCTTTGAGTCTCTGACACCAGTAAGTGGGGCCTTTGAGTCTCTGACACCTGTAAGTGGGGCCTTTGAGTCTCTGACACCAGTAAGTGGGGCCTTTGAGTCTCTGACACCAGTAAGTGGGGCCTTTGAGTCTCTGACACCAGTAAGTGGGGCCTTTGAGTCTCTGACACCAGTAAGTGGGGCCTTTGAGTCTCTGACACCAGTAAGTGGGACCTTTGAGTCTCTGACACCAGTAAGTGGGGCCTTTGAGTCTCTGACACCAGTAAGTGGGGACTTTGAGTCTCTGACACCAGTAAGTGGGGCCTTTGAGTCTCTGACACCAGTAAGTGGGGCCTTTGAGTCTCTGACACCTGTAAGTGGGACCTTTTGCCCTAAAAGGGTATTAAATGAGATAAATGTGACTGAGGAATAGACATTGTGGACATGTGACACTTTCTGTGGTGCTGAGAATTCTGAACAGAGTGTAGATTTGATGAGTAGATTATCAGTACTATACACGGATACTGGATTCATGCCTTTTTTATGGTACAGTATTGCAGGCAAGACTAGAAAGTGGGAAAAACACAGTTACTTGGGGACGGCATGACATTTTTATGGTCAGCATCAATAGACCAGGTGGATGCTTTTTGGGAACCTGTATAAGGGGACATTAGTTGGGATACAGACGGGAAGAGAGTTACAGAGATAGATCGTGGACTTCTTTAGTTAGAGTTACAGAGAGATAGATATGAGAGTGGAGCTCTTTACTTAGAGTTACGCGGTCGTAACTGTTTCTTTTTGATAACGGGAAGTAGTCAACAAAATAAACTTTTATTTAAAAGCTTTAGTCCTTGGGACCTGTGCTTTATTCACTGTTTCATTAGATCAGTGTTTTATGCCATAGTTCCACCAGACGGCTACATTAAGTTTCAAAGTGTGAAATTAAGGAAACGCCAATTACTAGAACAAAAAAGAAAGATAGTGATAGAGATATCTAAGGTTATTAAACTTCTGAAAACTGATATAATTTCATCTGTTAAAAGTATTGGTAAGGCTATGGTGTTTTTATGCACATTTCAATTTTATTTTATTTTTATTTTTCAGAAATTTGTAGCTAAAGGCTAGAGGAATACTTCTTTGAATTTTGGACAGAACAGAAGTTATCCAAGATTAGTGTAAATTCAACAGTTAAACATGTTCAAGGTCTCGACAATAGAAAAAGATGATGTTGAGCCACAGTCAGACACTGATACAGACTTTCATCAAATCCTAAAAAAGGAAATATGTGATGATGTTAACCCAAGGATAGGTTGTGACAGTTTGGCCAATACAACAGAAGCAGAATCTTTCTTAAATAAAGTCATAAAGAAAGAAAAACATAATTATGTTGATGACAAAATTAAACATAAGACAGATGATTTTGAGCCACTGTCAGAAACATATACAGACTATCATGAAATCCTTAAAAAGGAAATATGTGATGAGGATAAACCAAGGATATGTTGTGACAGTTTGGCAAATAGGACAAAATCTTTCTTAAACTTAAATAAAGTCACAAAGAAAGAAATACATAATGATGATGACAAAATTAAACACAAGACAGACGATGTTGAGCCACGGCCAGACACCGATAAAGACTTTCATGAAATCCTGAAAAAGGAAATATGTGATGATGTTAACCCAATGATAGGTTGTGACAGTTTCCCCACTACAACAGAGGCAGAATCCTTCTTACATAAAGTCACAAAAAAAGAAGTACATAATGATGATGACAAAATCAAACTCAAAACGGAATATTTGGTGATTCAGAAATTTGGTACAAGTTCAAATTTAACAGCAAATCCTGAATATGTTGTCATAAATGTTTTAACAGAAGAACAATTCGCCCGCTGTCAAGGGAGTGTTAACAAAGGTTCTGAAGCTTTTTGTACTAAATTTGACAGAGTTCATGACAAAATAATAAACAGAGTAGAGAAAGGAGCTGTTACTTTGTCTAATAAATCACATTTAACTATACACAAGAGAACACATACTGGAGAGAAACCTTACAATTACAAATGTAAAATTTGTTCTTCAGCATTTTCTTCCGATTGGTATTTAACTAAACACAAAAGTACACATACTGGAGAGAAACGTTACAAATGTGACATTTGTTCTTCTGCATATTATACTAATTCGAAATTAACTCGACACAAAAGAACACATACTGGAGAGAAACCTTACAAATGTGACATTTGTTCTTCTGCATATTATACTAATTCGAAATTAACTCGACACAAAAGAACACATACTGGAGAGAAACCATACAAATGTGAAATATGTTCTTCTGAATTTTCTACTGATTGGTATTTAACTAAACATAAAAGAAAACATACTGGAGAGGAACCTTACAAATGTGACATTTGTTCTTCTGCATTTTCTACAAATTATTATTTAACTAAACATAAAAGAAAACATACTGGAGAGGAACCTTAAAAATGTGACATTTGTTCTTCTGCATTTTCTACAGATTATTATTTAAGTAAACATAAAAGAAAACATACTGGATAGAAACCTTACAAATGTGACATGTGTTCTGCTGCATTTATTACCAATTCAAGTTTAAGTGTACACAAAATAAAACATACAGGAGAAAAATGTTACTAATGTGACATTTGTTGTTCTGCATTTTCTACAAATTATTATTTAACTAAACATAAAAGAAAACATACTGGAGAGGAACCTTAAAAATGTGACATGTGTTCTGCTGCATTTATTACCAATTCAAGTTTAAGTGTACACAAAATAAAACATACAGGAGAAAAATGTTACTAATGTGACATGTGTTCTTCTGCATTTTCTACAAATTATTATTTAACTAAACCTAAAAGAAAATATACTGGAGAAGAACCTTACACATGTGAAATTTGTTCTGCTGCATATTATACTAATTCAAAATTAACTCAAATCAAAAGAACACATACTGGAGAGAAACCTTACAAATGTGACATTTGTTCTGCTGCTTTTACATAAATCTCGGGCGCGATGGTCTAAGTGGTAGCGCACTGGACTATCGATCCGAGGCAGATCCCGAGTCGCGGGTTCGAGCCCAGGTACTGGCAAGGCCCCTGGGGCATTGTGCTGGCCACACATTCCCCTGCTCGTTAGTGGTGGCTAAGAACTTGTGAACGCTACATCACTTGCCCCATAGTCCGTCATGGACAGGAAAGGGGGTCATTATTTTTTTTTACATAAATCTCACATTGAATATGCTGGGTTTTTTTCCATAAATCTCACATTGCTTATGCTGGTGTTTTTTTCATAAACCTCACTTAGCTTATGTAGGTTTTTAACATTTTGTCATAGCTTAAGCTTATTTCACCTGCTACCTTTTAATTACTTCTGTGGCATTTGTCAATTTATTTAATTATTGACAACATAAAATATGGTAGAAATGCCTCTTTCTTCCATTTGCTGCGACATTTCACACTAGCAGATCCTAACAACAGTTGTTACATTATATAAATGACATTGATTCCTATGACCCACTGCCCTAGATGGACTTGTTTTCAGCCGCGATAGCTGATTATGTATTTTAGTTATGCCAAGCTAACTTTAATCAGTGCAACCTTCCCACTAAGGTCTTTAATTCTTGCCATCTTCCCAATAAGTACTTGTTTTCTTGCATTTAATGTATTTTTCTTCATGTGGAAATTTTGCACAAAGTCACAGGTAAATTTAATTTTTGTTATTAATTATTTTAAATCAAAGAAAAATTAACTATTTTTCTCTCAGTGTTAAAACGACTTTTTGTTTACAATGCATTTTCATCAGATTCATTTAGTATTCTTAATTTTGTAATTTAAATTTCTAGTACTAGAACTGATTTTTTTTTAAATTTAAGTATATGTATTTTTATTGCAAGCATTAATAACATACTGTCAATGATGAACTTAGTTTTCCCTGAAAGACATGAACTGTTGATTAAATCAAGTATGAAGTATCAAATCAGAGGATATACAGTGGTACCTCGAGATATGAGTGCCCTAACATACGAGTTATTTGAGATATGAGCTGTCGAGCGAGCGAAGTTTTGTTTTGAAATACGAGCGACATTTGAGATACGAGGAACGGTCAGCTGTGACGCTGCACATGGCCCACCCAGTTTACTGCGCCTCGTGCTCCATCCCACGTATTCCCCCAGTGTGCTTGTTGACCTCGCTGTCGAATCATCTTTGCTAAGTTTTTATAGGGCTTTGCGCTTTTTTGTGCATTTTTAAATCCTTTATATTAACTCGTGGTGTCTGGTTGAACCCTTGATTGCTTGTCGGTCGCCAAAACTTTGGATCGATTTTTAACCTACTTCCTCGTAAGCTAGCAAGCTGAAATTTAGCAGGCAGTTTTGTGGCGATGATAAAAACTATGTATCAAAATTTCAGATCCATCGCATGTACGGTAATTAAATTACTGAATTTTTAGATTATTTTATTTATTCCTGATTCCTATGTAACATGTTATTTTTTTAGATAGAGTGTCGCGGTGCGTATTATATTGAGCAACCTTTCTGTCGCGCAATAAGGTGCTTATTTTATTGACAACACTTTTTATAAACATATTCCTGATCGGTGCGCATTATGTTAAATATGTTTTACGACACAACTGCAATTTTGTATTTTTGGATGGTCTTGCGCTGCGTATTATAATGAACATTCTTTTAGTTACGTCTCGTACATAAAGGATTTATAGTGAAAAACTTGATTTTTTACGGGGTTTTTTATTACATACTTTATCGCATTTCTTTCTATAACCAGGGGTCCGAAGAAAGTGAGTAGAATGGTCAGTGCTCAGAAGAAGATGATGTCTATTGAATTAAAGCGTGAAATCATAGAAAAAAATGAGAAAGGTGTGCGAGTAGCTGACTTGGCGAGGCAGTATGGGTGTAGTAGTAGTACTTCAAAGATATGCACTGTGCTTAAACAGAAGTAGTTGATAAAGGGTATAACGCAAGCTAAGGCAGAGCCATCTTTACGCCAGTTTGGGCCCCCAGGCAAAGAAATAGTGTTGGGTTCTTCCCAGCAGAAATAAAAAAATATATATAAATAAACATATCCCATGGGGCCCCTTTGCTCGTGGGCCCCCGGGCAAATGCCCGACGAGCCTATGCGTTAAGACTGCCCTGAGCTAAGGGCGTTACAATAATTTTCTAAGCTCCGAAGCTCTCTCCATGAAAAGATAGAGAAACTGCTGATGGTTTGGGTGAGGGAGCAGCAACTTAAAGGCAATATCTTAATATGCGAGAAGGCATGAGCAATTTACGGTGATTTGCTGAATCAGACCCAGCGCACTTCCACAGACGAGGCATCGGAAGACTCGTTTAAAGCCAGTCGAGGCTGGTTTGACAACTTTAGGTAAATGACCGGCATTCACTCTGTTGTCAGGCCTGGTGAGGCAGCAAGTTCGGATGTGAAGGCAGCTAAGGATTAACTCAAAACTTTATTTATAAAATATTTGTCATTTATAAATAACATTTTTCTTCTTCAATAACACGTATCAAAAACAATTAAGGGTAGCATTTTTGGGGCTGGAACGGATTAATGGCATTTCAATGGGGAAAATTGCTTTGAGGTACGAGCAAATTGACATACAAGCAAGGTTACGGAACGAATTAAACTCATGTCTCAAGGTATCACTGTATTCAATATTATGCAAATAGCATTAGTAATTGCAAGCTTATTGTATTTTAGATGGTAATAGTTTGATTAGCTGTTTGAACTTTAGTCATTTCCTTTACCTCTCAGACCATACCTTTTTAGGATTAAGTTTGAGCTTAATGTATTCTTTGTTGTATCAGAGAAGAGTGATGTTACTTTTTCATTCTAAAATATAAATGCTCACCTCACTTTTTATGCTCTTATTTGCCGTTTGAATATATAATGGAGGTTTTCTTTGTTCTGTGTGCTGCAATATCTTGAGATACATTTGGAATATCAAAGTCTTACTTTGTTATGTCTATCTGTCTCTCTGTGACTAATGTCTCTCTGTGACTAAGTGATCTACTGTTAGATATTACAGAATACATTGCAGCTAAAGATTTATATTAACATTAGGGCTGCGGAAAATTAACTATTAATTTCTCAATTAATCGTTAAAAATTGTATTGATTAAATATCAATAAAAATAATTTTAATTATTAAAAATTCGATTAAAATTTTAGAAAATATTTATATTTTTTTTTCTTCAATTTATTAAACAATAATTAATTATTAATAACTAATAATAATTTATATATTTTATAATGTACAAACTTCTCCCACGTATTATTATAATTTATTAATTTATGTAGACGTGGATATAATAAAATTTAGTTCAAAATATTATTTTTCAATGTCTAAAAGACGGGAAATTACTCAATAAAACAAAAAAATGTCAATTACCTGTTTTTGTTGCTTCCCTTGAGATATTCAGTTTAATGACGTCATAATTTTTTCAAAAGTTAAGGATTAAATTTAAATTAATCGTTACTAGCCGTAATTAAAATTTATCTTCTTAGATAAAAATGGCTTCTTGCCAAAACTTTCGTTGTCTTCATTCATTTTTCAAGCAGTCTTATACTTGCTTCTTGATATGTATAAATTCATTTTTGATGTTAATTATTAAACCAGATTTTATTCATGAATGAAAATGTATTTAATACATAATTGAGTTTCATTTGTGCATGATGCAATTTTTAATGCATAAGTTCACTGATAATTTAGAAACCCTGAAAAGTGGTAGTTACATTGACATAATTGATATTAAGTTAAATATGTTGCTAAACACTAAAAAAAAACAAATAGTGGTAGTTACATTGACATAATAGATATTAAGTTAAATATGTTGCTAAACACTAAAAAAAACAAATAGTGGTAGTTACATTGACATAATAGATATTAAGTTAAATATGTTGCTAAACGCTAAGAAAAACAAATAGTGGTAGTTACATTGACATAATTGATATTAAGTTAAATATGTTGCTAAACACTAAAAAATACAAATAGTGGTAGTTACATTGACATAATTGATATTAAGTTAAATATGTTGCTAAACACTAAAAAAAACAAATAGTGGTAGTTACATTGACATAATAGATATTAAGTTAAATATGTTGCTAAACGCTAAGAAAAACAAATAGTGGTAGTTACATTGACATAATTGATATTAAGTTTAAATATGTTAACACACACTAAAAAAAAATATTTTTTTTTGAGTACATGAACATGTGAAATAATCAGGCAATTTGCCTGATCAACGTTGTGTTCGCACTGACAAGCTGATTGATTGGCCACACCCACCCTTTCCTTTCCTATTTAAGTTTAAGCTCTTACTTTTCTCTCCTTGCTTTATCTCTACTGGACTACTTGGATTTCACCGCAGCTAAGTGTTTTTTTCTATTATTTCGTTTTATTCGTTTCATTTGTGTAATATTTGTCCGTTGAAGAAGGCTCTTTGCCGAAACGTTCGCTGTTGTGTTACGTCCTGTCAGGCCTACTAATACCCTGTTTTTATTTTATGCATTTACCAATTCTAGAGTAGCACTGTATAGGGTTGCCATATTCCGGTTTTGTACCAGACTGTCCGGTATTGTCATTATTTGTCCAGTGGAAAAATGGAAGCAATGCCGGACATTTTACCTTTAAATATTGTGCCATCGACAAAATTCAACACTAGTGTCCGGTATTTTTGAGACATCCACCTGGCAACCCTAAGCACAAAACAACTTTTCTTCTTAGCTCAGTTTTAAGGCATTAATTTTTAATATCACAGAAAGGATACTTGATACACTCTAGTCATGTGGATTAAGATTATTGTCACTCGTGTCAATATAAATGAAAGTATGGTGGATTTAGGTGTCTTCGTATAGTACGTAGTTAAGAAATCTACATAGTTGTCAAATTTTAAAAATGCATTTTCTGGAAGGAACCGGTTCAATAATGGGCATATGTTCCAAGCGTTCACGTACACATGACGTATTATAATATATCTAGTGGATTGTAGTGGATGTTATATGTCCCAAAAGAGTCTGCAATACCCCCAAGAATTACCTTTGCCCCAGTTGGGGTAATTTACCCCTGTTCGCCGACCTCTTTCTTACGGGATGCCCAACAGTCAATTTAGGGATTTTTAAAAAATACACTACAAAAGTATTATTTAAAAATATTTTTTTAAACAAAGAAGTTAACCGTGATGATTAAAAGTCAATGTTTAATTTGAATGCATTAAAATAAAGTATAATCTAAGGATGTTAACACAGTTCGTTTTTTTGAAGGCTGGTTAAACGTTTTAAAAAAGGACCGGTTCAATCGGATGCCTAAAAATTAAAATTATAAATGTTTATGTTGATATTATTATTAACCTGAAAAGAGCGGATTCTAACGAATTTATAGGCAATCAATGATTCAGCATTACCCCCAAGAGTTCCCTTTTTCACCGAATGAGATAATATCACCTACCCCTTGGTTAAACCGCATGATATCGGTAGCCATGTATTTTTCATTAGTTTATAAACTCCACAAAAGAATGATACAATTTAAACACGCCTCGTCCATTGGTGGCATTCTATTTACAACTCTTGTGTGACGTACTTGAAATCATTTTTTTTTAAATTGGGAAAAAACAACACAAAAACAAACAAAAACCCCAAAAATTCGTGAGCTTCAGTGTAAAAAGTTATGACAATATTGGATATTTTATTCATGTCATAGTATTTTTCAGTCTTCAACTTGCAGTATTACTGTATTTTGCGACGCACAAGATGACACCCTACTTTCCTGTACAAATGTGGGGTTCGTACAGTACTCGCCATATTCCTCTTCCAGAAAATACCAAATAATTTTTAGAAAACATGAGATTTGATATCAGTGTGATAATTTGAGATCAAATGCCTTTGACGTGCATATACTTAACGCGTGTTACGATATTATAATGCAGAACTACACTAAATAAATACTTAAATGACAAAAAAAGTGATTTTAAACATACTTATTTTCAAATAGAAATGAAGGGTGTTTTTTTTTGTTTTTTTTTGGGGGGGGGGTCAAAGCTTTGTGACGTCTTTTTGGAGGGGGGGTCTAACTTTTTGTGACGAGGGGGGGAGGGGGTTAAAAAATCGGCCGAAATGGCGTGACGTAATTTATGGACGGCCCCTTATTTACGTGCTTCAATGGGACAAGATTGTCTGAGTGATCTTGCACTCCTAAGCATCGAAAGAGAAACACTCTAGAATTTTAATTTTGACAACGTGATTGACGAGTTTGTGACAATAAAATCAAGGAGGATCGATTTGTTTTAGGCCATGTCTATTCCAGTCATGTATAATTAATGGAGTATATATTTTATTTTTTTTAAATAAATTTTAACAATCGTATAGCGAATTATTAGTCTGTATTCTATTTCATTAAAATACCAGATGCTTCAAAAAATGAACCAAATAAACCGTAAAATTTCAACATTTTCTTGAGGGCTCAGCGAGTCCCCAGAATATGTCGGTCCGAGAAGGGGCGCATACTTTGTGTCATGTCCCTGGGCGCACATGACCCTAGCTACGCCACTGACTCGAGTTGTTTGATGATTATGTGTTCAATATGAAGATCTATTGAACACAATGGAACAATATTTAGTGTTCTTGAAGAAAGATGATTTTTCGCAAACTGTATCTCCTAACATAGCTATGAGCTCAGTTTGAATTTTAGATGACAAGTTTGTTTGGGTTTTTTTAGCTTTTCCCAATGATGTTCTCGGCGTGCTTGACTTGAAAGTCTTTGGCAAGAAAATGAATTGGTTCAAAAAAATTGCTATTATTGGCAACAGTATTGTCCCCTCTGTGACAGCAAATAAAAACCAAAAAAAAACCACCAAAAAACACACTTTCAATTTTACCAGGATTTAATAATGTCAAATATTCTAACAAGAAATTCTTGCCACTTTGTTTTGTTTTCTTTTACAACACCTTTTGTTGTTTGTCAATTTTTTTTAAAATCCGATTTCTGATTCTTTCCAATTGCATTTTTTTTTAGAAATGTTGATCACTTGTTCATGAATGGCTACTTTTGGATTTATGCGTGTCAAGTTTTAATTCCATTAAATAAGCAATTTTGTTCATTATTTTGTTTTGAAGCAAGAAAACAAAAGACATTAAAATAAAAATAATGATGCTTTGGGAGAATAAACCATAAAAGTACGCCAACAATTTTTTCCAATATTTTACTTACGTTAAAATTAAACTTGAATCCATTATATGTACCAGAAACTTACTGTCAAGTTCGTACACTTCTTCAGCCCCTATGTTTTTCATCTCAGTAGCACTAGAAAAAGAAGACTTATAATTTATAATGGAGTTTGAAGTTTTGGCATTAGAAACGGTCACGTATTTTAATATAGTTTCTTAATTTCTTTAACTTTTTTTATCTTGGCTTTTATTTTAATAAGCTTTATTTTAACGTTTTTCATTTTTAGAAACTAATTAACAACGATGAATTTGCCGCCCCCACCCCTACAAATAGCCCCTCGGAGCATTCGATTGGCTCATGTTACAAATTGTTTGGGTACAGTTAGTTTTGCTTTTACAACAGGAGTGGCTGTCAAATTTTAAGAATTAATTAAGATAATACCACTTCAGTGTTACGTTCTCATACTACTTAAGTACTTTCCAGTACAGTAACATTAGAATCAGAAAATGTATATCCAATAAGAAGTTTGAAGTTTTGGCAGTTAAAACGTTCATATTGGCTTTAGTATAGTTCCTTCATTTTTTAAAATTAATTTCTTATTATTCTTTTCCTTTTCTTCGTTTAAAAACTCCACTTTCTTATTAAAATGTATTGTTAGAAACTAATTAACGACTAGGAATTTGCCGCCCCTGGCAAAGTGCCGCCCGGGGCATTAGCCCCCCTTGTCCCCCCCTCGTTACGCCATTGGTTGCACATACAAAACCCTAAATTGCATATTTGAATACACCTGATTGTGAGACCCCAAAAACCAGGCAGCCATGTTTTGGGTTTAGGAAGATAAGTTACCATAATAGTGAGTAATAAAAAGTAGGACGGTTAATGATATCACGCTTAATCTAAAGTATAAATTTTTGGAGCCAGTATAAAAATCCACGAAATATTAATTAAATAGTTTATGCCAGTGGCTAAAAAAACTAATATCACATTGTGCAGTAAGAAAAAATGAAACCATGAACTTTTCAAAAACCCATTCTTGGGAAAAGTAAATAAATTCATGACATCTAAGAAGTTTTCTAGGATTTTTTTCAGATACCAGGGGGATTTGAAAGACATCCTAGAATATTTTGAGGCATTAGGAATCAGAAACCCTATGGATTACACAACATAACGTTTGCTACTGATGGCAATGTAATAATAGCCTCCTTAAGAAATGTGACGTCACATAAAAAAAACGCACAACTTTCAATAAAAGTTCCACTTATACCTATATTTGATTGTTTACAATTTATTAAATGACGTTTTACATCGCTTCACGCGTGTTACGATATTAGAGTGCAGTCTGACTCTAAATACTTGCATAAATGACCAAAAAAGTTATTTGAAACATGTTCATTTTCATATAGGAAATACCGCTTTTAGGGGTGTGTCAACGATTTGTAACGACACATTGGAGAGGGGGGGGGGCGCCCTAGGTTTTTGTGACGACATGTGACCAGGGAGTAGGGGGGGGGTGAAAAATCGCGTGACGTCATTTATGGATGGCCACCAAATGAATATTTTTGACGATTAAAAATGCCAAAAATACCTGAGAAGTAGCAGTCTACTTAAACGGGGTCTTTTGCCACCCTGCCTGAGGCTGACTTGATGGATGAAGATGAGCTGGAGCCCTGATGCAATCATTTATAGATGGTTCAAGGGGCTGAAGTAGCATACGACAATAACACTGATGTGCTGGTACCTATAACTGGTTCAAGTTTGTCAGCCCTTAATTTTGTAGAAGCGAATATTGTATCCATTACATTCCAACAACCAGTAAAATCTCACTAATGAGCACGTGCTCAGCATTGCCAAAGTGTTTGTAAATAGAAGGAATCGGAAATCTGATAATATAGAATAGACTGTTAAAATAGAATAGACTGTTAAAATAGAATAGACTGTTAAAATAAAATAGACTGTTAAAATAGAATAGACTGTTAAAATAGAATAGACTTAAAATAGAATAGGCTGTTAAAATAGAATAGACTGTTAAAATAGAAAAGACTGTTAAAATAGAAAAGACTGTTAAAATAGAATAGACTGTTAAAATGAAATAGAATGTTAAAATAGAATAGACTGTTAAAATAAAATAAACTGTTAAAATAGAATAGACTGTTAAAATAGAATAGACTGTTAAAATAGAATAGACAGTTAAAATAGAATAGATTGTTAAAATAGAATAGACTGTTAAAATAGAAAAATACGCAGTTAAAAAAAATGGCAAGAAATTCTTGTTAGAATGTTTATCATTACTAAGTCCTGGCTAAATAGTGTTTGGCTTTCCGCGCAGTGACGTAGCGTGGGTGTGTGCCACCAGGGCAGAACCCAGGTTTGCCGCCCCCCTCCACCCCCCCCCCGGAAAAATATGTTTGTTCTATATAGAAAAAATAATGTTCATTACAATGTAATAATAAGGTCACTATACATTTCTATGATATAAATAGATAAAAGAGCTTTCCCTTCTTGAGTAAAAGTGAAGTTTTCTGCTTTTTCTCATTGCACGATTTTTGATGTATCAATGTTTTCAGTCACTCGAAGCTCATCAACCAAAAACCTATAATAACATGGCTACATATCACATTAGGATAAAACCTATAAAAACATGGCTACATATCACATTAGGATAAAACCTATAATAACATGGCTACATATCACATTAGGATAAAACCTATAATAACATGGCTACATATCACATTAGGATAAAACCTATAATAACATGGCTACATATCACATTATGATAAAACCTATAATAACGTGGCTACATATCACATTAGGATAAAACCTATAATAACATGGCTACATATCACATTATGATAAAACCTATAATAACATGGCTACATATCACATTAGGATAAAACCTATGATAACATGGCTACATATCACATTAGGATAAAACCTATGATAACTTGGCTACATATCACATTAGGATAAAACTTATAATAACATGGCTGCATATCACATTATGATAAAACCTATAATAACAAGGCTACATATCACATTAGGATAAAACCTATAATAACATGGCTACATATCACATTAGGATAAAACCTATGATAACATGGCTACATATCACATTAGGATAAAACCTATAATAGCATGGCTACATATCACATTTTGATAAAACCTAAAATAACATGGCTACATATCACATTAGGATAAAACCTATAATAACATGGCTACAAAATTACAAATGTGTTTAAAATTTCAGTTTCATTTTTTCAGTACAGGTAGACTGCAGAAGCCCTACAGATTTTTTTCTCTTGATTTGTATGTCTAAATGTTGTGTGTAAGGCTATGATTGTTCATTGATGATAAATATTTGAAATTTGAATATAGTTATAGATTAATTTGATTTGATTAAGACCAAAAATGTTGTATTTCAAAAACATTTTTTCTTGAAGATTGGGGGTGAATGTCACTTATGAATCACGAGTGTAGCGCATGCTGTGTTACGGAGAGGTCACGTGAGTGAAAGCGTGGGAAGAAAGAGTCGTTCCCATTGGCTAAGAAGGTTGGGGATAAGTTGTCAGAGAACTTCCGTGGTAGAAGGACGGACTGTGTGTGCCTGTGTATTCCACGTTGTATAACCTCAAATTATATATTTCTTTGTACAACGTATAAATATTAAAGTTGTTTCATTAAAACCAATTCTTCAGAGGATTATTGTGTACAAGATTTTGTATTGAGAGAACGCCTACAAGAGTTACATTAATAAGTAAAACCATTGACACCCCTCCCTCCAAAAAAAAATCACTTTGACACCCCAATGCTCATTGTTTTTACACCACTTTACTATTGTAGTATTTCAATGTCATAATTTTTAAATGGCTGATTCATAACATCTAATTTTGCAATTCAACAATAAACAAAGAAGTCTAAGGCTAATAGCGGGCATGACGGTAAAAAATGTAGGTGTGTCAAATGGGTAACCCGGGTACCAATTCAAAATTTGGACGCGTACCCGAGCAGTTTTTTTTTCCAACAATATTGACAGCTCTATATAAGGACTAGCTATCGACTGGATAGCGAAGTCAATAGTGCGCTCGCCTCACAAGCTAAGGGGCATGGAATCTAGCCCACGTTGAGGCAACAATAAAAATCAACAAACTGTTAATTTGAATTACATATAGTTATATAGGGATAAACGAAAAATGTATTCATTTAATTACGGTACATTCGATCGATCTGAAATTTTGACATGATGCATTGCTAGGTGACACGAGTCTATGTGCAAGATTTCAGCGTTATCGCATCACGGGATGTAGGTTATTTTATTTACTTTAGTTTTTCCGCCCGCCCGACGACGAACGACAGACAGACAGAGACACAAGATTTTGAAGTTAATATAAGAGATTTAATTAAACAACCCCGTAAAAACAACGTTTTTGACTATAAATCCCATATAAATGAGACATAACTAAAAGTATTGATTATGTTCAAACGCGACAAAAATTTACAGACTGAAACTGATAGAACTCCCCCTAGTGTTAAACACGAGATGTGGTCATCGATGGCTGGCGTGAACTCAAGTGACCCGTAAAATGTAAACAAAAGCTGGCCGCTACATATAGTTATATTAAGATAAACTAAAAATGGATTAACTTAATTACTGTATATTAGATCGATGTGAAATTTTGATAAGATGCATTGTTAGGTGCAAACTTGGCTGAACCCCAACATATATAACTCAGAAATATTTAACAACAATTATAATATTTTTAGAAAAGATAGACCACACAATTATGGAGGAATGCTGCTTGCAATCAAATCAAATATCATAGCTGGAGAAATTCTACACAATCAAATTCTAATATAGAGTCTGTTTTTTGTAAAATATTTACACCAAACTCAACACCGCTTATTGTAGGCAGTATATATAGACCACTGAAAACCAACCTAGAATACATGAACAATCTTTGTAGTCAATTACTCTTCATTAAAGAAATTCATAAAAAATCTGCAATTTGGATTATGTGGGACTTCAACCTTCCAGATATAAATTGGAAAAACTATACAACGGATAACCATCACAAAAATTAAGATATTATCGAACACTTGGAGACGCGGTGGTCGAGTGGCAGCGCACTGGACTGTCGTACCGATGGTCACGGGTTCGAATCCGTGTGAAGGCAAGGGTTTGTTGCCGGGGCCTAGGGCGTCCCTGAGTCACCCAGCTCCGAATGGCTACCTAACTCTAGTTAGGCGGCTGGGTAATGCGTGGAACCCACAAAGCCGTGGCCTGTGAACGCTGCATCACTTGCCAACAGATCATCTGTCATGGTCTGTGGACGCAACTATCTTCTGCATAGAAGGAGCGTCTGTATAGATAAGATAAAGATAAAGATAACACTTTATAAACACTATAAACAACTTAAACCTAGAACAAATAGTTAAAACAAAAACAACAAGGAGAAATAAAACACTAGATTTATTCCTAACAAATAGACCAGGACTTGTGTTAGACTATAAAATAATTCCTGGACTGTCTGACCATGATATTGTTAGGGTCACCAATACAATAAAAACTAAAATTAATAAGATGCCTAGAAGAATAATATATCTTTGGCATAAATGTAATTCCATAAAACTACACCAATCAGCGGCTAACTTTCAACAAAATTTCCTATTTAAATTTAATACAAATGGATGAGAATGTTCCAACAAAATTAACATCAAATAAAATTAACAAATGCTGGTTCAATTTTAAATTAAAAAAGCTATGCAAACAAAAAGAGAACTTATTTAAGAAATTTAAGGCTACTAATTCAAAAAGGATACACAAAAAGTACTTAAAGATTAAACACTTGACACAAAAACGTAGTCAAAACCTCCAAATGAATATATAAACAATTTAATTTCTAAAGATAACAATAAAAACGTATGGTCCTTTATCAAATCTAAAAAAATGGAACCTTCAGGAATAGCCACACTAAAAGGCTCAAATGATAAAACTTATAATGATAATGAGACTAAAGCTAATATCCTTAACACATACTTTGCATTTTCATTCTCTGCCTCAGGCGACAAGGAAGTTTTAATAAATTAAAATAAAATGGAAGAAATAGACAACATAACTGTAGACGAGATAGGTATACATTCACTCCTTAAAAACTTTAAAATAAACAAAGCCACTGGCCCAGATGAATTGCCTGCAAGGTTATTAAAAGAACTAAGCAATGAACTGTCCCCAATCTAAACCAGGGTAAAGTGCCCCAGGATTGGAAATTAGCTAACGTAACTCCACTCTTTAAGAAAGGTGATAAATCATACCCTGGTAATTACAGACCTGTATCACTTACTAGTATCACCTGTAAATTGCTAGAACACATAATATATAGTAAAATAATTAGCCACCTAAACAAATATAATGCCCTATGCCCACATCAACACGGCTTTAGAAAAATTAGAAAAATCAGATCATGTGAAACACAATTAATAGGTTTAATAGATGAATTATCAAAAGGCTTAGACAATAATGATCAAATAGACACAATATTACTTGACTTCTCAAAAGCATTTGACAAAGTTCACCACCTTAGTTTACTTAAAAAACTTAACTACTTTGGAATCTCAGGTCCCTTACATCACTGGATCCAAGACTTCCTTTTGGGCAGGGAGCAAACTGTAATAGTTAATGGATCTAAATCTGCACCAGTAAAGGTTAACTCAGGAGTTCCACAAGGAACTGTGCTAGGTCCCTTACTCTTTTTGATCTATATAAATGATTTACCCAACAACATCTCAACAGGTACAAAAGTTAGGTTATTTGCTGATGATTGTATAATCTATAGAACAATTAAATCAGAGCAAGATAGCAAAATTTTACAAAAAGACTTAGATGAATTGATAAAATGGGAAACTAACTGGAGTATGTCTTTCCACCCAGAAAAGTGTCAACTGTTAAGAGTAACAAAGAAAAAGAAACAAATAAATTCAAAATATTACATTCATGGAAAAGAACTGACCCAAACTAAAGATGCAAAATACTTAGGAGTCTTAATAAATGAGAAACTATCATGGAATCCCCATGTCAAAGAAGTTATTAAAAAATCAAACAAAACCTTAGGCTTTATAAAAAGAAACTTTAACAAATGTAATAGAGATATAAAACTAAAATGCTACCTCACTTTGGTGAGACCTGTACTAGAATATGCATCTTCTGTATGGGACCCATCCACCAAAGAAAACATTGATAAACTAGAACAAATTCAAAAAAGAGCTGCCAGATTCATTACTGGAGAATATTCAAAACTGACAAGAATAACACCATTAGTTAAATCATTAAACCTTGAAACACTAGAGGATAGAAGAACCAAGAGCAAAGTAGTAATCATACATAAAGCAATTAATTCTAATTTAGAAATACAACACAAAGATAACTTAATACAACCCTCAGATAGACATAAGGATAAAAACACCTTTCTTATTCCGTATGCAAGAACAAACACATACAAGTTTTCCTTCTTCCCGTCCGGAATTCGGGCGTGGAATGGGTTGCCTGAAGAATCCAGGAAAACCAACACTTTATCAACGTTTAAATCTCTAATAAAAATGCAGGACTAGACACAAACCATAGATAAGCGTAGGACGCAATAATCTTCTGTATAGAAGGAGCGTCTGTAAACAGATAAGATAAGATAGGTGACACAAGTCTATGTGCTAAGTTTCAGCTCGATAACATCACAGGAAGTGTGTCATTTTTACTTTTGTTTTTCCGCCTGCCCGACGAAGAACGACGGACAAGATTTCGAAGTTAATATAAGGGATTTAATAAAACAACCCCGTAAAAAAAGTTTTTGGCTATAAATCCTTTATATATTAGACATAACTAAACTAAACACATATTCTGAAGGCCTGAGACTAATCTCTTAAGGCCTTGGCTAGTACCTGGGCAATCTGCTCCATCTGCTGAGCATTGCCATACATCATTGTCTTTACATGGGACTCTTCCGCCTCTCTCACCTCCGCGGCTATATCTAGCGCGGGGCAAGACGTCACCAGGTGTACGACCGTCTCAGAGGCTTGGCTGCAATGACGGCAGTTCGAGTCCCTGGCAGGGGTGGACTGGGCCGCCGGGACGCCGGGAAAATTCCCGGTGGGCCGCCAGGACCAGTGATATATATATAATAATTAATCTTGAAAAAAATGTCCTGTTTGCTGCTTTTCTGTACTACATAAATACAGTTTCTATGGGCAAACATACAAACATCTCTTTAGTGCATATAAACTCTTATTCACTCTGTCGTCTACCCAAGTAGCTTGTGAGAGATCTTTCTCTAAACTGAAATCAGGGCCGGCCCCGCGCTTTTCAGGGCCCGCGCTTTGACTAAACATTTTTACTACTTTTTACAATTTTACTTCTATTACGCAAAACTTTTTTTTATAACAACGTATCAAGAAAATTTATATTTTTTTTCAGGATAAAATAAATAGAAAAATTCCGTACTAATATAATAACATATTATAATCATCCTAAATCCTAATGCAAAAAGTATTTTTCCTAGCGTATTTTAGTAAGCATTTATGTATTCAGAACATTTTAAAAACGAGAACGCCACTTTTAGGCTTTAACTTGCTATGGTAAGTGAAATAAAAATGTGTTAGACTGTCTGATCATGATAAATCAAAGGGACATAATATTACATCTACTTTGGAATGGTTTGAGATGAAAAACAGGCTAACAAAACAATGACAATTGACAAGCCAAGCCAAAAAATAATAAACAGTGAAAAGGCTAGTTTGAATAGTGTATTTCAACGTCTCGTGGCCATTGTCCAATGTCTCGCTCAACTATTTCGTAGTTCAGATGATAAATACATCGGGCAAAAAATGGAAACTTTCTGGGTCTCGTCGAATCGCTGGCAAAATTTGTTTCGGTTTGCAGGAAAATATATGAAGAATAAGAATTGATCAAATTCATGATCACTGCTTTAGGAAAGCGCATTCAGAACGAATTCATTTCATTGATGGGAAATAAGGTAAGGAAAATTATTGTAGGAAGAGTAAAATTAGTTAAATACTGTTCAGTAATACTTGATTGCACACCTGCCAATGTCACTGGTCACCAAGAACAGATGTCACTGACATTGCGCTAGGTAAGCCAAGGATGTGGATATTCTGAAGTAACTCATGAGCACTTCATACGTTTTCAAGAAGTGGAAGAAAGTACTGGGTAACAAATGCTTGATGTCTTATTATTGGAATTAAGAAAATTGGGCTTAGATGTTTCAGATATCTGCGGTCAATGATACTACAACGGTGCGAATATGATAGGCATAAGTGAGGCGTACAAGGTCGTCTTTTTCAATTAAACCCCATGGCATTTTTTACCCTTTGTACCCTTCACAGCTGCAACTTGCTGCTAAGTTATATGGTAAAACCTTGTCCTGATGCAATGACGAATTTTGGTATAATTTAACGAATCTATATTTTATATTCTGCTTCAACAAAGCGATGTGCTTTATTTTCCAAGTATGTTTGAAATATTTCTGTGAAACTACTGAAAGAAAATTGGAAAGCCATGTGGAAAGCGTAAAGGTAGTGCGATATCAAGCAGGAGAAATCGATGATGCACTTTTCAAAGTACCATAGCAAATTAGTGATCTAAAATCTTGAAGTTGAAGTGAAGCAGAGTCTTTGTGCAAACAACTAAAGAACTTCAATTTGATTGTTTCAATTGCTTTTTGGTACGACATATTGTCCAGCTTGGGGGTGCATGCACCATTGGTTAGGAACCCCTGGGCTAAGTAGTATACGAACATAACACTGATGTGCTGTAACTTGTAACTGATTCAAGTTTGTCAGCCCTTAATTTTTTAGAAGCGAATATTGCTGTATCCATTAAATTCCCACAACCAGTAAAATTTCACTAATGAGCATGTGCTCAGCATTGCCAAAGTATTTGCAAATAGAAGGAATCAGAAATCTGATAATATAGAATAGACTGTTAAAAGAGAAGAATACTTAGTTACAACAAAAAAAAAGTGACAAGAAATTATTGTTAGAATGTTTGACAGTATTTAATCCTGGCAAAATAGAATACGGCTTTTCGCGTTCACAGAGAGTACAATACTAGTTAAAATATAGGCAATATTCTGGAACTGACGCATTTAGCTAGCAACGTACGATCTAATACTTCAAGATCACAATTTGTGAAGGGATACAAAAAAAAAGTTGTCACTTCAAATTGAGCTCATTAAAGTTTTAGGGCCTCCAACTTCTTGGGGGCCCCCAGAATTTAAAAAAAAATCATATTAGGCACTGACATAGAATATCTGGACCTCAAAAGGGCTCAAATAGGTTAGGGCCCCATCAAGTCTAAATACGGGACTGCCAAAAATCACCTTTAAATAACAAGATACCACCTAGTATTTCATTGTATTCGATTGATCTTCATATTTCACATAAAGATCAAACAAGTCCAGTTGTGTGATATATAAATGTTGAAAATGAGAAATTAGACTGTGAAATCTTTCAAACATTTGATTAAAATAAAATAATAATAAATAAAAACAAATAAAGGAATCTCCTTACGACAGTTCTGAAAAGATTTTAAATAAAATTATAACAAATGGTCTTAAAATGTCGGATTGCAAAGGGCCAACGTGTGTTGATATGACTTGGAGGTATACATGAGTTTACTTTAAGACATATATCCAATTTCAAATCTGACTCAAACATTATATTAAACCTGTTTTGTTTATATGTCATGCTGCTCCCTTTGAAAAAAAGCAACGTCTCTTTCTATCATAGTACACTATAGAACAGGGGTGGGCAAACTTTTTCTACTTAGGGTCGCATTGAAAATTTTATAGTTATAGGCGGGCCGCATATATATTTTTTCTAATTCAATTACAATTTACAACGTATAAAATATGAATTAATGATTATAACCATGTACTTGTCATTTTATTTCACATTCACACGCTATTACACATGTACATTACTTTTTCACTGCTATACGGGAGCGAGACATGGACCACTTATACATCACAAGAGCGCAAGCTTAATAGCTTCCACTTGAGATGCCTCCGACGTATCCGAGGCATTAAATGGTAAGACAAGGTGCCTAATACTGAGGACCTAATGCGTGCCAATACCCAAAGCATGTTCTCAATCCTTAGTGAAAGACGCCTGAGATGGCTAGGACATGTTAAAAGAATGAGCTCTGGCCGAATCCCCAAGGATCTGCTATATGGAGAACTGGCATTGGGAAGGAGGAAGACAGGTCGCCCATGTCTGCGATTTAAAGATGTCTGCCAAAGGGACATGAAAGCAGCCAGAATACGCACAAGCGACTGGGAGTTAAGGCAGAAGACCGATCTACGTGGCGCACAGTTGTCAAAGAGGGCGTCATAGTAGCCGAGGAGCGTAGGATGGAGGAAGCTACAGAAAGAAGAGCTAGGAGAAAGGCCAAAACATTTGGTAGCACATAATTCGTGTGTAATAGCTGTGATAAAGACTGTCACTCAAGAATAGGACTGCACAGCCACTCGAAGAATTGCAACCCAACTCAACGGTGATGCACCATCGTCTCGCGAGACGGAATGATGCCGATTATTACTTTTTAAAATACGAACTGAAACGGTTTCTAATTTGATAATGAGATTTTATTATTCATTATTATTTCAACAAATTTTTGTTACCTGTCGTAATAACTATGAAGAAGTAGGAACATAATTTACATACAAGCTGACCATAGAGTTCTATTAAAATTAATGAGAAGTATGTAACTATTCACAAATTCGGATAATGTTCTTGAACTGTGGAACCAGTTTACTGTGTGTGATTCGAATGACTGCATTCAAATTGAAGTCAGTCATCGATCTGTTCTTAGACTTGTTTATTTTTATACAAGAAAAAGCTTGCTCACAGATGTGTGTGGACCCAAATTGAGACAAAAGTTTGGCAGCAAAGTTTTTACCACGTTTTTATTAACTCACTTTCGTTCCTGTTTGTCTGTCCACAATTTTTCAAATCTGCCAACGTAAAATTAAACCACTACTGATGGTCCAGAGATCTCAAAATTTTACCACAGAGACTACTGCCGTGAGAGAACCAAACGGAGCGGTGGTGACATCACAAATGTTTTGATGTCAACATCAAACGACGCATGGTAACAATTTTATACCTTCTCATGGGTTCTCAAACTTAAGGATTATAATTATATTTAATTTTCATTTATTGATGCCCTTTCTGACCGGCACTCTGAGAAGCACTGGTTTAAAAAAAATAATATTTTTTAAAAAGTCATTAAATAAATTGTACGTGACCAAATATTTCAGTGGAAGTTTTATTTTAAGTTACCTTTTTGATGTGACATCACAATTCTTCAACCCCCTCCTCCCCCTCGTCACAAAAGTGTGACCCCCTCCCCCTAGGTGCGTGACGTAATTTATGGACGGCCCCCCAATATGTAAATCGTAAACAAAAGCCACTTCCGGTTGAGCTGAAATGCATTTTCGAATAAGGATGTTAACAAGTAATGACTAATGATCACTTATCAATTCTGGAGCTATAAAACGGATTTAATATCCCTAGATTCGAATCAAATACTCGGAATAAAATTTTAAAATTTTATCCAAAATTCCAAACAGAGAAAATTAACATCGACATAAGATCGCAACACGTGAATGCCTACGGGGCCACAGAATATACACTGGCGGGCCGCATGCGGCCCGTCGGCCGTAGTTTTACCACCCTTGCACTAGAACATTGTTAAGCATTTTCCCCCATATACACCATTGGCAAAATCTAATTGATGCTACAGGCAAGACATTAAAGGGACTTCAGGATACAAAATGGTGCATATACCATGATTAAAAAGCCATTTTACTGGCAGACAAAAAAGCTAAACACACGGACAGTGGTAGAAACTTGGCTAGTCACAGTGATTTCTTTTTTGACATTTGGAAACACGTAGTACAGTACAGTATATGGAAACATGCACTTGACGAAGTCAATAATGCCCGAAATTATTTGCAAACGTAATTTTTAAAAATTCTTTGCAGAGGCTACTCGCATAGAAACTGATGGAACCCACAGAGGTTGCTGTGATATTTGCTCAATTTTATGTGGAGACAATGGAATTTTAATCGAGCCTTTCAGTCAAAGAACGAGAGCAAAATCTTGGCGATCAAAGCGAAAATGGAGCAATGAGGCCGTCCATAAAGTACGTCAAGCTATTTTTGACCCCCTCTCCCCCTGTCACAAATTGTCACAAATCTCGGAACCTCACCTAAAGTACGTCACACTTTCGAAAAAAATTAACACCTAATTAAAACATTTAATTTAATACTTAAAATACACTTCACTATTAAACTGTATTAAAATGTAAAATTTCCACTTTAAAGTAGGGATGTACCAGATTCAAAATTTTGAAATCCGACTGGAGCCGGATTTTGCCGGATTTATGAAGTGAAATTCGGCCGGATTCGGAGTCAGATTTGTTAAGATGGCCGGATTCCGGATTTGCTGGAGCCATTATGAATATATATAACTTAGGGTTCTACCAGCCTGCCGATTTATGAAGGGAAATCCTGCCGAAGCCGGAGCCGGATTTGTAAAAATAGCCGGATTCTGGATTTGCCGGAGCTGGAGCAGAAATCTGGTACGCCCCTACTTAAGAGAACTATCAGACTATTAAAATAACTTTAATAGTTAATTATTCAATGATACAGGAAATCAATCTAGATCGAATTTGAAAACAAAAATTGCAAAAATTAGACTTAACAATTTTATAATACACATCATTTATCTGCTACCTTTTCATTTACAATGGGTGAGGTCAAATTTTAGATAATCTTCCGATTATGCAATTTATTGACACAAGATAAGAAGAAGTTTAGCGAAACTTGACCTCACCCAGTGATTAAATAATAAAAAGGAACACTTAAACTAAAAAAGACTAGATTGACAAATTATGTGACCAACTCTTGTGCTATATTGAATCTGTTTATTATGGTCCTGTGAATTATGTTTAATTCAAAAATTTCACTGGACATCATTTTACAACGGTGAAGTGAAGTTTTCATCCATAGTTACGACTCGCATCATCAATCTTTCACCATCATCGTTTCCTGGAAGGATAATTGCAGACAGATCAACTCGTCCTCATCTAGCCACTCAAAAGTCTCTGTATGTGCATTTTCTCTTCTGGCAATAACTGCCATTGGTTCTCTTTGCCTTCTAGGAGCGATTCTCAAAGGACGGATGCGTTTTATCTGAGTTGATTCTTGAACAGTTTTGGTGGGCACATTCTCCTGAGCCCGAGATCTGTGCTACAAGGGGACCAATTAAATTGAATAAAAACTAAAAGCGTATTTTATGCATTTGTTTCAAAACATTTTCTGTACAACAAAGCATGGGTCAAGAAAAATGTTTTCAGTTTCCAAATTGCAAAATAGAGATAAAGATTTGCTGGTATTCTTCACTTGGATACCTGACTGGGTGTTTAACCCTTTTGTGCGTGGACAAACTTGGATCCCAAACACAGATACATACAAACTAATACAGGAGCAGCTTATTGAAATATCCACAAATTAGCAATTTAAATCGATGTTTAAACAAGGATACCACAAATTTTGGTTACAAAAACAGATCCAAATTTTAAATCCTGCCTTATGGGCTATTGCACAGAAGTTGTTGACTGCTTTTCCGTCTTCCAATTTAGTAGAACAAGGATTTAGTGCCATTATAAACCTCAGAATAGAAACCGGCTACAAATTAGTGCTCATGGGTAATAGCGGTTGCTACACACAAACATTGAGTCGGACAAAATACACCAATAAAATCTCATCACGTGCATCCAAGTCGTTACCTTAAAATTTAATTTAAACAAAAGTCATAATTTCAATAAAAACTACCTCATCAATTTTTTTATTTGTAATTTTTGTACCATGCATTTATGTCATTTTTTTTCACTTGGGGGTCCGTGGTCAAGTTTGGACTATAAAAGGGGTCCGTGTGTCAAAAAAGTTTGGGAACCACTGCTTTAGAGAATCAACGTATTTTCGCGCCGCAAACCTGGGTTCTGCCCCGGCGGCACATACCCACGCTACGCCGCTGCATACATGCCTAAAGGGGGATTGCAAATGCCCCTGCAGCACTTTGTTACGGGCGGCAAACTCCATGTTAAAAAATAAAGTAAAAAGAATTGTAATTGGAAAGTAAAAGAACAATTTTAAATTGTTGCGCAAGAAATAAAAATTGAAGAGTTTCCCTTTCTTGATCTAAAATTGTCATACGCGAACATTTACTCAAATAGACAACAAGGAATATGCCGCCCGTAACAAAGTGCTTCCCGGGGCATTTGCGGCCCCCTTTCCCCCTCCCCAGTAGGCCTGTATGTAAACTACAGTTAGGGTTGCCAGGTGGCTGTCTGAAAAATACCGGACACTAGTGTCGAATTTTGTCCATGTTACAATATTTCAATGTAAAATGTCCGGTATTGCTTCCATTTTTCACTGGACAAATAACGATAATACCGGACAGTCCGATACAAAACCGGACATCTGGCAACCCTAACTACAGTTCTATCTTATCTTATCTTATATGTTTACAGACGCTCCTTCTATACAGAAGATTATTGCGCCCTACGCTTATCTATGGTTTGTGTTTAGTCCTGCATTTTTATTAGAGATTTAAATGTTGATAAAGTGTTGGTTTTCCTGGATTCTTCAGGCAACCCATTCCACGCCCGAATTCCGGACGGGGAGAAGGAAAACTTGTAGACCACGGTGACGCCAGTTCTAGAGAAAATACGTCAACGTGTAGGCCTATTTGTCAAACCAAATAGAGAAATGGGAAACATTTCAAACTTGTAGACGCTATTGTTATCAGTATTGCGAGTTGGATGGCTAATGACATTACTAATGAGTCATTAACAAATGATTTTGTAAACACTTAATCGTGTCTTCAATTTTGTATTTCACTTCTTACAATCTTAATTTTCACTAAATTACGGCGAATGATGTAACTTTTAACAAGAATACGTTTGGCTTTGTTTTTAACACCTTGGCTTTTTCCTTCTATTATTATTTTCATCTGGCAACCCCGTGCGCCTGGCGGCTGGCGGCCCTGGCGCTTTTCCAGGAGCTCTAACCGTCTGAATTACAGAGTAAGTGTTTGATATGAATTGCAGCAAAATATATAGCATCTGGCCCAGCTGTCATGTGATAGCCCGCTGAACATATAGTCTATTTGCCATGGCGTCAGGAATTTAAATTTGACTTTATGTGAATTAATATACAAACAATAGGCTATCTAAGATCTACGTGCTTTAAACCGTAAAATAAACCCCATGCCCATGGTCATGGTCCATGGTTTAGACCGGGTTTAGTTTGGATTTCTTGTGAACGTGAGTCAGCTAGGGCCCAGTAAATTCCGATTCCGTGACGACCAGGCACACGATAAACGCGCACAGTATTACTCCTTAAAAACATAAAATCGCACATTTGAACACAGATAGCTGCGCACACAGAAGATGTTAGATGATGCACACCGAGAAATCCCCACATCAAAAATCACACTCAATTCAGTGGTAAATGAAAATTTGACATAAGTGCACACTAATTGTAAAAATTACTTTGCATTGGTGTTTTTTATGAGGAAAAAAATTTGATACCAGATAGTGGTGCCTCCAGGGTAAGTGAAAGTGCACCCACTTATTGAGGTCATTGACTATCTTATCTATATGACTATATGAATAATCTATACAGACTAAAACTTTTTTTTTAAAAATACAAAATACACAAACATTGTCATTGTCACTCATTGCGCAATGAAAACAATAAATTTTAGCTTTATTTTAAATTTAAACTAACAAGACAGTAGATGTTTCGGCTAATGCTTTCATTTTCATCAGTACAATAACATAAAATAAGTTCATTAGGTCATTACTTACATAAGTAATATTTAAATTTACATAAGTAATATTTTTATGATATACATGTACAGTCGAAACCGGTTAAGTCGACGTCGTTGGGGTATGACGGTATGAAAAATGGCGTTGACATAACCGATGATCGAGTTAAAACGAAAACCAATATGGCGGCAAAATATTAACATGTGCTTGAAATTTCTTTATGTACGTGATTAATTACCGTATTTTCACGCATATTCCCAGCACACGCAGATAACCTGCCCACGCATATACCCCGCAGAAATTTTAGATCCTGTAAAAAAATTGTAGTATAACCCGCCCACTCTTATACCCCGCACTATCCCACCACATTTGTACCACTCTAGTTGAATGAACTGTATATATATATATATATATATATATATATTATCGCTCGCCACGTTATAAAATCAGATATGTAATATCAAACGATTACAGGTAAATTGTTAATAAACTTACCAGAAGTTAGACAGAATCTAATTTTATATTCGTGTTTTGCAAGTAATAGCGCCATTGATGCTTTATTCAGTTTAAAAAATTCAGATACCCCGCCCACGGAGATACCCCGTAGGGGGGCTGCGGGGTTTGTAAAATCTGGTATAACCCGCGGGGAATATGCGTGAAAATACGGTAGTTAGCTTTAATTAGTGATGGCACGATTAATCAGAATCGTATCGGAACCCTAATATTTCTTCGCTCTTTCCTAAGGTTGTAATGACCGTTCGTTTTTAAGGACCGTTTAAAAGTTAAATATAACCATGGTTCCCACTCGGGAAAAAGTCGGGAATTCTTTAAAAAAAATTCTCGGCCTTGAAAGTCGGAAAAAGTTATGACTAATTGGGAATTTATATATATATATATATATATTTATTTATGCCGAAGTAAAGGACTTTGATTACGTCTCTGTCATGTTTCGATGAAATTTAATTAAAAATAAGTTACCAGTTTACAATTGTCTGCGCATGCGTTAAAAGGTCAAAGTTTACGCCTCGCCTAGTCCCATTCGCAGCCGCTAGTGTTTGTAATGGCATTAAAAGTCTGGAAAAGTTATGACTAATCGGGAATTTATATATATATATATATATATGCCGAAGTAAAGGACTTTGATTATGTCTCTGTCATGTTTCGATTCCATTTAATTAAAAATAAGTTACCAGTTTATAATTGTCTGCGCATGCGCTAAAAGGTCAAAGATTTCGCTTCGCCGTGTCACAGTCGCGTTTGCCGCCGTATCAGCGAATTTAAAATACAAATAAACAAATCAATATGGTTATTTTAAGTTTAATGCTTTTGACGTGCAGGATATCTGTTACTATCAGAACATTCTTGAATTTCCTCAGTCAATCAAACTTGTAATATAAATAAAACTACTGTGGCCTTGACCGTTGATCACAGCACGCTGTGGGCTGTGTGTACTGTGTTAGACCTCGGCCGGCAAATAAGTCTAAGCGAATTTTTTAGAAAATCATTCCTTATCAGAAATTATTTTATTTCATCGTCACGCGCGTGTTAGTCACAGTCATGTATCTTACTCGTAACAAAGCAACAACAAACTTTTAAAAGAATAATAATTTTATTATTTGATTAAATAAAAACCACCGTCGAATGTCGATTCTCGATACAAACCTTTATTTTCATTTCTAAAGATATTCGTTTATCTTTTTTAAAAAAAATGATTAATACATCAGAAAATAAATTAAGTTTAATAATAATATAACATTCACTGCGAAATAACGACCTTTAACGCGATTGTCCAGTACCTCGGGTGAATACATACTCCGTGGATACACGTCGAACTAATAATTCACACACGCAAAACATCCGGTATTTTTATTGAAATCTCGTAGAATCACACAATAGCCGGAAGTCTCGAAGAAAAGCGAGATGTGAACACTGTTTTGAACTAAAAATGCAGAGTGCATTGCTAGGCCAACCGGCGAGGATCGAGCTAACCAAGTTAAGTTGCAAATTTGGCCCTCTTTTGTGCTCGAGGTACTAGGTTTCGGCGACTTAGAAAATCGGATTAGCCGATGAAAATATGCTAAGACAAAGAGAGAATTTGGCGGTTCCAATAAAAAACGTCGAGTTAGTGGGGTGGTCGAGCTAACCGAGCTCGAGGTGTCGAGCTAACCGAGCTCGAGGTATCGAGCTAACCGAGCTCGAGGTAAGTGGGTTCGACTGTAATATGTTTTAAGAATTTAAATATTACTTATGAATGTAAGTACTTATTTTATGTTATTGTACTGATTAAGGCATTAGCCTTAGCCAAAACGTCTACTGTCAGTTTAAAAATAAAGCTCAAATTTATTGTTTTTATTGCACAATTTGTTTGTGTATTTTGTATTTTATTTAAAAGCTTTATCACAGTCCCATTCTATATGATGTATAGGTCATTGACTAAAATGATTAATGCTATTCTTAAAGAAAGAGAGGCATTAAGTTTATTAAGCTCTACTCTACATGGAGGAAAGAAATTTCCACCATATAGAGTTTAATGATTAATGCCTCTCTTTCTTAAAAAAATAGCATTTTAGTGAATGACCCCAGTAAGTGAGGCCTTTTGCCCCATGAGCCCTATTATACCTGTTTACCTTACAATTCGTCTTTGTTTGTTCCAGACCCTATAGGTTCCTGGGGTAGAATCAGGGCCGGCCCTAGGGCAAGGCGAACGAGGCAACCGCCTTGGGCCCCGCGCTTTTTAGGGCCCCGCACTTTAACTAAACATTTTTACTACTTTTTACAATGTTACCACTATTTCATTATACAGTCGAAACCGGTTAAGTCGACGGCGTTGGGGTATGAAAAATGGCGTCGACATAACCGATGATCGAGTTAAAGCGAAAATCAATATGGCGGCAAAATATTAACATGTGCTTGAAATTTCTTATGTACGTGATTAATTAGTTAGCGTTAATTAGTGATGGGACGATTAATCGGAATCGTATCGGAACCCTAATATTTCTTCTTTCTTTCCTAAGGTTGTAATGACCGTTCGTTTTTAAGGACCGTTTAAAATTTAAATATAACCATGGTTCCCACTCAGGAAAACGGGAAAAAGTCGGGAATTCTTAAAAAAAAATTCTCGGCCTTGAAAGTCGTGAAAAGTTATGACTAATCGGCAGTTTGTATTATATATATATTTTATTATTTTTATATATATATTTATGCCAAAGTAAAGGACTTTGATTACGACTCTGTGGTAGTGGTATGTTTCGATTCCATTTAATAAAAAAAAAGTTACCAGTTTATAATTGTCTGCGCATGCGTTAAAAGGTCACATTTTTCGCATGCTGCGTGTCACAGTATAGCCACTCGCGTTTGCCGTCATATCAGCGAATTTAAAATACAAATAAACAAATCAATATGGTTATTTTAAGTTTAATGCTTTTGACGTGCAGGATATCTGTTACTATCAGAACGCTCTTGAATTTCCTCAGTCAATCAAACTTGTAATATAAATAAAACTATTGTGGCCTTGACCGTTGATCACAGCATGCTGTTCGTACTATGTTAGACCTCGGCCGGCAAATAAGTCTAAGCGAATTTTTTTAAAAATCATTCCTTATCAGAAATGATTTGATTTCATCGTCACGCGCGTGTTAGTCACAGTCACGTATCTTACTGGTAACAAAGCAACAACACACTTTTAAAAGAATAATAATTTTTTTATTTGATTATAATTTTATTTGATTAAATAATTTAAAATAAAAACCACCGTCAATTCTCGATACAAACCTTTATTTTCATTTCTAAAGATATTAGTTTATCTTAAAAAATAAAATGATTAATACATCAGAATATGAATTAAGTTTAATAATAATATAACATGCACTGCGAAATGACGATTAACGACCTCTAACGTGATTGTCCAGTACTCAGTACCTCGGGTGAATACATACTCCATGGATACACGTCGAACTAATACTAATAATTCACACACGCAAAACATCCGGTAACTTTTATTGAAATCTCGTAGAATCACACAACAGCCGGAAGTCTCGAAGAAAAGCGAGATGTCAACACTGTTTTGAACTAAAAATACCAGAGTGCATTGCTAGGCCAATTGACGAGGATCGAGCTAACCAAGTTAAGTTGCAAATTTGGCCCTCTTTTATGCTCGAGGTACTAGGTTTCGGCGACTTAGAAAAATCGAATTAGCCGATGAAAAAATGCTAAGACAAAGAGAGAATTTGGCGGTTCCAATAAAAAACGTCGAGTTAGTGGGGTGGTCGAGCTAACCGAGCTCGAGGTAAGTGGGTTCGACTGTACTTGTTGCTCTTTTAATAACAACAGTATCAAAAAAACTTTTTTTTTCAGGATAAAATAATTAGAAAAATACCATACTAATATAATAAAATATTATATTCATCCTGAAGCAAAAAGTATTTTCCTAGAACATTTCAGCAAGCATTTATGGATTCGCAAGAAAAAATGCCATTGTGAGACTGACCATGAGAAATCAAAGGGACACATGAGATCTACTTTGGAATGGTTTGAGCTGGAAAACATGCTAAAAACAATGCACAAATGACAAGTCAAGACAAAAAATTATAAACAGTGAAAAGGCTCGTTGGCATAGTGTATTTCAACGTCTCATGGCCATTGTCCAATTTCGCGCTAAGCGATTTCGTTATTCAGTCGATAAACTACATCAGGCACACAATGGAAACTTTTAGGTCTCGTTGAATTGCTGGAAAATTTGATCCGGTTTTGCAGGAAAATATATGAAGAATAAAATCTGATGATATTCATGATCACTACTTTGGGAAAGCGAATTCAAAACGAACTCATTTCGTTGGTGGGAAGTAAGGTAAGGTAAGGAAAATTATCGCAGGAAGAGTAAAACCATCTAAATACTTTTTAGTATAACTTGATTGCACACTGGACCAAAGTCAACAAGAGTAGATGTCACTGACAATCCACTATGTAAGCCCAGAAGGTGGATATTCTGAAGTAACTGATGAGCACTTCATACGTTTTCTAGAAGTAGAAGAAAGTACTGGGCAACAACTGCTTGATGTCTTACTATTGAAATTGACAAAATTAGGCTTAGATATTTCTGATATCCGGGGTCAAGGATACGACAACAGGGTGAACATGAAGGGGCATAATTCAGGCGTACAAGTTCGTCTTTTACAATTAAATCCTAGGGCATTTTTTACCCATTGTACCCGTCACAGCTACAACTTGCTGCTATGTTATATGGCAAAAACCTGTCCTGATGCAATGACGTTTTTTGGGTATAGTTCAACAAATCTATGTTTTGTTTTCTGCTTCAACAGAGCGATGGGCTTTATTTCCAAGTTTTTTAAAAATATTTCAGTGAAATCACTTTGTGAAACAAGATGGGAAAGGCATATGAAAAAGTGTAAAGTTAGTGCGATATCAAGCAGGCGAAATCTATTATGCACTTTTCAAAGTTGCAGAGCAAAGTAGTGATCCAATAGCTCGAAGTGGAGCAGATTCATTGTGCAAACAACTTAAGAACTTCAATTTCATTATGTCAAGTGGGTTTTGGTACGACATATTGTTTCAAGTTAATTACATCTGCAAAGAATTACAAAATATTTCTGTCGGTCTAGCAACTATAGTTGACAGCATGGAACATACTTGCAAATTGTTGAAATCTTATAGAAATGACTGTTTTGAAACAGCAATAATATTTGCTAAAGAAATCGCCACAGACATAGAATTTGAACCCATTTGAAAAAGATAAAAAATATTTACTTATAAAGGAGAAGATGAAGGATTTGTAGATGCACAAGAAATATTTAGCACAGATTTTTTAAACCAGATTGTTGATATGCAATCATGTCAATGGACAGTCATTTTGAACAAATTCTGAGGCATCATGACTCGTTTTGGACTTTTTATAAATTTCATCAATTGCAAAATTTTAAAATAAAATAAAATAAAAAGATCTACTGAATTGCTGTATGAACTTCGAGAAAAGCTCACAGCCTGCGAAAGTAAGGAACTTAATGGTTTCATGCTTGATGAAGAGTTGCAATCATCGAGTTCCATAATTCCTGCAGTCACCTACAACAATCCTGTTAATATTTTGCAGTTTCTTTTAGTAAAAATGACTTTCCAAACACACACACATTGCACTTCGAATACTTCTAACTATAGCCGTCACTGTGTCTTCTGAAGAAAGAAGCTTTTCGAGTCTAAATCTTATTAAAACCTATATGCGATAAACAATGATTCAAGATCGGCTCAGTAACTTAGCTGTTTTGTCAAGTAAGAATGATGTTGGTAAGGATCTTGACATGACCCTACCGGTATATTAGATCTTTCTGCCGCGAAAGCTCGCAAGATTTGCTTGTAAGTTGTAAAAACAAGGTGGGAGTAGAAGATACAACCAAACTAAGGCTAGTGTTAATATTGTTAATTATATAATGTATATATAAACTGTCAATTAGCATACCAAAAGAAAACATTTTGAATTATTTACTTTTTAAAATTTAATAGGATCTTTAATTAAATGAACAAAACTGTAATTATTGATGTGTCAATCAGGGTTGCCAGATTGTAATTTGGGTAAAAGGCCAAACTGACTGCCAAAAAAAGGCCAAACTTATATTATATGAAAAATGTCAACAAAAATGACGTCACGCACCTAGGGGGCGGGAGGGGGTCACAGATTTATGGCGAGGGGAGGGTGCTTTTAAGAACTGTGACGTCATATTGGAAAGGGTCTAGCTCTTGATTACGTGTGACGAGTGGTGGGGTGGGGGTGAAAATACATTGAAAAATCTGCCCAAAATCGCGTGACGTCATTTATGGACGGCTCATAACGGCTGAAAATTATTTAACTATCTAAAATGAAGGTAAAACCAGGAGAAAAAGGATAATAAATGTGTAAATGCCAATGTTCGTATGTATGGTTGTACTCACAAAATAAATAGACTATGATACTAACATAAAAATTTGAAAGAAAAGCTTCAGGTCATCCTTTTCCTCTAGACTGCTATTTGCAGTATTATTATAAACTTTATCAGATGTCAAGTCATCAAGCATTCTTGGTGAAATGAGGAAGTCCTCACTGCATTTATTTGTAAACAAAAGCTCAGCCTTGACTCTAACAATAGCGTCTAAAAGTGTGAGCTGCATTCTATATCTGGCTTTTTCTTAATAGCCTTTTCGTTAAAATTTTTAATGTCTAACATACACGTAAGCTATTCAAAAATAGAAAATAATTAATAAGGTTATTGACTTATTGGCAAATTTTTAAAAAAAATTGTGATAAACAGTATTTGTATATATATTTTATATATATATATATATATTATTTTTTTTAAAGAAAAAGGCCAAAAAATTTTTTTGAGGCCAAACCCTCTTAAAAAAGGCCAAATTTTTGAGAATTTGGCCTTAAAAAGGCCAATATGGCAACCCTGGTGTCAATGCTGTTATGGAGTATAAATTTTAGTAATTTAATTTTTTACTTCCTATTATTTTAATATATATCATTCGCTACTAAGCGCAATAACCAAAACACCCCCTGAAATACTAAGCAAAGGGAGATTACTCTAAAAAAAACATGCACCCCATGTTAAATAAAAATATTTTTAAACACCTAAATTAAATTTTAAAATAACAAAACACACACTAAAAAACAGACAATTGAATGAGCTTTTAAAAAATGTATAGGTTGATGCACTTTAATTCACAAATATATTTGAAATAAATCTTGAAAAGTGTTTTTTGAAAATTTACGTCGCAGTTTTGGGATGCGACCTCCGTTGTTTGTCACCTTTTTGTCCATTTATTGTCTCATGAAACTTTGAGAAACATCTTATCCACTGACTAATACAATTTGGTAGTTGGTTACTTGAGTCTAATCATGATGTCAATGTAGAGGAATTTATATATGTCCTCATTAGTAACCTCCTTCCACAGGGTGTCTTTCTTTACCCTTGGCTGTATGCTGCGGTTCAGCGTATCTGTTTGTTTCAGCAATTAACAACTCAATCATGGCACAGTTCATGAAAAGCTTGTAGTAGTCTATGAGACTGCTGTCAATAGGGAGAAAATAATTTCCCCTATAATTTCATTAAATTGTCTGTAACACTAATCAAATGGTCTGACCAAGATTCAGTGACAGTATCTCCTTCATTTCATAATTCTCATTAGCGTCACTGTCACTCTGATTAGAGTTTAGAGTTAATTATTATCACTATTAAGGTTGTTAACGGCTAACCGGTTAGCCGGTCCTCAGGTCAGGACCGGTCCTATTTAATCAGGATCGGTTAACCGCAAATTCAATAAGCCCGTAATAGCTTTTTACCCAGGAGTTCTGTTTTTGTGTTGAGCTGACTTCAAATCGCTTTCTCCCTATTCTGGTATCTAAATAATTTACACGTCATCACTATTAGTCTACTTCGCCTATGGCTAAGGAATGCTTTTTTTTATAAATTTTTTTAATTTGCTTAGTTGTCGAGGCACTGTATGAGAGCTTCATGAGAACCACGGTCAACTCAAAGGGACGGGGGAGGGGGCGACAAGTTACGGAGTTTTCTAGTTAGGGATAATGAGGGTGGTGGGGGGGGGAGGGTAGAAGGCTTGAAAGGTCTTTGATGTTTATATAAAAGGAAGCCTCTTGCTTTGACATACCAATACAAGACCGCGCGAAGAGACACCTTCCCTCCCCTCCCCCACTGTTATACATCTACAGTGGGTTGGGGGAAGGAACATTTTTCTGTTTAAATTGAGCCAGAGCATGCCTTGGAAAATGGCGAGTGTAGCTCAACCCCACCTAAACCCCACCCTATTGGGTGGGGGGGGGTGTCGTCGTGTGCGCGGCGAAAGTCAATAATTCTGGCAATTTGACGAGTGAAACATAATATGGTATTTAATTTAAATAAATTCCATCTTATTATCACTGTTTACTCCGTTTTATCAGGACTGGTTAACAGTAACTTCATTTAGTCGGTATATTAGCTTATTACGTGGTATATTAGCTTTTTACCCGGAGTTAATTTTTTGTAGTGTTACGGCAGAATACCAGAGCCAACACGCGAGCGGCCGTGACGTCAAAATCAAAGCGTTTTCTTAATAATAATAATATTATTCTTTTCAGTAAAACAGGCTTTTTTAAAAATGATTAACCGGTCCTCAAAAACAAACTGACTTGACAACAATTTATAATATGCCGTTTTTATACTATTATTACATAAAAATTGAATATCATTGCAGTTTAATTCTTTGTTGTTCTTTGTTCTTTATCGTATGCTGCCTTTGCCCCCGCATATTCTAGGGCCGGCCCTGGGTAGAACCTAGAGTTGGGAAATGCAAAAGTGGATTAAATGAGATAAATGTGACTGGGGGCTGGACATTTGGACATGTGACACTTTTTGTGGTGCAGAGAATTCTGAACAGAGTGTAGATTTGATGAGTAGATTATCAGTACCAGACACAGATACTGGATTCATGACTTTTTTATGGTACAGTATTGCAGGCAAGTGTGGAAAACACAGTTACTTGGGGGCGGCATGACATTTTTATGGTCAGCATCCATAGACCAGGTGGATGCTTTTTGGGAACCTGTATAAGGGGAACATTAGTTGGGATACAGACAGGAAGAGAGCTACAGAGAAATAGATAGTGGATTTCTTTAGTTAGAGTTATGCGGTCGTAACTGTTTCTTCTTGATAACGGGAATTAGTAACAAAAATAAATCTTTTCTGATAAATGTTAGTTTTTGCGACCGATGTTCCCTTTAACCTGAGCGATTGCGCGGCCCGCGCAGATTTCTGACCGACTCCGCGCAACAGTTTGGAATTACCGTGCAGAAAACTTTGTAAGATATTGCACAATAAATGGATGCTGCCCAACTTTGCACATGAGTTTATTCACTTTGCACACGGACCAACGAACCTTAGAGGGAACATTGCTTGCGATCTGTGTTTAAGAGTTTAATTCATTGTTTCATAAGAACAGTATTTAGTCCCTTATTTCCACCAGTCGGCTACATTAAATTTCAAAGTGTGAAATTAAGTATACATCAATTACTTGAAAGAGATATGTAAGATTATTATACTTCTGATATAATTTCATCTGTTAAAAGTATTTAGTATTGGTATGGCTATGGTGTTTTTTCATATTTCCAAAATTTATTTTCCAAGTTAATGAAGCAACAATTCTTTTAATGATTAACGCTGCGTTTTTGTTTTTTTGTGTGTTATATACTGTAATTAATGTGGTTGTTATAGTATGAATGCTAATTTATTACTGTACTTATGTATGTTAATACCTTCATGTAAAGCGCTGTGAGCCCAGTTTCCTACTGGGATACAGCGCTATATAAATCATCAATTTATTTTTATTCACATTTCAATTTTATTTTTTTCAGAAATTTGTACGAGATTGTTAAAGGCTAGAGGAATATTTCTTTGAATTTTGGACAGAACAGAAGTTATCCAAGATTAGTGTAAATTCAACAGTTAAACATGTTCAAGGTCTGGACAATGGAGAAAGGTGATGTTGAGCCACAGTCAGACACAGATACAGATCTCCATACAATCCTAAAAAAGGAAATATGTGATGATATTAAAGCAAGGATAGGTTGTGACAGTTTGGCCAATACAACAGAGGCAGAATCTTTCTTAAATAAAGTCATAAAGAAAGAAAAACATAATTATGTTGATGACAAAATTAAACACACTACAGATGATTTTGAGCCACGGTCAGACACAGATACAGACTATCATGAAATCCTTAAAAAGGAAATATGTGATGATGTTAACCCAATGATAGGTTGTGACAGTTTGGCCAATACGACAGAGGCAGAATCTTTCTTAAATAAACTCCCAAAGAAAGAAATACATAATGATGATGACAAAATTAAACTCAAGACGGAATGTTTGGAGATAAAGAATGTTGGTACAAGTTCAAATTTAACTGCAAATACTGAATGTGATGTCATGCATGTTTTAACACAAGAACAATTCACCTGCTGTCAAGGGAGTGTTAACAAAGGTTCTGAAGCTTTTTGTACTAAATTTGACAGAGTTCATGACAAAGTAACAAACAGATTAGAGAAAGGAGCTGTTACTTTGTTTAAAAAATCTCATTTAACTGTACTCATGAAAATACATACTGGAGAGAAACCTTACAAATGTGATATTTGTTCTTCTGCATTTTCTACTAAATGGTATTTAACTAAACATAAAAGAAAACATACAGGAGAGGAACCTTACAAATGTGACATTTGTTCTGCTGCATTTTCAACTGAATGGTATTTAACTAAACATAAAAGAAAACATAAAAGAAAACATACAGGAGAGGAACCTTACAAATGTGACATTTGTTCTGCTGCATATTATACTAATTCGAATTTAACTCAACACAAAAGAAAACATACTGGAGAGAAACCTTACAAATGTGATATTTGTTCTTCTGCATTTTCTACTGAATGGTATTTAACTAAACACAAAAGAAAACATACAGAAGAGAAACCTTACAAATGTGACATTTGTTCTGCTGCATTTTCTACTGAATGGTATTTAACTAAACATAAAAGAAAACATCCAGGAGAGGACCCTTACAAATGTGACATTTGTTCTGCTGCATATTATACTAATTCGAATTTAACTCAACACAAAAGAAAACATACTGGAGAGAAACCTTACAAATGTGATATTTGTTCTTCTGCATTTTCTACTGAATGGTATTTAACTAAACACAAAAGAAAACATACAGAAGAGGAACCTTACAAATGTGACATTTGTTCTGCTGCATTTTCTACTGATTGGTATTTAACTAAACACAAAAGTACACATACTGGAGAGATACCTTACAAATGTGACATTTGTTCTGCTGCATGTTATACTAAATCAAATTTAACTCAACACAAAAGGAAACATACTGGAGATAAACCTTACAAATGTGACATTTGTTCTGCTGCATATTATGCAAATTCGAAATTAACTCAACACAAAAGAACACACTAATGTACTATACTTCATAAACCTCACATTTGTATTGCTATTTTTTCATAAACCTCACATTGATTATGCTGTTTTTTTCATAAACCACACTGCTAATGGTTTTTTTAAAAATTATTATAAATCTCATATTGCTTATGCTGTTTTTTTTTCCATCAACCGCAAATGCTTATGCTGTTTTTTTCCACATAAATATCACATAGTTTATGTAGGTTTGTAACAATGTTTGTAGTTTATGCTTAATTCACCTTCTACCTTTTATCTCATCTATGGCATTTGTCAATTTCTTTAATTGGTGACAACTTTAATTAAATACAGTAGAAATGCGTCATTCTGCCATTTTTTAAACACTTGCTGCGACATTTCACACTAGCAGATCCTAACAACACTCATTACGTTATTACATTGATTCCTATGACCCACTGCCCTTGATGGACTTGTTTTCAGCAGCGATAGCTGGTTATGTATTTGCCAAACAAACTTACACCATACATTGATGAAACGAAAATCCTGACATAAAACATAGCAGTGAAATTTTGAATAGCAGTAACCAAATAATTTTAAACAAATATTCGACTTATACTCTAGTTCAGGGGTGGGCAAACTTTTTCTACGGAGGGCCACATTGAATAATTTATTGTTATAGGCGGGCCGCATATAAACTTTGTCTAATTCAATTACAATTTACAACGTATAAATATGAATTAATGATTATAACCACGTACTTGTCATTTTATTTCACATTCACACTCTATTACACATGTACAATACATTTTAAAATAAAAACTGAAACAGTTTCTAATTTGATAATAATATTGTACTATTCATTATTAGTTCAACAAACGTTTATTATTACCGGTCATAATAGGGACGTAATTTACATAAAAGCTGACCATTGAGTACAATCATAAATAATGATAAGTATGCACATTTTGGATAATGTTCTAGAACTGTTGAACCAGTTTACTGGTTGTGATTCGCATGAGTGCATTCAAATTGCAGTCAGTCAACATCGATCTGTTCTTAGACTTGTTTACTTTCATACAAGAAAAAGCTTGCTCACAGATCTATGTGGACCCAAATAGTGAAAAAAGTTTGGCAGCTAAGTTTTTAAGTGTGGAAATGCTGCCGCTGGCAAACATCCATAAAACTCCAGCAGAAGAACTGACTTGAACTTCTCCTTTAGGTAAAAGTCTGATTGTAGGTCAAGCAGCTCTAAATGTATATCCTCCGGGGCTGAATCAGCTTCTAAACTAAAAGGCGAACTGAGGATAGTGAAGAATGGTTCCAGGTTCTTGAAGACTTGGAACCTCCTTTCAAATTCGACAGCCAGGAATCCCACTGAGATTTGTACTTGTCAGCCATTTCACCAGAAATGGTTTTCTGTTTCAGCAAAGGGAAATGTCAAAACCTGTTTTGACCTGCTTGCTTGGAGAACAGGGAGAGTTTTGCTTGAAATAATTTATCATGCGCATACATTTCATGCGAAAAAAGCTATTGCCCTCAAGTTTGACATTCAGTTCATTAAACTTTTCCATAATGTCAATGGCAAACATGAAGTCACACACTCACGGCACAGCAAGCAGAAATCTTTGAAGCCAACGCTCGTGAAGCAATATTTAGCGGTCCATTCGTCATTAAAAACACGACATTCGTCCTCAATCTCTTTTTTTTTGGTTGCACTCATGGTTAAATCAACATCTATTCGCTTTAAAATTACAATTTTTACAGAACCACCAATATGTAAATCGTAAACAAATGCCACCTCCAGTTGAGAGCTGAAATGCAGTTTCTAATAAGGATGTTAATAGGTAATGACTGATAATCACTAATCAATTCTGGAGCCATAAAACCGATTTAATATCCCTTGATTTCGAATCAAATACTCAGAATAAAGTTTTAAAAATATAGCAAAAATTCAAAACAAAATTAACATCGACATAAGATCGCAACATGTTAATGCATTCGGGCCGCAGTTTGCCCACCCTTGCTCTAGTTTAAATGTATATCTTCATTTCCAAAACAACTTACCACGAATGTTCTATAATCAGTGCAACCTTCCCACTAAGGTCTTTAATTCTTGCCATCTTCCCCATAAATACTTGTATCCTTGCAACTGACAGTCTTTCAAATAAGTACTTATATTTTCTTATATCATGTGGAAATTTTGCACAAATTCACATGTATAATTATAATTTAATTTTTGTTTTTGCTATTAAATTAATTTTTTTTAAAAGAAAAGTTAACTATTTTTCACCCAGTTTTAACATTAATTTTTGTTTTCAATGCCTTTTCATCAGATTCATTTAGTATTCTCAATTTTGTTATTTAAATTTCTAGACCTAGAACTGATCAATTAAAATAACAAAAAATTAAGCATATTTATTTTCATTGTAAAATTATATTAATTAATTATTACATCAATTCTTATTCATTAATCATAATTAATGAAAATATAATGCAGTTAAAATTGTGCATGATGCAATTTTTAATGCATAAATTCACTGATAATTGAAAAGTGGTAGTTACAATGACACAATTGACTTAAAGATGTTGCTAAACACTAAAAAAATAGTACATGTACATGTGAAATAATCAGGCAATTTACAATATTTAATTAATAAAGCTGAGATATATTACATTATCATAAATGCATTTATGAAATCTCTACATAAATCATGTACATAATTACTGTATACAAAAATATACTTAATTAAAACAAAAAAACAACTATGTTAATAATTAGTGAAGAAAAACACAAAAAATGCTTCTAGTAGTTAAGTTTAATTCAAAATCTCTACATGAAACTGAAAGAAATTGAAAAGTGTTAATTGGTACTTGAGACATGTTTAAAATCTAATTTCAAGTATGTAAATTGCACTCATTCCAGCACATTCTTTCTTAGTACAGGGAGTCCTTGGGTTATGACGGTCCCGACTTTCGCTGTTACAAACGTGCACCCATAAAAATAAAATTATGTGTTATTTCATCTTTTTTATTTTTTTTATTTAAGGGGGGATATGACAGTATATTTTGACCACTTAACTGAAAAATTACATGTTTTGGGGTTGTGTTATAATTGAGTATCAAAGCCATTTTAGAACATGTACCCAAAATATTTTTTTTGATTTTATGTTTTTAAAGTTGCAAAAAAAATATTTTGTGAGTCACTGTTAGTGTTTTTTAATGATTTTAATAGCATTTCACCGTTTATATTGACATTTGTCAAGCCATAGCAACTTATATCAAACTTTTCATTTCCATATTGTGTTTGGTATCATTTTAAAGGATTTTTTATGAGTGTTGATATAGTCCAATATCAACTACCTCTTTACTACTAGATATACAAAAATAAAAATATTTAAGAATGAAACAAATGCAACAGAAAAGTTGTCAGTCTAAAATCATCACACGAAGGGCAAGGGTCATCATTAAAAAGGACTAATGGCTAGTGGTGATCAAGCTCTACTCTAGTGCCTCTTTACAGCCAATACCTGGCACCATTTTATAGCCATAGCCAAGCATCACCTTGCCGCCATCTTCTAGCACCACTTCCAAGCAAATGTCTGTCACCTTATCACAGCCATCACCTAGAACCTATTCTATGGCACCGTTTCACAGCCACCTACTATCACAATCTCAAAACCCACTCATACTTGGTGCTTAGTAGATGTAGCAAATAAACAATATGAAGATAACATGTATCCACTTTGCTTCAATGACAATTTTTTGAAATGATAAACTGGGTTTTTTTAAAACGTTTTTATTAAGTTTAAGGGCTAAGCTATATCCTCAAAAAATTTCACTTTTATTTTTTTTCGTTATACTAACTTTAAAAGTCGTTTTTCTCAAAACTGCGTTTTCATAATTTTTGTTCCACGCAAAATGAAATTTCTCAAAAACTACTTGTTTGTTCTTTATTCATAATGTAACAATCCTGAGTATGGATTTTTAATTATCTTTAGTATTTTTTATTTTAATAAGATTTTTATAACTTGACCCCCTTAAATTTTCATGTTTTTTCAACTATTTTCACTGAAAAACTTATATTTTAAAATCTAATGGAAATTTCTTAATTCTAATACTCACAAATATCAATAAGATGTATATCTAGCTAAAAATTAAGTTTCAAATCATTCTGTTCATTAGTTTTTTTTAAATATCATTTTTAATTTTGACCTTTTTTGTCCTCCCTGTCCTTGTTTGTGACAAAATATTTTTTTGTCACTTACTAGCTATATGAAACATTATAAACACATAAAAATGTAAATATTTTGATGTTCTAGTTTTTTCCTTTCATAAGGTGTCATATCCCCCCCCTCCTTAACTCATTAGCTCCTGAAGGGCTACTTCCGAATCTATTTCATATTCCGGACAAAAGGGAAGCAACTTCGTTAAGCTTTTGATTCCATTAGAGAAATGCTTTTATTTTCTAAAGATATTCATTTATCTTAAAAAATAAAATGTTTAATGCATCAAGAAATGAATTAAGTTTAATAATAATATAACATGCACTGCGAAATAATGAGGATTGAAGTCTGATAACGCGATTTTCAGCACCTCGGCTGAATACATACGCCATATAGACGCGTCAAACTAATTCACACATGGATCGAAAGTGAAAGAAGATAAAAACACCAAGTGATGTCTATTGAAATCTCGTAGAATCACGCATTAGCCGGAAGTCTCGAGGAAAGCGAGATTTCGTGCTATTTTTAAACTAAAAATACGATAGTGCGTCGCTAGACGAAAAGACGCATTTGGGCGCATCCGTACGGACCCCTATAAGGACGCATTTAGTCGCATCAGGAGCTAATGAGTTAAACTTTTTTTTTCATGGTGTAAATAATTGTTTTCTCTTTTTAAAATACTTTTGAGGTCATTACCTGCGTGGCGGAAAGAACGCGCTTTGTTGTGGTTGTAGGGTGAGGAAGACACTCGGTCTCAGGACTTACGCCATTTTCATTGTTTACACTATCTCTTTCTGTCTCTGCGTGTTATCTTTTTTTAAAACTTTCTTTTTCATGTGGTAAGGAATTATATAAGGTGTTATAGTACTGTACGTACAGTACTTTACATATATATATGTATGTGTATATATAAATATGTTTGGACTTACACTAAAATTAGGGTTAAGAACGGGTCAATGTCATAACTCAAGGACGCCCTGCATTCCTCATGGCACAATCACATGCATAATAAATAACTCTATTATTTGAGAAATGCATCAATATATTCACTTCCTTTAAAGAATAAACACAGGAAATTCATCCAAACGTGCTTTAAATATGTGATAGTTTTTATCCCCTTTCCTTCTAGTTTTCCTCCCCTTTCCTTTGTCTAGCGCTCCTCCTGAGTCCAGCTTGTGAATGGTTATGAGCCTTTCTTGATGGTGTGCTGTCACCACTGCTTGTAACATCCTGTCTTTTGGCAGTCTGGAATGTTAACAAGTAATACAGTTGACATGAATACAATTAAAAAATGACCACAAAATGTTTTTTAAAACTATTGAGAACAGATCTTTTTTGTTTCAGATGTAATTTCCTTTATTTAAGTTTCAACTTTATTGTTAGTTTAGTCCCATTGACATTTCCAATGTAAAATCTCATTTATAATCTCTTATTTTAGACATCAGTATAATTTTATAATGGTTATTTCAAAAGATTCTACTTGCATTGAATTCTACATAGATTTTTTTTTCATTTCTTATGCTTAATAATGAAACTAGAATGCCAGGCTAAATGATATTTTCATAAATTTTCTCAAGGATCAAATTACAATACCAATTGTTTTCGTGTGTGTATAATTTTAATATTAGTAAATTTTCACCACTATTTACTCGATTACCAAAATTTAATTTAACTTAGATTCAGTAAACAAAAAATAAACATGTGTTGCTCTAAAGCAACTTGGGCAGTAGTAATGTAAGTAAAAGTTTCATATACAAAAACCTAAATTGAATATTTGAGAACACCTGGTTGAGAGACCCCAAAAAGCAGACGGCCATGTTTTGGTTTAGGAAGATAAGTTGCCATAATAGTGAGTAATAAAAAAACAGGGTTGTAAATGATATCACGCTTAATCTAAAATAGAAATTTTAGGAACAAATATAAAATGTCATGAAATTGTATAATTGAAGAGTTAAAGCCAGTGGCTCAAAAACGGATATCACTTTGTCCTCTAATCCTCTAAGAAAAAATGTAACCATGAACTTTTTAGCAATCCATGACATCTAAGTCTAAGAAGTTTTCTAGGTTTTTTCAGATACCAGGGCAGTGGTGGTGAACCTTTTTGAGGCTGCGAACCCAAAATTCAAACCAAAATCCACTTATTAAGTTATTTATAATTTATTGTAAAGTGCCAACACTTCAATGAATCCAAAAGTGGGGGTTTGGCTTAGCTGGTGTGATTAAAAGGAGGTAATCTTTTAGTTGTTGGCCGGCTGATGAGCTATGCGTGCCGGCTGTGGCACGGTTGCCATAGGTTAGCCTGTACCAGGGGCATTCCAAAGACATCCTGTAATTTTTGAGGCAGTGGGAATCAGGAACCCTCTGAAATTTTCTCTTTTTCAAAAACAAACATATCATATCTATTACCAGATACTTTACATAATAATACTATACTATAAAGACAATTTTGAATGTATAATTTAACCAATGGAATCTTAAACAACTTACTGGTGATTGAATGTTCCATTTTACAGGCTCTGGTACTCTGCAATATCAATAGTACATTTCAATTCCAGGCATAGAAAGGATATTACTCAAACATATCAAAATATTATTTTCAGAACTACTTAAATTAAAATATAATTAAACTTACTCAGTATCTGGGTGGGGCATATAGATAATCGTCTTTTCGCCTCTTTTTTCAACTCTCACACTGGGAGACATACACAGCTTTCCTAAAATTGTACATTTGTAAATATCATTTCAGTTTTATACTAATTTTAAGTCTATAAATGAGTTAGTTCAGCGGCAACAAAAAGCTTTACTGAGTTACTGATCACATATAACATATAATTAATTTTACAAAAATAAATCTTTGACATGTTTGCAATAACTTAAAAGTTTGGTTTTTAGATAAAATGATGATTTTTGGTGGAACAACTTCATCCTTTATGTATCATTTTTAGATAAAATGATGATTTTTGATGGAACAGCCACATCCTTTATGTATCATTCACAAATACAGATAAAAAAATGTCTATGTTTTCCTAAAGTTTTAGTTTGAGTCAACTTGAGCCTCCTCAGGTTTGATCTGTGCAATCTATTGTCAGCTGATTGTGGAGAGATTTTATTTGATGTGGTGAGTTGATTAACAATAGTCTGACTTGTAAAAAACGATTGAACATATTAATATTAGATAAGACATGCCCATACCCGCTCTACTTGCACTGGCCATAGATGGAATAGGTGAAGGAGGCAACATAGTTATATTGCCATCAGTAGCAAATGTTATGTTGTTTAATGCATCTAGGCAGGAAAAAACAACAAAGAACTGTTATATTACACAATAGCTTTAAAAAGACAATACAGAATGTTTTCTGTTGAACAAATTGAAATCAAAAAACAAAAATATGGGCAATTAAGACCAAATCTATAGTAAGTTTGGGAATAGTCCAGGGTTTTACCCACTCTTGTCTAATTAACTCTCAAGTTAAGATCAACTCACATCAATAGTAAGTTTGGGAAAAGTCCAAGGTTTTACCCACTCTTGTCTAATTTACTCTCAAGTTAAAATACCTAAGTCATCTTAGAAATAAATTGATCTTTCTTTAGAAATGTACAGGATTTGAACATATTATAGTTACCCTTGTAATGTTAAAATATAAATGAACTAACCTGATGGAGTACTGATTGCTCTTATTCCAGAAGTACTCTCTAAGCTCTGCAGAAAATGACATTAAAAAAACAAATATTAGTTCAAATGAAAATACAGAGAAAGAATAACATGAATCCCAAACAACTAATTATTATATTTACATATAACTAGTATTGGAAAATAAATTAACTTATTTAAACAAAGCCGTTGGAATTCTGAAATATTTAAGTTTACCAAAGAATAAAATTTACCAAATACTTTTACTTTACAAAATGTGTAAAAAAAAATTTTAATTATTTTTTTTATACTAATTTCCTATTCATTTCTCTGTCAATATTGCAGACTGATTTAATCTCTAAGAACTCCGAATGACATTTTACATTAATAAAATAAGTTCATGAAATAAGTTTCAAGGTCCTTGTTGAATGAAAGGTATATTTTTGATTAACGATTAAGAATGGCAAAAATACCTGAGAAGTAGCAGTCTGCTTCAATGGGGTCCTCTTGCCATCCTTGTCTGAGGCTGACTTGGTGGATGAAGGTGAGCTGGAGTCCTGATGCAATCATTAATAGATGGTTATTGACACCAACCTCAATATTCTTCAAGAATAGTGAGAAAATAGCGACTCACTGATATGCTTGGTCATTAAGTTATGCTATGAAAATGTTGACAGCAGCCTTGACATAGGATTTCAAAATGCTAATCAATTGGCAACGTAAATGATATCATTTTTCATGGTCCTACAGTCCTGCTTACCTTTTTTGATCTGACAGGAGAAGAAAAGCTTTCTGTCTGCCTGAGTTGGTCAACCCGACTTAGTGCTTTTTTAGCAGCATCGAGAATTGTCAGTGAGGGGCGACTGTGGAAGATGAAATCATCATAATAAAAATCAAAAGGCTTTATCTGACTTTGCCTATTGAAGACAACAACCTTATTGGCACGAATAATGCACGACATCGAGTATAACATGACCCCCTATTTTTCAAAATCATTTCAAAAAAGATAAAATAAATTAAAATGTAGGCTACGAGCAATTTTTTTGTACAATAAAATGAATGAATAACCAAAAATTTCAATGTTATAACAAAACATGTTGAATAATAATAAGAGTTTTTCCATGTGGGCTGGTATTGTGCATGAGACAATGCATGGGAGGCCATGCACGGGGTGTATTGCATTTGATCTATGTTGAGGCGCTATTAAATACTATTATGCAAAACTTCAAAAATAGCTCAAGTCCCTTTTGTTTTTTAAATTGTATTTTAGGAAAAAATATGCTATATTCGGGCCAATACGGTACTTGAATCAATAAGCAGTCTGATACTTGAATCAATAAGCAGTCTATTTAAAATTTGCCTCATAACCTCTGTATAAATCACGTTCAGTCCCATAAAATTTTTTGAAAAAAATCAATGTAACAAAGTTGTAATGTTCTAAATCAGTGCTTCTCAAAGTGGTGGACTGCAGATCCGTGGGCCATCCGCCGCCGCAGAAGTTATCAAAAAAGGACAAAAAAATTGTCAGTGCAGGGAAAATAGTGCACCGGTCCCTGGTGCAATGTAAAAAATTCCCGCCGGTCCATCATACTAAAATTTTTTAGAAGCACTGTTCTAAATTATTATAGATGTGATCCATCATCAGAACGATGTGATCCATCATCAGAACGATGTGATCCATCATCAGAACGATGTGATGGATGTCAGTAGTATAAAGTTGAAACACTCATTGCCAGCTGTATGAACAAATGGTTCATGAATGCAATGTTTCATGGAAATAATTCAGCTTAATGGCGAATTCCCTTCTTCACTTTAAAAAATATTAAGCAACTCAACACTTTTTTAAAATCTAGGCTTAGATTGAAAATGGTTGGTCTACTTGGGTTGTAAGTATTTCATAGGCAATCTTTGTAAAAAATTACCTTGAAGAAATCTTGGTGCTAGGAGCACTTGATCCAGTTTCTGCCTCAGATAAAGCAGATGATAAATTCTCAACAGGTTGTCTGACAGCTAAGACCTCTTGAGAATTAATGTTCAAAGCAGGACTCTCAGGCCGGCTTTCTTGTCCAGTTACGGGTGGTGTGTTGGAGCGGGAAATAATGGACTCCTAGTTTAAAATACAAGAAAGTAAATAAAAATTCACAAGCTTAAAATACTGACCTATAAAATTTTAAGTGAGATAGTTCAGAATCAATTGATATCACCTTCTCTACCAAAACATATTAACATTTTACAGGCCCTAAAATGGACTCACTGCTAAATTAATGTTTGTGTAGTCCAAATATCAATAGGAAGTTTCCAATCAATGATCTCTGTTACTTGTTTCAACAAAAGAACTTTACAACAGCTGATTTCAAGTGAAAAATTATGTGTATCTGTAACATCTACTTCTACTAGACCCAATAATTATGTGTATCTGTAACATCTACTTCTACTAGACCCAATAATTATGTGTATCTGTAACATCTACTTCTACTAGAAACAATAATTATGTGTATCTGTAACATCTACTTCTACTAGACCCAATAATTATGTGTATCTGTAACATCTACTTCTACTAGACCCAATAATTATGTGTATCTGTAACATCTACTTCTACTAGACCCAATAATTATGTGTATCTGTAACATCTACTTCTACTAGACCCAATAATTATGTGTATCTGTAACATCTACTTCTACTAGACCCAATAATTATGTGTATCTGTAACATCTACTTCTACTAGACCCAATAATTATGTGTATCTGTAACATCTACTTCTACTAGACCCAATAATTATGTGTATCTGTAACATCTACTTCTACTAGACCCAATAATTATGTGTATCTGTAACATCTACTTCTACTAGACCCAATAATTATGTGTATCTGTAACATCTACTTCTACTAGACCCAATAATTATGTGTATCTGTAACATCTACTTCTACTAGACCCAATAATTATGTGTATCTGTAACATCTACTTCTACTAGACCCAATAATTATGTGTATCTGTAACATCTACTTCTACTAGACCCAATAATTATGTGTATCTGTAACATCTACTTCTACTAGACCCAATAATTATGTGTATCTGTAACATCTACTTCTACTAGACCCAATAATTATGTGTATCTGTAACATCTACTTCTACTAGACCCAATAATTTCCTAAACTTTCTTCCACACATTTAATATCTGAACATCACACATTAGTCCAATGTTCCCTTTAAGCTTCACGGCAGAGCAGACCGACGCAGCGCACCAGTTTAGAATTACAGCGCAGCAAATTTAGTAAAATAATGCACAAAAAAGTGGATGCTGTGCAACTTTGCATACGATTATTTTTTACTTTGCACACGGACCAACGATCCTTAGAGGGAAGATTGCACTAGACCCAATAATTTCCAAAAATTTCTTTCACACATTGAATTTCTGAACATCACACACTAGCCCGAAAAATTTCCTAAACTTTTTTCCACACATTTAATAGACACATGGGAGAAAATTCTCATTTGATGCCCTTCCACAAGCAAACAGTTTATGTAATGTAAGACAATGTTTTCATTTTAACTCTGTTCAGTATTTTTAGATTGATTCTTAGAACATCAGTGATTTAACAAATTTATGTCTTGATTAAAAATATAAACAAACGCCCTTGAATCTTATCAAAGAACTATTAGCACATAAAAAAAGTGGATAATCTTTAAGTTTTTTTATAAAACAATTTTGCAATCAGCTGAAAGTAATCCCCATTAAAAAAAGAAAACTGAAAACAATTCTAAAAAGGAAATGCATACTTAAACTCAAACAAATAAAAATTAAATCCCAAAAATTATGCTTTCAGGGACATTAGAGTTAGAGTGTATTTCAATTTATTGATTCTTTAAACTTTGAGTAAACTTACTGAAGTGCCTCTAGCTTCACTTTCTCTTTGACGCTTTGCAAAATTTGTGAGGTCAAACTCTATTTCCTCTGCAAGTTGTTTGTTGGCAGATAGAACTTCTGAAAAGACATGGATTTTAAAAAAAATTGAAATTTACAGTCAATGAAATCTTCAAACATCACGGTATTAAGGAAAACCAAAGAGGTAAACAACTATGAGATATTTTTTCAAGACAATAGAAAAATAGATTGGTCAACTAAAGTTGAAAACAAATCTTAAAACTAGATAACATTCTGAAAATAATTACTCATTTTAATTATATACACAGTCGAACCCACTTACCTGGAGCTCGGTTAGCTCGACCACCCCACTAAATCGACGTTTTTTATTGGAACCGCCAAATTCTCTCTTTGTCTTTGCATTTTTTCATCGGCTAATTCGATTTTTCTAAGTCGCCGAAACCTAATACCTCGAGCACAAAAGAGGGCCAAATTTGCAACTTAACTTGGTTATCTCGATCCTCGTCAGTTCGCCTAGCAATGCATTTTTAGTTCAAAATAGTGTTGACAGCTCGCTTTCTTCAAAACTTCCGGCTATTGTGTGATTCTACGAGATTTCAATAAAAATTTACCGGATGTTATTATCTTCTTTCACTTTCGATCCATGTGTGAATTAGACTTGTTGCTTTGTTACTTTGTTACCAGTAAGATACGTGACTGTGACACTAACACGCGCGTGACGATGAAATCAAAATCATTTTCTTAATATTCCAGTGCATGTATATAATATTATTAATATACACGTCATCACTTTTGTAGTTCGAATTCTGATAAGGAATGATTTTTTTAAAAATTCGCTTACACTTGTTGCCGGCCGAGGTCTAACACACAGCCCACAGCGTGCTGTGATCAACGGTCAAGGCCGCAATCATTTTATTTATATATTACAAGACTGAGGAAATTCGAGAGCGTTCTGATAGTAACAGATATCCTGCACGTCAAAAGCATTAAACTTAAAATTACCATATTGATATGTTTATTTTTATTTTTTTTTATTCGCTGATTCGATGGGCATTACAAACGCTAGCGAATGGGACTAGGCGAGGCGTAAACTTTGACCTTTTAACGCATGCGCAGACAATTGTAAACTGGTAACTTATTTTTAATTAAATGGAATCGAAACATGACAGAGACGTAATCAAAGTCCTTTACTTCAGCATAAATATATATATACATATATATATATATAAATTCCCGATTAGTCATAACTTTTCCCGACTTTCAAGGCCATTACAAACGCTAGCGGCTGCGAATGGGACTAGGCGAGGCGTAAACTTTGACCTTTTAACGCATGCGCAGACAATTGTAAACTGGTAACTTATTTTTAATTAAATGGAATCGAAACATAACAGAGACGTAATCAAAGTCCTTTACTTCGGCATAAATATATATATATATATATAAATTCCCGATTAGTCTTAACTTTTCCCGACTTTCAAGGCCGAGAATTTTTTTTAAAGAATTCCCAACTTTTTCCCGTTTTCCTGAGTGGGAACCATGGTTATATTTAAATTTTAAACGGTCCTTAAAAACGAACGGTCATTACAACCTTAGGAAAGAGTGAAGAAATATTAGGGTTCCGATACAATTCCGATTAATCGTCCCATCACTAATTAACGCTAACTAATTAATCACGTACATAAAGAAATTTCAAGCACATGTTAATATTTTGCCGCCATATTGGTTTTCGTTTTAACTCGATCATCGGGTTATGTCGACGCCATTTTTCATACCCCAACGCCGTCGACTTAAACCGGTTTCGACTGTAGATCCCTGTAGAGTATCACCTTTTATTTCTGTTTTGTAATCTTTCATGAGTTCCTGGAGGTATGCCATCAGGTCCTTAAGTAGTGGTGATCTGTTTTGTTCCAGCTGTTAAGTACAACAAAGTAAATGTGTATAATGATTTATTCCTTTAATTAGAATTACTTCATAATTTAGCTTTGGACAAGTGCTTGCTTTTTTTTTGCTATACATAAAAAAAAATATTAACAAACTTTTGTATGAACTAAATACAACACTATGAAGCCCTGGATACAATCATGAATCAATAAAACTTTCAAATGATCTAATGTAAAATAAAGTCAAAACCATTCTATGCAGGTTACTTCAAAATGTAGATGTACATACTTTTGACTTGCTCAGAGAAAATGACAGGTGGCACAATGTGTTTTATACAGTGGACCAACAAACAGGCTTGCAATGTGTTTTATACAGTGGACCAACAGACAACAGGCTTGCAATGTGTTTTATACAGTGGACCAACAGACAACAGGCTTACATTGTGTTTTATACAGTGGACCAACAGACAACAGGCTTAAACTTACAATGTGTTTTATACAGTGGACCAACAGACAACAGGCTTACAATGTGTTTTATACAGTGGATTAACAGTGAACAGACAATAGGCTTGCAATGTATTTTATACAGTGGAGCAACAGACAACAGGCTTACAATGTGTTTTATACAGTGGATCAACAGACAACAGGCTTACAATGTATTTTATACAGTGGACCAACAGACAACAGGCTTACAATGTGTTTTATACAGTGGATCAACAGACCACATAATTACAATGCTTTTGAAGGAAATCACAGATGGCACCTTTTCAGTTGACAACAGGCATCCAATGAATGAACTTACTAAGTGTTTGAGGGAAATGACAGCTGGCACAATGTTTTCCATCACATTCCTCTTGATGACATGTGATATGAGCACCTTCTTGGCAGTAGCTGTCACCACCTGAGCAACATCGGTTGTCTCATCAGTGTCTTCAGGACCTCGTCCTCTCATAGAGGACAGCTTGATCTCCTGGGAGGACCATTTAAATAGATGCGTATAGACCTTATATTAAATGACATTTTCTGTATTTTCTTTCAAGGCCTTATTTGACTTTGAAAAAATATAGATATTTTAAGTGTTAAAACAAATCCAAAGCTTTAATCTTCCATGACATAAGCAGCATTAATCTTTCAAACTAAAGCAGATAACACCTACCCCCAGAGAACCAAACCAGGTAACACCTACCCCCAGAGAACCAAAGCAGGTAACACCTACCCCAGAGAACCAAAGCAGGTAACACCTACCCCCAGAGAACCAAAGCTAAATATAATTTAAAGAAAAGTAAATTAGGAAAATATTTGATAGTTTGAGAGTTAAGTTCTAAAATTAACCTTGCTACTCAGGATAGCCAAGGCATCTTGCAGTAAAGGGCAACCACATTTGTCCAGTGAAATAATCTTGTCAACAACTGCTGACAAAATCTGAAAACAATTGAAACCTATTATCAAACAACACCTTATAAATCTTTATTCCAATAAATTAATAAAACTTGGTCCTTCAATTAATTTAAAAATGGAATTGTTTTCTCAAATAAAATTTGTCCCCTAAAGACGACATGAAATTGGGGGGGAGGGGCGGGGGACGACATACATATTTGATAGATTTCAATGATCTTAAAAACTTCCTTCTACAGATAGCCCACTTACTTCTTTGTTAATCTTAGCTGCTACTTTGAACTTCTGCTCATCTGACATGTGTTCCAGCATGAACATGAACAGCTGCCTACGTCGACTTCAAACAACAACAAATGTTAAAAGATCAATTTATTGCCTCCAAAACCTCTCAGACCAGATATATAATAGTACACAGGGCCTGATATAATAGTACACAGGGCCTGATATAATAGTACACAGACCCTGATATAATGGTACACGGGGCCTGATATAATGGTACACGGGGCCTGATATAAATGGTACACGGGGCCTGATATAATGGTACACGGGGCCTGATATAATGGTACACGGGGCCTGATATAATGGTACACGGGGCCTGATATAATGGTACACGGGGCCTGATATAATGGTACACGGGGCCTGATATAATGGTACACGGGGCCTGATATAATGGTACACGGGGCCTGATATAATGGTACACGGGGCCTGATATAATGGTACACGGGGCCTGATATAATGGTACACGGGGCCTGATATAATGGTACACGGGGCCTGATATAATGGTACACGGGGCCTGATATAATGGTACACGGGGCCTGATATAATAGTACACAGACCCTGTTATAATGGTACACGGGGCCTGATATAATGGTACACGGGGCCTGATATAAATGGTACACGGGGCCTGATATAATGGTACACGGGGCCTGATATAATGGTACACGGGGCCTGATATAATGGTACACGGGGCCTGATATAATGGTACACGGGGCCTGATATAATGGTACACGGGGCCTGATATAATGGTACACAGGGCCTGATATAATGGTACACGGGGCCTGATATAATGGTACACGGGGCCTGATATAATGGTACACGGGGCCTGATATAATGGTACACAGGGCCTGATATAAATGGTACACGGGGCCTGATATAATGGTACACGGGGCCTGATATAATGGTACACGGGGCCTGATATAATGGTACACGGGGCCTGATATAATGGTACACGGGGCCTGATATAATGGTACACGGGGCCTGATATAATGGTACACGGGGCCTGATATAATGGTACACGGGGCCTGATATAATGGTACACGGGGCCTGATATAATGGTACACGGGGCCTGATATAATGGTACACGGGGCCTGATATAATGGTACACGGGGCCTGATATAATGGTACACGGGGCCTGATATAATGGTACACGGGGCCTGATATAATGGTACACGGGGCCTGATATAATGGTACACGGGGCCTGATGCCTGATATAATGGTACACGAGGCCTGATATAATAGTACACGGGGCCTGATATGATGGAACACGGGGCCTGATATGATGGAACACGGGGCCTGATATGATGGTACACGGGGCCTGATATGATTGTACACGGGGCCTGATATGATGGTACACAGGGCCTGATATAATAGTACACAGGGCCTGATATAATAGTACACAGGGCCTGATATAATAGTACACAGGGCCTGATATAATAGTACACAGAGCCTGATAAGGCCAGAGGGCTTTAATTTTGACAGATGTGATTAATTGTGAATTCTCCACAACCAAGACCACATGTTGAATATTTAAGTATGTATTTTCTGTTTAAATTTATAAGATACATAGATAATTGTTACAATTTTGATTTATCAGTAAATTTCTTTACTACCGAAGCATTAAAAGAAATTTTTGGTTGATTACTTTCAGTACCTAAGAACTAATATTGGAACACAGTACAGTCGAGCTCGGTTAGCTCGACCACCCTATTATGTCGACGTTTTTTATTGGAACCGCCAAATACTCTCTTTGTCTTAGCATTTTCTCGTCGTTTAATTCAATTTTTTTAAGTCGCCGAAACCTCATAACACAAGCACAAAAAAGGGTCAAATTTGCCACTTAACGTTGGTTATCTCGATCGCCATGACCAATCGCCAGCTTTTGAAAATGTTAGCTATGATTTTTTTATAACCAAGGGAAGGGACCAATTTTCTGCCTCCCCAGGGTCTGCTGGTGACGGTCATAGCCCGCTTGCTCAGCGCTGTTACTTCTGGTACTATGCTTCAGTAACTAAGCGAATACATTTCTTTTTAAAAAATCGGTCACTAGCGAACTCCACAAACAGTGATGACGTGTATTTTTATATATTTATAGACCAGAATATTATTATTATTAAGAAAACGCTTTGATTTTGATGTCACGTTCGCTCGCGTGTTGGCTCTGGTATTCTGTCGTAACACAACAAAAAATTAACTCCGGGTAATAAGCGAATATACCGACTAAGTGCTGATAAAACGGAGTAAACAGTCATAATAAGATGGAATTTATTTAAATACCATATTATGTTTCACTCGTCAACTTGCCAGAATTATTGAATTTCACCGCGCAAACGACGACAACCAATAGGGTGGGGTTGAGCTACACTGGCCATTTACCAAGGCATGCTCAGACTCGATTTAAAAAGAAAAATGTTCCTTCCCCCAACCCACTGTAGATGTATAACAGTGGGGGGGGGGAGGGAAGGTGTCTCTTCTCGCGGTCTTGTATTGGTATGTTAAAGCAAGAGGCTTCCTTTTATATAAACATCAAAGACCTGTCAAGCCTTCTAGCCTTCCCCACCCCCCTCATTATCCCTAACTAGAAAACTCCGTAACTTGTCCCCCCCCCTTTGAATTCACTTAGAGCGCTGTAGTAATAGCCGTGACCTTTGACCGTACAGTGCCTCGACAACTAAGCAAATTAAAATTTAAAAAAAAACATTCCTTAGCCGTAGGCGAAGTAGACTAATAGTGATGATGTGTACATTATTTAGATACCGCAATAGGGAGAAAGCGATTTGAAGTCACCATCGCTCAACACAACAAAAACGAACTCCGGGGTAAAAAGCTATTACGGCTTATTGAAGTTGCAGCTGAATAAATTATTTAAACTCCGAAGACTTAAAACTTAAATAAATAAGCCTAAATATTTTTAAAGATGAGTGTAAGCGGTCGTTCGATAGCCGGAGTCGTAACTACGGTAAACACTAGTCCTAGCGTAATAGTAGTCAATTATTAACAAATATATTTATTTTAATATTGATTGTTTTCCTTGGTCCTTATACAAATAAATGCCTTGGTATTTATTAGTAATAAACTTACACTAAGATTATGACTTTAATTATAATTACATCATTAGTATTAGTAGTAAATACCATGAAATAATAAAGTTCAAGGACGAACGAGCAAATGAACTAGAACGAGAGCCTCAGTCAGAGCCGAGTCACTAATTCATTTACATAAATCATACTCGTAAGGACGTTCCATTTCGCATAATATAATATATCACATAATTTAACATAATATTGATATTTCGTATATTCCGATACGATTCTGATTAATTGTCCCATCACTAATTAACGCACAGCACCTATATAAAGAAATTTCAAGCGCATGTTAATATTTTGCCGCCATATTGGTTTTTGTTTTAACTCGATCATCGGTTATCTCGATGCCATTTTTCATACCCCAACGCCGTCGACTTAACCGGTTTGGACTGTATATTAATGTTAAGTAGATTAGGAAAATAAATACTAGGGGTCTACCGATATCTGGATATCGGAAATATCGGTAGCATGTAAAGGTCCCGATATTGACGTCACCGATATTTCATAATAAGTGAGATTTTGACCCCCCAAAAAAAATTGAAAAAAAATCATTTAGATTTACAATATCTCGACAAATTAATATATCAACCACGATACCGGTATTGAAATATCCAAAAGAGTCCTAGTATTAATATGTACAGCCACGATACAGTGTGCCATGTGCTATGATATTGTTTAGGTATCGGCCAATATTCGTATACTCGGAAATACTGTGAAAATAGTGCCGATGCCAAGTATACCTCATTGTTTCATTCATAAAAGGTGGCTGTGTGCAAAAGCCATTAAACTATTGGTTAGAATTAATAATTATGATTCAAAGTTGAAGTTTCAAAAGGAGTTCCTAATTTTGCTTGTACATTTTTATAAAGGACGGTTTGTTTTGTCATGTTTTATGTAGGTCATGATCTGGAACTTATAAACACATCAGGAAACTTCGTTTCGGCAACAACAACAAAATCGGTAATATTGGCAAAACTGCATATCGGTAGACCCCTAAATTATAAAATATAAATAATTACGAGCGATAAATTTACGAATGACGTCACCAAATATGACCGCTGTTATTTTTGTCCTAACAAATACTCATATCGGAAAAAAATATAGTTAATATTGGCAAAAATGCAAATCTGTAGACCCCTAATACAAATAATTAGGAGTGATAATTTTAAGAATGACGTCATCAAATAAGACCGCTGGTTTTTGTCCTTACAAATACTCATATAAGCACTCATATGGGGAAAAAAATATTGGTAATATCAGCAAAAATGCATATCGGTAGTCCCCTAATAAATACATTAATTTTCTACCTCCAATTCAAATTATCAATATGATCAATGAAAACAAAGATTTTTTTAAAAAATGAGAAACTCAGATCTGTTCAATGTTACCTTTCATTATTTGCTCCTTCTAGCGTAAACTTTTGTTTTTCTTTGTCCGACTGTTTGAACTTATTGTAAACTGAAAAATAAAAATGAAATTAAAACCTTAAATTCAATGCAATTTCCAGAACAATTGTGTTATCTGTTTATTTGTCGTATTTGAAATTTTGAGCCATGAAATCTCTGATAACACAAAATTTGGAAGACATTTAGATTTTAAAAAATAATTCCATCAAATAAAGTGAAAATCCTCCCACCTGGATGTGTTTGATAGTTGTTGAAATGGAAGATGCACTCAACGAATGGATGAAAAAACATGTTTGGATGTTTCTTGAGTAGCAGGTGTTCCAAGCAGAATGCAGCTTAAAAATTTTGAATAAAATAAAAGCTAGCATGAAACTTTAGGAAACCATTTTCACATTGAAGAAGTACATTTAAAACAATTAACATTATGATTGGAGGCTTATGTAAAAAAAAATATTAAAAAAAAATCCTTCCTATATTTTGCAGCCAATTCAAAACAAAATAATTTCAGTTTTTCACTGCTTCAATTAATTATCTACTCCTGTTTTTAAGGGCTTTTATTTTTTATTGCTACCATATATTTTAATTATGATGGCTATTGATCTAAAAATGTCAAATTTTTATTAGTTAGTAAATGGCTGCTGTGTTGTATTGGAAATTGAGCACCGACTTATTTTTAGATGTGATATTATTAGTGGCAAGCTTCTACTTTTAATACAGTAAATGTACATGTAAACTTTTAGTCTCACCTAAATCCTTGATCTCTGAGGTCTCATCTAAAAGTGTTGTGATGTAACGGAAAAATAAGACACCTTTCCATTTTATATACTCTTCCTAGAACAACAGAAAATTATTTTCATTTTATTTTTAATCACAAGTCTGTAAGAAATTATTTTGGGACTTTTACAACACCTTTGTGTTATCATAGATTTCCAACCAAATTTGTCTCAGTCGGGACCAGGCCAAATCCTCCACTGAACAATACACCAGTTTCAAATAAATGATGTGTAATGAGTAATGATGGCAAATTATATCAATAAAGAGCTACACAGTGTCGAGCTCTTGTTTTGCTCGAGTTTTTTTTTAACACTGTGCTTGATTCTACACTAATTCTGATTTTTTATAAAGAATTAAGTATTTTGTTGAAAGTATCTCTAGGCTTAATGACATTTGTTATTCTAGATTGTTTTAAATGTAAACAAAATTGATAATAACTATTCAATTCATATATGGGTTAAGAATTTAATAATGATGAAAAATATGATTTCGAATCACAACATAAGTCAGACCATGAAGACAATATTTGTCAGAGTCATCTAACATAGAGCATTCAACCAAAACTGAAGAATTGTCAGTATAATTAGTTCTAAAGTAGACTTTACGTTTGAACTTTCCCCTTAATGTATCAATATGTATTGGTGTTATGACAGAGAAAATGCATTTTTTTAAATTAAAAAAAAACCTATAGTTAAAATACTGATGGGCTCTGCAGTATTAAAAGGGTTAACAACAATCACACTACTCAACCTGTAACAGTTTGGTCAAAATGGTAAGTGTGTTTTTCCTGACAAGTGCAGAAGGGTCCTTCAAGCAGACAGCCATGTTGGTGACGTAGCGATCAACCAGAGTAGTGTACCTGAAATTAAAAGTTAATTTTGATGAGAGTTACAGTTGTTGAGCTGGTACGTTCTTTAGTGATGAAATGGGAAGCTTTTATTAGGAACTTTTGAGACATGTATACTACATGACATTAAATGATACCACAGCCCACACTTCCAAAACGACCAAGTCTTTATGACAATAACATGTGTGTACCTTATGGTAAGATCATGTATACTACATGACATTAAATTAGGGGTCTACCGATATGCCTTTTTGCCGATACCGATATTACCGATTTTTTTTTGCCGATATGAGTATTTGTTCGGACAAAAACCAGCGGTCATATTTGATGACGTCATTCTTAAATTTATCACTCGTAATTATTTATCTTTCATATTAGGGGACTACCTATATGCATTTTTGCCTATAATACAGATTTTTTTTTCCGATATGAATATTTGTTAGAACATCATTCTCAAATTTATCACTCGTAATTAATTATATTTTATATTAGGGGTCTACCGATAAGCAATTTTGCGGATATTACCGATATTTTTTTCCGATATGAGTGCCGATATGAGTATTTGTTAGGACAAAAATAACAGCGGTCATATTTGATGACGCCATTCTTAAATTTATCACTCGTAATTATTTATATTTTATAATTAAGGGGTCTACCGTTATTCAGTTTTGCCGATAATACCGATTTTTTTTTCCCGAAACGAAGTTTCCGATGTGTTTACAAGTTCTAGATCATGACCTACATAGGACTCATAACAAAACGAACCATCCTTTATAAAAATGTACAAGCAAAACAACCTTGACTCATAATTATTAATTCTAACCAATAGTTTAATGGCTTTTGCACACGGCCACCTTTTATGAATGAAACAATGAGAACAAATTAATAGTAATAGAGTGAAAATGAGGTTGAAGGTTGAATGGTTGCCAATGACAACAAGTCTTCACACGGTACATTTGTTATTACATACGAAACGAAATGTTTTAGACATCTGCGATTCTGCGTGCATCTTTGCTATTAGAGCAATTACGTGATCATAATGTTTACATGTTACACATTTATTAGAGCAATTACGGTATACTTGGCATCGGCACTATTTACACAGTATTTCTGAGTATACGAAAATCGGCCGATACCTAAACAATATCAAAGCACATGGCACACTATATCGTGGCTGCACATATTAATACTAGGACACTTTTGACTATTTCAATACCGGTATAAGGGTCGATATATTAATTTGTCGAGATATTGTAAATCTAAATGATAGTTTTTTTTGTTTCCGTTTTTTTGGGGGGTCAAAATGTCACTTATTATGAAATATCGGTGACGTCAATATCGGGACCTTTACATGCTACCGATACCGATATTGCCGATATCCAGATATCGGTGCCGATATATCGGCCAGCCGATATATCGGTAGACCCCTACATTAAATGATACCACAGCCCACACTTCCAAAACGACCAAGTCTTTATGACAATAACATGTGTGTACCTTATGGTCAGATCATGTATACTACATGACATTAAATTATACCACAGCCCACACTTCCAAAACGACCAAGTCTTTATGACAATAACATGTGTGTACCTTATGGTCAGATCTCCCATGGCAACAACAACATTGTTTCGTATTGCTGGACTGTCAGACTCTTCCAGCTCTCTAGCTAGGGCAGCAATGCTTTTCTTAGCCAGAACTTCATCCACAAGGCACAGTTTTCCTGAAATAGTAACAGCAGTAATGGTACTGGATACAAAGCAGCATCTAATAGTTGACACACGGTGGTCGTCAGACACAACATGACTTAGTTGATGGCATGCTCTGCAACAACCATTCTAGCCTTACCCAGAATTATAAACGCATGAGCCCTGAGCCCGGGGGACATTTTTGAGCCCTTGAACTGAGACAGAGGTTGTGAGGCTTGAGACGACGGCGCTGACTGCTGTGAGCTGCTGTCGTGAGAATCAGACTGCCCCTGCTGGCTGCTTGACCCATCAGTATGGCTGCCACTAGAGTCTTGGTGTTCTGGTTAAAAGTACGTCAAGTGGAAAGAATTCATTTTAAACTTTACTTCCAGAACAGTTTTCTTAAAAAAGACAGTTAAGTGCAAAGAATTTTAAACTTTAGTTTCAAAACAGTTTTAAAAAACAGGTCATCAAGTGTAAATAATTAATTGTAAAATTACTTTCAAAACAGTTTTTCTTAAAACACATTCACATTTTTCCCCTGAAAGTATTCAATTTTTCAAAGAAAGATGAGTTTTAATTATCAAGAACCTTTGCAAACATTTTTGTTAACTCTATATTTTAAATAACTTTTTAAGATAAAGCTTCAAAAGGAAACCTAGTGAGGGATAAATAGAAAGATAATATTGATAACATAACCTTAGAGGCACAGAGACAAAAGATTAATGGGTGAAACAAAAACTGCAAATAACTAAATGTGCAACTTTGTTTGCACAGATACCTTACCACTGTCAGCAATGCAAGGGGCTGCAATGATTGACTGAATGAGAAGGTTAGCACGTTTGGGTATTTTAGTGGGACATCTCAGACACACTTCTCCAAGTGTGCACGTGTATTTGATCAGCAGCTCTTCATCAATTTGAGGCTCTGAGAAGAAATTGTTTTTAAAAATTTTATGTAAAATACAATTCTGGGCAAAACAACAAATAATAACAATTATTAATGTTCAATTTTGGAATTTCTTGAGTGGCTCAGTGTTTAATTGGGTGTTTTCCTTATTTTTCTAATAGATGACATTAACATCAATATATTTTAAAAGTAAGTTATGTTTTGAATGTAACATTCAGAGATTGGAAGAAGGCAGAAAAAAAACAACACAGGTCTCATATATAATACTTTTAAATAAGGGAGTGATATTTTAAAAAATGTTTAAATCATAATCAAATTAACGAGATATGTTCTGTGTGTCGTACTTAATGTATATTAAACGGTACTTTTTTAAAATGTAAGGCAGCATACACACCTTTTTTATCAGAACTGAGTATAACTTGAGACATGTATTTCTCACAGTCTAACATCAGGCCTTCCCCCCAGGTCGGCACCTGATTCTGTGATGTCCCATGCTTTAAGCTGTTGTGTAACTGAAATACAAAATACACAAACAAATTGTGTAATGAAAACAAAAAAATTTGAGCTTTATTAATAAACTAACACAACAGTAAACGTTTCGGCTAATGCCTTCATCAGTACAACAAACATAAAATACGTACTTACATAAGTAATAAAATTATATTTAAATTCTTAAAACAAACTATATCATAAAATATTTATGTAAAATAAAAAGAAAGGAAAAACAACAAACAATGACACAGGATTTAGGAACAAGGAGGACGTATCAAAAGTTACAGTGAAAACCACAACAGGAAAAAGATTCTACAGTTAGGTAAAATTATGAATTTGGTTAATTCCATATGGAGCCAATGTACCAAATCGTTTTATAAATCTATTTTTCATAAAGACCCTATCATGGGTATTGCTCGCATATAAAATACCAGCAACTGCAATATCTGAAATTCCGTAATGGTCAACACTGTTAAAATGTTTAGACACAGGACATTGTTTTAAGAATTTAAATATTTTATTACTTATGTAAGTATGTATTTTATGTGTATTGTACTGATGAAGGCATTAGCCGAAACGTTTACTGTTGTGTTAGTTTATTAATAAAGCTCAAATTTATTGTTTTCCTTACATAATTTATTTGTGTATTTTGTATTTTATTTAAAAGCTTTATCGCAGTCCTATTCTATATGATGTGTAACTGAATGAGAATATCACAAGCAAGTTTAGATATTACAAAGAAAAAGGTCATGGGTCAACAGTCTGAGAATAAAGGAGTGAGACTATAATCAGGAAATTTAACAAGGTAAGGAATGATTAAGCCCCAAAAAAAAGACACCTAAAGAAAAACTAAGAAAAAAAATTTAGTGTTCTGCAACAAAACAAAACACAAAACTAAAAAACTGATAAAAATCTCATTTATATAAAAATCTCATTTATCCCTAGACAGACACTGAGATCTCTTTATTTATGGCTATTCCAATTAATTTTTGTAGGAATATACAGAATAATGTTCAGGCAAAATTATGTCAATGACTGACGTTGGAGTCAGAATGTTGATATAAATAAATCAATAATTTACCTGAGACAGGCAGTCGACCATTCCAGAAATGATTGAAAGTGGGTATGAGAAATCATGAAGTTTTTGTTGCAGATCATCTAAAATAAATCATTTGAAGGTTGGAGTATTTCAGCGTACTGAAAGTAATTCTGTCAAATATGTCAATAACTAATAAAAAATCTCTTAACACAGGCCATTTCAATTTGTAAGAGGTTTCAAAAGTTTAATGTTGGACTGATTTAAATATGACATGTTCAATTTGATTTAAAAATTGAACCAGATCATAATACACTATACACCATAACATGAGGCACTTAAGCTTAAAAGAAGACCAATAAATCACATTATTTGTATCAATAGGCATCTCACCTAATACTTCAGATATGGCACCAGAAGGCATGGATTTAGCAGTGGCTCCAAGCACACATAAAATGTTGACCCACTTAGAATTGGGGGAATCATCTGGGGGCATTAAAAAAAAAGCTTTATTTACATTTACTTTGATAGATTAGAACTATAGACTAATTGATTTACAAGATTAGAAGGGCACCTAAAGGCTAATGGATATACATGTTTAGAAGGCCATGTATAGGCTAATTGATTTTAAATCTCATTTAAATCAACTGCTGTGCTTAAGATGGTTTTATTTAAATAATGTATCTTCAGTTATAAGAATACCTGTCAAAAGTTATGCTTATAAGCATTATTATTGATAACTGTTTATTTCTTACAAGTGAGACATAGATTTAAGCTTTTTTAAAACTATTATTTTTTAAAAATTAACTTTCTCTAGTAGGATCTCAATAGACATGGCTCTTAAACACAAGAGTAGGATCTCAATAGACATGGCTCTTAAACACAAGAGTAGGATCTCAATAGACATGGCTCTTAAACACAAGAAAATAATGCCGAAATCTGTTGAAAAATACATTTAAAATCAAGACACACGCTGTACATGGTACATGCTATGAAATCACTAAAATACTGCCATCTACAGACTTGCCATTTTAAACAGACATGACAATCAATGAATGTGGATTATTGTTAAGGCAAGTGATGTATTTTTGTAAACTACCATGCAGATGAGTCTGATTGACAGTTGAGGATTATGTTACAGTCAAATAAAGGATTATGTTACACAGTCAAATAAAGGATTATGTTACACAGTCAAATAAAGGATTATGTTACACAGTCAAATAAAGGATTATGTTACACAGTCAAATAAAGGATTATGTTACACAGTCAAATAAAGCACCATAAATGTCAGAGATAAGAGTGCATTATATTCGACTGTGGTTAGAAAGGACATGAAGAATTGAGAAGACTGCAGTGAGTAGTGAGAAAAATACATGATCTAAAAATTATGTAGCAACATTTTGACAAGCTCTTTATAAGTATTCAAGTCTTTTATGACAGTCTACATAAAACTCACTTGAAATGGGTGGAACTTTTTTCCATTGGTCAATAACTAATCGATAGTCAATTTTTACTGGTGTTTTTGATATTTCAGCCAAAAACATCCAAGCACACTGAAATATGAATATATTTTAATTTAATCTCCCATCTTTTAAAAGAATTCAATGTTTAAAAAAATGATTTGGTCCATAAACTACACTTGGATTACATCAAATTCACAATTTTGCATAACTGTAGAATCTCTTTTCCAGTTGTGGTTTAAACTGTAACTTTTTATACTTCCTTCCTCTTCTTATATCCTGCATTTTTGCTAAGCAATCTTCTTTCATTTCTATGTTTTTTAAAATCTTTTCTCAATTGTTATTTTACCATGATATAGTATGTATTATATAAAGTAAATTTATTTTATAACTTGTGTTCATTTATTTGTACTGATAAAGGCATTATCCATAAAGTCTACTTGTATATTAGTCTTTAATTTATAGTTTTGATTACATAATTTGTTTGAATATCTTGCATTTTATTTAAAAGCTTTATCACAGTTCTAATCAATATGAATTTTTAAGTCTGAATTATAATACATATTGTAACATGATTATAACAATAATTCAAATGTAACATGAGTATAACATACCATTACATCAGGCACATACGATTTCAATAATACCAATAAAATGTTAAACATCTTGAGGATGATTCATCAATAAACAGCTCACCTAAAATCTGCCAACCAAATACCTACAGTAGATATATATTTAGACTAAATTGACCTTGATCATGTAAATCATTTTAATTGTCCTAGCTCTGGAGAACTCGGCTGTGGGTAGTCATTTGGACAAAAGACAATGATTTAAGCACATATTTGTTGAGACAGATTGCTCCTACCTCACAATTGTCTCCCCCTACATGACTCTGAACAGCACTGACAATAGAGGTTTTCAACTTTTTGGTCCTAGCCCAGTACTGGCAAGCTTTCTGTAAATATCGCCTGAAAAATATTTTGTGAAATATTATTATTATTATTTTTAAAATTTAATCAAGAAGATGCCAGTTTAACAAGTAAGCTGTCTATTATATATATATTTTTTTAAATAAATTATTTTAAAAAATTTAACATAAATGTTTTTTCTCACCTCAGTTGTTCACAATTTTGATCAGTGATTATACTCAGTAGGTCCCACTCTATGTCAGTACTAGAGTTTCTGATCATGATAAATTATACATCATTATAGCTTACTTCAAAACCATTCAAGTAAAATTTGTTAGGTTTTTTATTTTATGACACATGAAATGTATATAAAAAGGGCATTAAACAAGACTTATGCAAATGATATAAAATAAAAATGCAACTAATTGAACAAAATAAATGTAAGACAAGATGAAACTAAAAGCAAATATTTTTAGTTTGAAAAGTAAATATGTTTATAAACACCTTGTTGCTTCTTTCACATTAAGAAGAATCATTTCCTCTAAAAGATCAAAACATTTTTCTTGTACGGATGTTTCTGGATCAAAAACTCGTGGTAAGATTCCAGATACCCATGCCCTAAAAAATATATAAAGTATGACTATTGCAGTCCTGCTGATATGAAAGGAAAGTGAATCTTTGGGACAGTCATAAAAATGATAAAATTTGAGACTATTCTAGTTCTGCTTATGTAAGAGGAATGTGTTTCTAATAGGTAATTAAATCATGGTAGCCTTTTATTTTTTAACAGTCAAATCACATGTAAGTCAATGGCCATCAACACGATTTATTTATAATCAAAGTGTTTTGTGGAGATAGTTTTACAACAATATCCATGACATGAAACAGTCCATAATTTCAGATCAAGAAAACAATTGGATTTTGATGTTAAACTGATGATGTGTAGTTATAGTACACTTTCAAATAATTCTAATCAATATAAGGCAGAACTTTCCACAAGCAAATACAAATTTCAGGATTTTTCGTATTAGCTGCAGAAATGTAACAAGAAAAGCCAGCCATAGAAATTTTAATTTGGCTAAATTTAATTTTTTTAAAAACCTAAACTTTGGAATATTCATGTTTTGAAAGATTAATTTGGCGTACACTAACCTTGGTTTCCTTACATGTTATGGAGTTAAATTTTATGACTTACTTTTGTATCCGTTTATCATCTGGCAAAGATTTCAACAATTCTGACAAAGATTGTACAGCTTGTTTCCGCACAGAGAGTGCTGGATCTGCACATCTCTCCTGCAAGGCCTTTAAATCCTGGGGTACAAATACAACCAAAATTTCATTGAAAAATAAATGACTAAATCAGTTAATTAGGTCTATTGCTGTAACGCAATACACACTAATAATGACATTGAGAGACTATTGGATTATCGTAGCAAAGAAAAAAATAACCTTACCTCATCTTTGTATTCTGGTGCTACGAGTTGAATAACTTTCTGTAATGCTTGTATGGCACACTTTCGAACAACAACCTTCGATTCTGATACCCGACGATGCAACATTGAAACAACACCTTTGGCATCAGGGAGATCTGATAGTCGTGAGAACATTAGGAATAATTAGCATTACTCTCTGTCTAGTATGCAGCAGTAGGAATTTTAACTTTAAAAAATTACATATTTAATTTTGTATATACTGAAAGTAGCCAATCCACTTGATATTCTGTCACCTAGTACAATAGTACCTCCCCTCATCATAACACTTACTTACAACTATATGTGAAGCATTCCCTACCTAAAACTAAGCAAAAGAAGAAAAAAATGCATACATGGATTAAATCCCGGAGTTAATTCAATGGCACCGAAAAACCCCATACTGCCTCTGACTTGCGGAGTTTTGCTGTTCCTTTTATCAGATGGTGTATTGGTGCTTCTCACCGTCTGCTCAGTTGCATCATTTTCCTTATCTGGGTCTTCTAAACTTTCTCCAGTTGGATCTCTTTCAGTGCTATCTGCATCTAGTAAAATACCCCATCACATTAAAAGCCTTAAATTCATGAATCAACACATAAAAAGTATTTAACCGTATTAAATGCAACCACCAGAATTCCAGTGCATTTAATAGCATGTTGTATTTGGCAGATTATCTCAAAATAGTCCTTTGATTCAACCATAGCTTTTTAGACATAATTTTTTTTACTGTAGAAAAGTAAAACACAAAGTGGAAAATATTTTTTGAAATCTATCAGCTGAACTGTTTTTTTAAAGGTCATCATTTAATGACCAGAATAGTATAAAAAAAAATTTTTTAAATATATCAAAATTTACTAGTAACTTTCTCCAATAAGAAAAACAAAAAACAACAGTTAAATCCCAAATAAGTTTTAAATAACGTCCAAAATCCATACTTAAAATTATGCTTAAAAGAGAGTTAAGAATCGTATAATTTTGAAGACTCTTGTTAAGAGAAATTACTCCTACATTTCAATATGGAGCTGTATCATTCAAGTTTATCATCATATGTGAAACTTAATGGTGTTATTTAAATCAAATCCATTGCCTCAGTTTGTCAAAGAGAAGTCGGTCACATCTACCAACCTATTAAATTGGCTAAACACACGACTGGAGTGGGAATAAATTGTTTGTTGGTGGGTCTGACTTGTTCTGGCGCTGGAGTTACCACCTCCTTGATGGTCTTCACAATGTCACTATACTTTGAGCTGGTGCACAATGAAAATCCTATGAGGGCCCTTGAGCTTACACTAAAAAATATATAAAAATATTGATTTCATAATTTTTCAAAATGCTGTTAATATGAGGATGGCTGGTATAAAATTGTATATTTAAAGTTTCAACCAATTTCATCTCAGAGTTTTAAATGATTAAGTACATGATTAAGAACTGAGGGCTGACACCAAGACTTCAATATAAGAATCTTCTGTGATGTATTTATTTAATCATAAATAAGAATCTCAAACTGCTTGGGTAGAGTAAAATTAATTTGGCCCATCCATGAGCCCAAGAAATACCTGGCATTTATGTCAGAACATCTACTCAGTATGGTGCAGATCATACTCTTATGACTAGTGAACTGGGACAACTCAGGGGGGACTTCGGCTGCTCAAAGATAACATTAACAGAGGAAAAAATTATTTTTTCAGTTTAAGAGACAAGCTTTAATAATAGACATAATACAGCTGTCAACAACATTTTAATATGATGCAAACATTTTAATAATGAAAAAAAAACAAAGTAAAAGAATCACACACACAAACATGTAAATATAAATAAATACAGACATATTTTCAAAAATATAAATATTTTACAAGTAATAGTGCAAATGCTGTGATGACATTATGTATGGTTTACAAGTCCATGATAACAGTGATCAACTAACCAGAAACATTTCGCTCAGGCTGCTCCATAAGCTTTAAGATAACATCCACAGCAAAGCCTCTCTGAGTGACCTATAATGACAGACATCAACAATAATCATCATGTGTATGATTAAGAACATTTTAAAAAATGACGGAGTAGTTCATTTAAAACAGAACTAAGGGGTCCTTTGAATTGCACAATATTTAGGTTACACATTCAATCTTTATCCTAATCAAAATTTTTAATATCAACAATTAATTTTACCAAGTTAAAGATTTAAAAAAAAATTAAATAAAATAATTTAGATTAAACTTAAAGCTATTTTCTCTATTAAAGTAAAAACTCAAAGAGGATAAATTATTTTTAATGTTGACTTATTAAAGTAAGAGGTCACAATTCTATGTGAACAATGTGGTAGCCTTGGTTTCTCAACATTTTTGTATTCAGTTAGTTTTCTTTTTTTATTTGTCTGGCTCCATTTTTTTAACAGGAGATAAATCAGCAGAAGTTTAATTACTTTCAGCACCAAAACTTGATTTTGAAATAGCAAAGTCCTAGAGAGTTTTAATTCACTATATTTAAATTGAAGAAATAACCAAAAGTGTCAGTAATGAATATTTTGTAAAAGGATCTGATACTTGAATTTCTTCTATTTTTTTATAATGCCAACAACCTAGGCTAGAGATTCAAAAATAATTTCAAAAAAATGTTTACTTTAAAATGATGAAATTTTTTATTTACCTTCTTTTGTTTTGAGAGCCTTTTCAGCCATTCAAGTATCTGGGAATACTCTAGGTCAGGCAAAGTGTCCAATAGCTCAATAACAGCCTGGGATATAGTCCATGAAGATAAGATGAAACATTTTTTTAAAGTGAAAAAGTCTCATGTAATTTTAAGTTGAAAGCTGAAAGCTATATTTTAATTACTGAAAATCATCATGTTTAATTACCTCAGCAGCATGTGATCTGTATTCTGATCGGTCAGGAACTTTGAAACAAATGTGCTGCAACAGTATTTTCAGAATATAAACACATCTTTCGCCCATTTCCATGGCAAGGTACCTGCAAGAGGTTTAATTATAATTAAACAGGAAACCAAACATTAAGAATCAATTCTAAATTTTTTTTAGATGAAGACATAAAATTAAGGTTAATAAAACAAAAAACAGCTCACTTCACAAAGTCCAGAGCGTGTCGTCTTATAAGCAAAAGTGGACGATTAAATGTAAAGACTTTTCCGTCCTCCATAATGAGTATGTGCCCCAATAACTCCTTGAAGAGCTGAAAGAATTTGCATTTAGAAAATATTCAGATGATTCATAGAAAAATTAATTTCTTTCTTTGGAACCCAAAGATTCAAACTTTTAAAAGGCAAACATTAGAAAGCCATTTATTGTACTTTTAAAATGACATGAATATAATATATAAAACTCACCTCATTAACAATGGCTGTAACATTACCATAATATATATAACTCACCTCATTAACAATGGCTGTAACATTACCATGAAATGGCTGACACAATAAATAAATAGCTTTATACACAAGAATTCCAGAACTGCATTTCCCTTTCCTGAAACGTAAAGATATTTCTAGATTGGACATTATACTGCACTAGAAATGTGGTCAAACCAAAACAAGACCAAGAATTGTAGAGGTTCAAATAATTCAAGTCTGCCATATTTACCCTAAGAAGGGCATGTCAGGTGTCTCCAAAAAAAAAGTCATTACTCACTATAAATTGTCATGCTATTGATCATTGTCAATAAAACACATTTATAAACATGATTATTTCATCAAAGCAACTGATACTAATACAAACATCTTTTTACGCAAATGCTTTAGACAGCCAAAATTTGTTCAACCAGTTCCAAGAAAGCAATAACATGACTTACCACTGACCCATCTCTTCTGAGATAGATTCTGGATCAAGTTTTGCAAGGTTCATTAAGACTCCTAAGAGCTGTATGGCAGTAGACTCCGATTGGCGCAAGGAGTACTTCTCACATATCAGAATAACATCCTACAATACACAGAAAATTGTTGATTTTTAGTCAAGTTGGATCTGTCCTGTATGTTGCACTTAAAATTATTTCATTAATTCACACACACATATAAATATATAAATTGCAGGAACTAAAAAAATTGTGTTATTCTCAAGTGCTTGTGTTATGCCTTCCTCTTGAAACATTGCATAGAACCTGTGGTAAATTGAAAAATATAATAATGCAAAACTTCCAAACACTTCCCACACTTAATGCACGAGTTAAATTTTTTTTACTTGACTCTGGCAATCATATAGGAATCTTTACTTCACAGCAACTAATTACACTAAAGTAAATACAAAACATACAAATTTTCCATAATTGATCTATTTTTTCTTCATTACCAACCTGTAGCAATAAATTCATCAAGCTATCCAGCTTTTTAATCTCAATAGGATCCAGTTCAAGTATTTCATCTTCTCCTCTGCTCACTTCATCATCAGTATTCTATTAAAAGTAAATTTCAACATTTTAGTTTTTGTTTTTTTTTAAATGCATGTGAATAATCAAAATAATTTTAAAAGATGATAAGCCCATCCAGGTTTTTGAGGATTAAACAGTCCTTTGAAGAAAAAAATATTTTTCTGTGACACCTAGGATATTGAATTTGACAAAAAACAAAAACTACTGAGTTCAACTCAGACTATTGAACCAGAAGATGCCATCCTTAAAATTAAACTCCTCATATCTTAACTTAATAACCAGATGTTGTGCCATAAAATGACATGAGCACGAACAAGTCAAGGGTGAAGGGGAACATAAATGTGAAACGTAAGGATTTTACAGCATTCAAAACTGACAAAAAGGTTACGAAGATAAAAACATACTGTTTGTGATAGGGATTCATCTAAAACACCTTTCTTCTTTCCTCCCTTAAACTTTTTAGACTTTTGGCTTGGTTTAATGGTAGTCTCATTTCTTTTTCTCTTAGTAGTACTTTGGCTATCTGTAAAGTACAACAGATTAAATTCACTCTTATTTCATATATAAAACTAGTGAGGCAGAACACTTTGAACATCTATAAAACTAGTGAGACAGAACACTTTGGACATCTATAAAACTAGTGAGACAGAACACTTTGGACATCTATAAAACTAGTGAGACAGAACACTTTGGACATCTATAAAACTAGTGAGGCAGAACACTTTGGACATCTATAAAACTAGTGAGACAGAACACTTTGGACATCTATAAAACTAGTGAGACAGAACACTTTGGACATCTATAAAACTAGTGAGACAGAACACTTTGGACATCTATAAAACTAGTGAGACAGAACACTTTGGACATCTATAAAACTAGTGAGACAGAACACTTTGGACATCTATAAAACTAGTGAGACAGAACACTTTGGACATCTATAAATTAAATTAAAAAACCCGTAAAAACAAAGTTTTTGACTATAAATCCCTTATATATGAGACATAACTAACAGTATTGATTATTTTCAAACATTTACAGACTGAATCTGTCTTAACACAAGTTTGCTTCATAACCCTAGGGGGGAGGGGTGGGTGTGAGGGGGAGAGGGGAAAAGTCTGGTCACCGATTCGCTTGACCGAGCTCAGAGTGACACGTAAAATGTAAACAAAAGCGCACCGTCGTTTCGTTGGGTCGCCTCAATGCTCAAACTTTCACGTGGCAAAAAAACAATAACAAATCGTGAATTTAAATTACATAAGGATAAACTAAAAATGCATTAATTTAATTACGGTACGTTCGATCGATCTGAAATTTTGATACGATGCATTGTTAGGTAAGACGGGTCCGTGTGCCAAATTTCAGTTCGATCGGATCATTGGAAGTGGGTCATTTTTGACTTCTGTTTTTCCGCCCGCCCATGAGACGGCGGTGAAGTTAATATAAGGGATTTAAAAAAGGATTATATTTATTCCTTGAAAAAAAAAGTATGACTCATTAAACAAAGTTCAAAAATAAAATTCAATGTTATTTTGGTTTTACCCCACTTACACCTCAGAGTTTCATTTTTGATGGAGTTTAGTTGATGTTCATTTGATTTACACTGCTTTTGAATAGTGCTTTGTTGATGGCAAGACCTAATGATGACTTATTTCAACTTCACCTTTTCAATAAAGTGAGTAATTTGTCACTACTTGTTCACATCAATGTTTTATTATTTTTATTTTTTATTTTTTTTTAAATAAATAAAATTTGTATCATTTTGTCCCACACTATTTTTAAGTACTGAGTTTTAAGGCATTCATCAGTCTCTTACTGACGACACAATCTTAGCCAAATTTTAAAATAATTTGCTTTATTTTAATAGAATAAAAATCTTTACTTTCTGCTTACCTCTACAAACTGACAGAATTTTTCAATAACTGGATAAGAATTAATCTTACTATATATACCTGTCTATAAGTCAAGGGCAGCTCTTTGACCAACAATTATAAAATGACCCATAAAACATTGAGAGTAAAACATGGGCTTTGAAATTCTGTGATTTTTATAATTTGTGATATTTTACCTAGGTACAGGTCCTGGAACAATTTTACAGTTACATTCCCGGCTTAATTTGATAAAACATTATATTTGATATCAACATAGTAATTTTAATTAAACTGCTTTGGATGTGCAGATACTTAGCAGGAAAACTGTCACTTATAAGTCTCCTCGCAAATTTGAAGACTTATACACAAGAATAAACAGTATATAATATCTGCATTTAAAAATTATCATACCACTCTTTTTCCATTTATTGAGAAGTCGACAGGCCTGAAGAAATAGTTCTGGATTATAAATTTGAAAAGCAGCACTTCCTGAAAATAAAATAAATCAAAGCATAAAAATTGTCAACTTTATAGTTTTAAATGCCCTGCCTGAAAGATTACAACTATTTACTTCAGTCACCTTATTATCGAACTAGGATGAAACAAACATTACTAAAATCTGGAGTTGATTGGTAACGAAAACAATGAACTAGTGTTACAAAATTTAAAATTGATTTCATAGTTGAATCAATCCCACCTGGCAAGGCAATAAGCTTTAGATATACTGATGCAGCTATAACACCAGCAGCTCGCTCTGTAAAGCTACATGCAATCTGAAACAAGAAAAATAGTTATAAATTAGATTACATGAAAATTTCAAATAACTAGTATTGTAAGGAAAAACTCTTTTATTTTTAAAAATTAATTAATTTTGAGAGAAAATTTATTGTGAATTGTGCCTCCAACAAAAAGTAGCATGCTCTTTCAGATATATAATCATATGTTTACAAGATGTAACATGCTGACCTTATTAGAATTATGACAAAGAAACGCTAACAGAGCAACCAGGGTTTTGTGAGAAATTTCACTCTCGACCAAGATAATCCAGAGGCCTGTAGAGTAGAGTTAAATAAAAAGTTAAATTTCTTGCACTTGACATTACTTAAAAATTCATTTTTTTAATTGGATTATAAATAGTTATTTTTTAACAATGAAATCACATTACAGTAGAACCCACTTAACGCGACCTCGGTTAACTTGCCAACCCATTAAGTTAACGTTTTTTATTGGAACCGTCAAATTCTCTCTTTGTCTTAGCATTTTCTCATCGGTTATGTCGATTCTTTTATGTCGCCGAACCCTAACACCTCGAAAACAAAAGAGGGCCAAATTTGCCACTTAACGTTGGTTATCTCAATCCCCAGCTTTTGAAAATGTTATCGATGCCACTTCACCATCTCACTACCGTATTTTTGCGGGTTCAACTGCACTATTACTAACAGCCAGCCAACGAAAACACGCTCTGTCCCTATTTAGCCCGTGCTGGGTGTGTGTTGAAGAACTGGGTCACGCAGCGTGTATCGAGAACAAAGACGTGCAGAGGGAAGCGGGGGCTTGTTTTGTATGACATCACGGCAAAAAGCGACTATGAGAGTGTATCAATGATCAAATTTTCGCCTCGCGCCGTCTGATGGCGACTTCAAAGAACATGTGACGTCACAGCCTGCTTGTTTTCAGCTCTCTTGCGCTGAATAGTAACACGCCTCGCGGCCTTGAACGTTGTTCATATTTTAACATCGCCACACTGTGTGTTAGTTCTCGTACTATGCTTCGTCAACTAAGAGAGTTTTTTTAAAATAATTTTAAAAAATTGTGCACTAGCCGTACGCATTTTTTAAAGCAAATATCAGTTTTGATATTAATGTGGTAATCTTACATCAAATGCCTTAAACTTACAGGAAAACTGTCACTAAAAGATAAAAAACTCAAATTTGAGGACCAATTAATCGCCCCCGGTATCTTTGCTACGTCTTTCAAATGACTCTCGTAATATAAATAGTAACAATAACAGTCGCATCCTTGACTTTGACCGCTGTTCATATCATACGCACACTGTGTGTTAGCTCTCGTACAGAGCCTCGACAACTAAGCAAAGTAAAAAAAAATTTTTAATCTTTCCTAAGCCGTAGGCAAACTAAGCTAATAGTGATGACGTGTATATTACTGTATTTATAGACCGGAATAGACAGAAAACGCTTTCATGTCACGGTCACTCGCTTTGATGTCACGGCCGCATGCATATTGGTTCTTGTATTCTGCCGTAACACAACAAAATATTAACTCTGCTTAATAGAATTGTACCAAAGTTACGGCTAACCGTTTAACCATTAACAACCTTATCATGTACATAAAGAAATTTCAAGCACATGTTAATATTTTGCCGCCATATTGGTTTTCGTTTAACTCGATCAGCCCCTAGGCCGTCGACTTAACCAGGTTCTACTGTATTTAAAATTAATAACAATTACATTTATGTTGTTGGGATCACTAATAATAATTTGATAATTTATATAGTGTAGTACCACAGCAAACAACTGTGCTCATGGGGCTTTATATAATTTATATAGTGTAGTACCACAGCAAACAACTGTGCTCATGGGGCTTTACGTAAAAAGATAGTAACACACATAATTATCAATGTATTAAATGTAAAACATTAATATCCTAAATACAACACAAAGACAGTATGGTGCATATAAATTACTTTTATAAACATTGTTAAGTCTTTTTTTTTGTAATGTAATTAACATATACATTAATAAATTTTTGATTATGCACAATCATTACAATAAGAGTAAATATATCTTCATTAAAAAAAATATAGTCTCATGTAAAAAAACTTGTTATGAGAAAAATTTAAAAATAAGTTAACATTTTTTAATGAATTCTCAACTATTCAGCATAAATTGTAATCTTAGTCAGAAAGTGATAATAAAGGAATGGGATTGGGCACAACTCATGATCTAGGAATTTAAAGGTAGACTACAAATAACCCACATGCCCCTTTTTTTTCTTCACAAAAAATAATAAACATAAATTCTTGGTCCATCTTTACCGAGAAGGTCTCGGGGACATATTTTAAATATTTAATAAAAGAATTTTGAAAAATAAAACTGATCTTAAAAGCAGAACACCATGTGGCTTTTGAAGGGCCCTGCACCCTCCAAGACAGTTGATTTTGTTTTTCTGTCTTAACTGTAGGCACCTTAGACAACTTTTTTTAACTGGGAATGCAGGGACTTGAATAAGCTCTATACTCTTTAACAGGAAAATGACAGGCGACTTTTAATATGCATGTAAAGGCAGTGCATCAGGTACATTAATATTAATATTATGGATAAAAAATATGTTCATCATTAGCTGCTAAAACTACTCAACCTTCTCCATCCTCATTTTCATTGTTGGCTTGAAGCCACAATGAAAGAATTTCTTTAACACTGGTCAGCTGCTCTGTCAGGTAGCCATTTTCTTGCAAAAAGTCTCTATCTTTGTCAGGCAATGTGTTTAAATCTACAAAGTCCTCAGCCCAACAGGATTTTACCCACTCTGTAGAAATGTGAAATAAAATAAGACAGAGCATTTAAAACAACTTACAACCCATGGATGTTACCATGACTTTATAATATCAGTTAAATTTAAGCTACAGATAAGAAATTATTCAAATTTCCATAAACAAACTAACAAAATTTAAAGCCCTATAAAAATTTTTTTTTATAAGAAATCAATGAATGGGTCACTGATTTCATGTCATCTAGTAAAAATTTTCTCTCATAAAAAAAGCCTCATTATATTATAAGAGCTGTGATGCAATCTGAACAGAATGTGTAATCAAGCAATAGAAAATAATATATGCTAAATAACTCAAATTATCCACACAATGAATATGTGTAACTCAAACTTTTGATATCAAGTTGATGATAATCATGGTATAGGGCTGATACTGATAATAATTAACTCTAATCAGAGTGACGCTAACGAGAGTTATGAAATGAAGGAGATACTATCACTATCACTGAATCTTGGTCAGACAATTTGATTAGTGTTACAGACAATTTAATTAAATTACAGGGGAAATCATTTTCTCCCTATTGACAGCAGTCTCATAAGACTACTTCAAGCTTTTGATGACCTCTGCCATGATTGAGTTGTTAATTGCTGAAACAAACAGATACGCTGAACCGCAACAAACAGCCAAGGGTAAGAAAGACGCTGTGTGGAAGGAGGTTACTAATGAGGACATATATAAATTCCTCTACATTGACATCATGATTAGACTCAAGTAACCAACTACCAAATTGTATGGGTCAGTGGATAAGTTGTTTCTCAAAGTTTCATGAGACAATAAATGGACAAGAAGGTGACAAACAACGGCGCTCGCATCCCAAAACAGCAATGTAAATTTTAAAAAAACACTTTTCAAGATTTATTTAAAATATATTTGTGAATTAAAGTGCATCAGCCTATACATTTTTTAAAAGCTCATTCAATTTTGTTTTTGGTGTGTGTTTTGTTATTTTAAAATTTCATTTAGGTGTTTAAAAATATTTTTATTTAACATGGGGGTGCATGTTTTTTTAGAGTAATCTCCCTTTGCTTAGTATTTCAGGGGGTGTTTTGGTTATTGCGCTTAGTAGCAAATGAGTTAATGGATTAATCTCTGCTTCAGCATACAGTCATAGGCAATGCCAGAGCCATGTAACTGGGCCTTTGAAGGCCAAGGTTGCCCCATTTTAGGACTAAATGTCCAAAACTGGAGAAATCATCAAGGACCAGGCAGAGCAGCTTAAATGGTGGATCGAACATTTAGAACTGTATGAAGCAGTAACAGTCTTCAGCATCGCTCTAGCTCCAAAGATACACGTTCCCCTCATACCATCAATATAGATAATAAAAACTTGAAGGTGGTGGACATTAAATATTGTCATATTTATCTAAAACATATATCATATTAAAGGGCTAGATCTAAGCTTTCCAAAAACACCAATTTCATCTTTCTATCTTGAACAGAAGAGGAGTTATCTATTTTTTTGTGAATTTTTTAATTTTCAAGCCTTTTATATTAACTATATTCTATATAGGGGTCTACCGATATATCGGCTGGCCGATATATCGGCACCGATATCTGGATATCGGCAATATCGGTATCGGTAGCATGTAAAGGTCCCGATATTGACGTCACCGATATTTCATAATAAGTGACATTTTGACCCCCAAAAAAAAACGGAAACAAAAAAACTATCATTTAGATTTACAATATCTCGACAAATTAATATATCGACCCCGATACCGGTATTGAAATAGTCAAAAGAGTTCTAGTATTAATATGTGCAGCCACGATACTGTGTGCCATGTGCTGTGATATTGTTTAGGTATCGGCCGATTTTCGTATACTTAAAATACTGTGTAAATAGTGCCGATGCCAAGTATACCGTAATTGGTCTAATAAATGTATAACATGTAAACATTATGTTCACGTAATTGCTCTAATACTAACAGCAAAGATGCACGCAGAATCGCAGATGTCTAAATCATATCGTTTCGTATGGAATAACAAAATGTACCGTGTGCAGACTTGCTGTCATTGGCAACCATTCAACCTTCAACCTCATTTTCACTTATTACTATTACTTTGTTCTGATTGTTTCATTCATAAAAGGTGGCCGTGTGCAAAAGCCATTAAACTATTGGTTAGAATTAATAATTATGAGTCAAGGTTGAAGTTTCAAAAGGACTTCCTAATTTTGCTTGTACATTTTTATAAAGGATTGTTCGTTTTGTTATGAGTCCTATGTAGGTCATGATCTGGAACTTGTAAACACATCGGAAACTTTGTTTCGGGGAGCAAAAAAATCGGTAATATCGGCAAAACTGGATATCGGTAGACCCCTTAATTATAAAATATAAATAATTACGAGTGATAAATTTAAGAATGCCGTCATCAAATATGACCGCTGTTATTTTTGTCCTAACAAATACTCATATCGGCACTCATATCGGAAAAAAATATCGGTAATATCGGCAAAAATGCACATCGGTAGACCCCTAATATTTTAAATAATTACGAGTGATAAATTTAAGAATGATGTCATCAAATATGACCGCTGTTATTTTTGTCCTAACAAATACTCATATCGGCACTCATATTAGTCATATCGGAAAAAAATATCGGTAATATCGGCGAAAATGCATATCAGTAGTCCCCTAATATAAAAGATAAATAATTAGGAGTGATAAATTTAAGAATGATGTCATCAAATATGACCGCTGGTTTTTGTCCTAACAAATACCCTATCGGCACTCATATCGGAAAAAAATATCGGTAAAAATGCATATCGGTAGTCCCCTAATATAAAAGATAAATAATTACGAGTGATAAATTTAAGAATGACGTCATCAAATATTACCGCTGGTTTTTGTCCGAACAAATACTCATATCTGTAAAAAAAATATCGGTAATATCGGCAAAAAGGCATATCGGTAGACCCCTAATTCTATATACAGTAGAACCCACTTAACTCGGCCCCGGTTAACTCGCCAACCCTATTAACTTGACGTTTTTTTATTGGAACCGCCAAATTCTCTCTTTGTCTTAGCATTTTCTCATCGGTTAATTCGATTCTTTTAAGTCGCCGAACCCTAATACCTAGAGCACAAAAGAGGGCCAAATTTGCAACTTAACGTTGGTTAGCTCGATCCCCGTTTCTTAGTCTAGCCACGCACTTTCAGTTAAAAATAGCATCCAAATCTCGCTTTCCTCGATACTTCCGGCTATTGTGTGATTTTACGAGATTTCAATAAAAATTACAGGATGTTTTTATCTTATTTCACTTTGATCCGTGTGTGAATTAGTTTGATGCGTCTATATCGAGTATGTATTCACCCGAGATGCTCGAAAATCGTGTTATCTGTCTTTAATCGTCATTATTTCGAAGTGCATGTTATATTATTATTAAACTTAATTCATTTCCTGATGCATTAACCATTTTATTTTTTAAGATAAACGAATATCTTTAGAAAAGAAAATAAAGGTTTGTATCGATAATCGTCGGTAGTTTTTATTTTAATTGGTAAATTTCTGCCGTTAGTTGGTGTACATAATCCTTTTGTTTTTAGCAAACATGTATGTACATTTTTATAGCCTCGCTTCATCAAACAAATAACGGCAACGCAGTTGTGTTAAAAAACCCTCCAAAAACATGTGCATATACATTCTCATTTATTAACGCTAGTGATGGGACGATACCAAAATCATAGGGTGCTTACTGTAAACAAGGCTCCCCAGATTTTAGGATATATAATATAACAGACTACAGACATTTCCCCCCCCCACACTCAATCTTCCACACCATTGTTGTTGGTTAGGGGACATCCATATATTACGTACGCAAGCAAGGGGGAGGGTCTTAAATTAACGGTATTTTGCGTATGGATGCGTATGGGGGGGGGGTCTTGACTTAATGTGTATGTACGCACAACAAGTTTAATTTGGATAATACTAAGCCTAGTAACGTAAACCGCGCTGGCTGCAAACGGCATTTGAGATCGATCGAGTCAAGACTGATATGCAATAATGTATTATAATTTAAAACAAACGAAATTCTGAACTTGAAAGTAATTAACATTTGATTCAGACCGAACATTCACACATTACTTAAATATATCCGTCTGATTTATATTTTCATTTCTATAAATTAATAGAAGTAGAGGTTTCTCTTTCGCCCACCGGTGCCTTAACCATTTGGTCTGTCAATCAACACCAAAAAGACTGAGGTCCTCCATCAGCCTGCGCCTGGAAGGCCCTACGTAGAGCCCAACATCACTGTCAACGGCCAGAGACTCAATACAGTGCACCGGTTCACATACCTAGGCAGCACACTGTCTCAAAATGTCACCATCGATGACGAAGTGAACGTCAGAATTGCCAGAGCCAGCTCCACTTTTGGCAGGTTGTACCCTAATGTCTGGAACAGAAGAGGCATTACCATCCAGACCAAGCTGAAAGTGTACAGGGCAGTGGTGCTCCCCACACTGCTATATGCTTGTGAAACTTGGACTGTTTATCAGCGCCATGCAAGAAAGCTGAACCACTTTCATATAACAAGCCTCAGGAAGATTCTCGGCATAAAGTAACAGAACAAAATTCCAGACACAGTGGTACTAACCAGGGCAGGTCTCCCCAGCATCTTCACCCTCCTGATGCAGTCCCAGCTTCGCTGGGCAGGGCACGTTGTCCGAATGCCAGACGAGAGACTGCCAAAGAGAATCTTCTATGGTGAGCTCCAGTATGGCAAGCGGTCCCACGGTGGGCAAAAGAAACGCTTCAAAGACACACTGAAAGCCTCAATGAAAGCGTTTGCCATAAATCCAGACACGTGGGAACGAGCTGCAATGGACCGATCCACCTGGCGCTCTTCCATCCACGAAGGTGCCAGGTCATGCGAGGCAAACCGGATTACCGCCGCAGAAAAGAAGAGGCAAGCCCGAAAGGCCCATGCTGTCAACCCTCCAGGAGATGTCGCACTCGTCCCCTGTCCCTTCTGTTCCAGAACCTGCCGTGCAAGGATCGGCCTAATCAGCCATCTGCGCACGCACAGAAAACCCTCGGATGACTAGAGTGGTCCTCGTCGTATCGACGGACGAACGAACATAACGGGATGACAATTTCACTGCTTGTTTTGTTCTATTTTTAAATCCCTTATAATAACTTCACCGCCGTCTCATTCGTCCTCGACCGCGACGCCCGTCGTCCCTTGACTGACGCCCGTCGTTCGTCCCGCCCGCGGAAAAACAAAAGTCGAAAATGACCCACTTCCAGTGAAGCCATCGAGCTGAAATTTGGCCCGTCTCACCTAACAATGCATCGTATCAAAATTTCAGATCGATCGAACGTACTGTAATTAAATTAATGCATTTTTAGTTTATCTATATAAATCACTATTTAGAATGTTTAGTCGTCGTCTGCTAGAGTTTTGACCTAGTTTTAAAGCCAAGGGAGATCATTTCGGTTTTAGTCTGTAAATGTTTGTCACTTTTGAACATAATCAATACTTTTAGTTATGTCTAGTATATAAGGGATTTATAGTCAAAAACTTTGTTTTTACGGGGTTGTTTAATTATCAGTTTTGTTATGTAGTGTTCAAGACAATAAAATTTGAATGTTCAATTGTATTTCTTCAATAATTTCAACATGAAAAACACATTATTACAAAAAACTATAAAGGGGACGGGACGTCCATGAATGACGTCAAGCTAATTTGGCCGATTTAACCCCCTTAGACCCCTCGTATGATGTCACAAAGGGGCCGTCCATAAATAGGGATGTGACGGAGCTGATGAAAATCCACATCCGTCGGATTCGGACTTGGCAAATATAAATCCGTCGGATTCGAATGCGGATTTGGGCAACACTTGGCTAAAAGGGGGTAAACCAAGGTGTCAGTCCCGAGCCCCCCATAACAACGAGGATTTTTAGCATTTCTTTTTGCATGAACAGCAGCATAAACTATTACAAAGCACAGGTAGCCACATTGTTAACGAATCATCAGTACAAGATGCTTTTATAGATAGTTTTATCTGTTTTCTTTATTTCGGGTTTTCGAAAGGCTCTAGGTTTTTTAATTTTAGTTACGATTTCTACGGCCGTGTTTGATCTGAAAACTGTAATTTTTCATATTCGAACCCGATGGAATTTTTTTTAAAAATCCGTCGGATTCGAATTTGCTCAAAAAACGTCAAAGTTCGAATGTCGTCGGATTCGAACTTCCTCACATCCCTATCCATAAATGATGTCATGCACCTAGAGGTCGACCATTAGTGACGAAGGGGAGGGGGTGTTTAAGCAATGTAAAGTCACATCAATACGCGTAATTTTAAATAAAAGTTGCACTTAAATATTTGATTGTTTACAATTTATTTAATGGTGCTTTACATGGCTTCACGCATGTTACAATATTAGAGAGCAGCCTTACACTAAATACATACTTAAACAACAAATAAAACAAACCCGTAAAAACAAAGATTTTGACTATAAATCCCTTATATATGAGACATAGCTAACAGTATTGATTACTTTCAAACTCTTAACTCAACTTTGCTTCATAACCCTGGGGAGACGGAGCTCAGCATGACACGTAAAATGTAAACAAAAGCACGCCGGAATTTCGATGGGTCGCTTCAACGCATCAACTCAAACTCTCACGTGGGAAAAAAAACAATAACAAACCGTGAATTTGAATTACATACCTCATATAAGGATAAACTAAAAATGCATTAATTTAATAACGGTACGTTCGATCGATCTGAAATTTTGATATGATGCATTGTTAGGTCAGACGGGTACGTGCGCCAAATTTCAGCTCGATCGGATCACGGTAAGTGGATCAATTTTTACTTTTGTTTTTCCGCCCGCCCGCCCAAGACAGACAGAGACGGCCGCAAAGTTAATATAAGGGATTTAAAAAGTGATTTGAAACATGCTTATTTTCAAATTAAAAATGGCTTATGGGGGGGGGGACGACATTTTATGACGTCATATTGGAAGGAGGTCTAACTTTTTGTGACGACGCGCAACGAGGGCGGGTGAAAATTGGCAAAAATCGAGGGACGTCATTTATGGACGCACCCAAAGCTTTGACCACTCCCCCCCCCCAAAAGCCGTATTTTCGAATTGAAAATTAGCATGTTGCAAATCACTTTTTAGTCATTTAAATGTAAGAATGTATTTAGTGTAAGGCTGCACTCTAATATCGTAACACGTGTGAATCCATTGAAAACCTCATTAAATAAATTGCAAGAAATCAAATATATTAGTGGGACTTTTATTTAAAGTTGCGCATTTCGATCTGACGTCACATTTCTTAAACACCCCCCCCTCTTCGTTCCCCCACTTTTTTTTAGCCGCGCGACGTCATTTATGGACGGCTTCAAAGAGTAAAGCCAATATCTTTTGCTTCTGGCTAAAAATTAATTTTTCAAACTTGTACGTACGCATGTACATGGTGCGATAAGGGGGAGGGGGGGCTTCAAAAATACGACTTTTGTGCGTACGTAATATATGGATGGCCCCTTGGTCCGATTAGCATCAAGTTACCGAAGGAAGTCTGAGTCCATTGTAAGCTGAGGGGACAGACCCAAGGAAGATGGTCTGGAAGAGAATGGTTCGGGGACAATGAGGGGATGTGTAGGTTACACGGGGAGGGTTTATTTATTAGTGTAGCTTGTAAGGAAAGTCAAGCAAGTGCCTTCCAATAAAAAACGTCGGCTTAATAGGGTTGGCGAGTTAATCGTGGTGGAGTTAAGTGGGTTCTACTGTATATCACTTTATGCGTATAAAATATGAAGAGTTTGTTAAGATTATTATAATTATAGTGACTTAGTTTTTTTACTTTACAGACCAAACCTATATACCTAATAATATAATAGTAATAATTTATTAAGTTATTAAGTCATTAAGTGTAGAATTAAGGACTAGTCGTAACTGTAACACTAGTAATATGTACTAGCCTGCTATTTTAATGTAAGTAATGACTAGTTGGAGTCCACTTAGACTCACTAAAAGTAGGTTTATCTGGCGGATTTTGGTAAATAAGTGAAGTAGTGGTAACACTAGTATTCCTATCTTGTGTTACGACTAGTCGGAGCAAAAGCTACTAGCAAAGGCAAAATCATTTAAACTTTATTAAATAATTGACTGACAACTGCTGGATTCACTGGATGTCAAACTCCTTGGTCATGAGTCATGATTACCCCAAAGTTGATTTTTTTTAATGATAGTTTTCTCTATAATATAATGCCAATGTTCTGAAGACCTTTTATTTTTTTAAATTTAATAATAGTAAGTTAATAATAGTATTAATAATAAATTATACAAACTAACAAACTTAACACACAAAAAAAACCAAAGCCAAAATGATCCAACAATTGTCAATTTTAATTAGCATCAACAACTCGTTGAAGATTGAAACATTAAATGTATTAATATATACCCTCTTTGAATTTGGGTCATAAAATTCGTTTTTAAAAAAAAGTGGCATTAAATATTGTTGTAAAATTCATGTCACCTTTAGAAAAATAGTTTAACTGGAGACTTTCAAACACTTCAGCTGTTCTGCTACCCTCCATGTTTATAAGTGGCGCCAACTACTTAAAAAGTTGCTTCTCTAAAGTTAATGAAACAACAAACAAGTAATAAAACCTCCAATGAGTATTTAAGTTTAAGCGCAATTTCCAATAATTCTGAAAGTAAACAAAACAATTGCTATCTACAAATTGCTGCTAAAATTACGGGAGTCGAACGAAAATAGATTTTTCAAAAGTCCTTCTCCAACATTGTTCTAAATATTATTAGCGATCGTTTGGCGTTTGTTTCACTCAATAGATGTTATGGCTATGGTTGGCGAGAAATTGACGAAATACTGATATTTTTTCGTTTTTAATTTTGATTTTCCAGGAAATCCAGTAAACCTTTTCGGGCATTTTTTTGGCTAGTGCAATCCTTGAGACCTCCTTAACATATTTGCAAAAGACCCGAACCTTCTATCTGGTATAGTTCAGGAGTAGTTGCTTGTGCAAGCTCGAACAGACACCCATACAGGACAGACTTTTCAAATATATAAACGCAATTTGGCGCATGGGGCATGGGTCATGGGGAAATTGCGCTAAAAATAAAAATCACGTGCATTTTATGATTATTCATTTTAAAAATGAATCCAACAAAATGACTTTGAAAATAGACTTTATTTGAACAATTAATAGTTTAATCAAATAAATTGATATAATTTATGTCAGTCAGTTTATTTATTTAATTAGAGGATGAAAAGAGTAAAATTTCAGTAAAAGATTTTAAAAAATAAAGAAGCATGTTTTATTAATTATTAAGCCTTTCGGTCCTATTCCTAACATAAATATGTATCTTTCAAAACAGGTTATCTTAGGGACCGTCCATAAATGATGTCACGCGATTTTTGCCGATTTTTTTACCCCCTTCCCCCCTCGTCACGCGTCGTCACAAAAAGTTAGACCCCCCCCTCTAAAAATACGTCACAAAGCGTTGACTCCAAAAAAAAACCCAAAAAACGTATTTTCTATATGAAAATAAGTATGTTTCAAAACACTTTTATTGTCATTTAAGCATTTATTATTTATTTAGTGAAGGTCTACATTGTAATATTGTAGCCCGCGTTTTTTAAAACGTTTAACCGGCCTTCAAAAAAAGAACTGTGTTAACATCCTTAGATTACATTTTATTTTAATGCATACAAATTAAACATTGACTATTAATCATCACGGTTAACGTCTTTGCTTAGAAAAAAAAATTATTTAAAAATAACATTTTTAAAATGTATTTTTAAAAAAATCCCTCAATGGACTGAAGGGCATTCCGCAAGAGAGAGGTCGACGAACAGGGGTAAATTACCTCATCTGGGGTCAAAAAGGAATTCTTGGGGGTAATGCAGACTCATTTGGGACATATAACATCCACTACAATCCACTATATATTAAAATACGTCATGTGTACGTGTACGCTTGGAACATATGCCCATTATTGAACCGGTTCCTTCCAGAAAATGCATTTTTTTAAAAATTTGACAACTACGTTATGTAGATTTCTTACCTACGTACTATACGAAGACGCGGTGGTCGAGTGGCAGCGCACTGGACTGTCGTACCGATGGTCACGGGTTCGAATCCGTGTGAAGGCAAGGGCTTGTTCCCGGGGCCTAGGGCGTCCCTGAGTCACCCCGCTCCGAATGGGTACCTAACACTACATGTAGTTAGGCGGCTGGGTAATGCGTGGAACCCACAAAGCCGTGGCCTGTGAATGCTGCATCACTTGCCAACAGATCATCTGTCATGGTCTGTGGACGCAACTATCTTCTGCATAGAAGGAGCGTCTGTATAGATAAGATAAGATAAGTATCCTTTCTGTGATATTTAAAATTAATGCCTTTAAACTGATCTAAGAAGAAAAGTTGTTTTGTGCTCCTCTCGAATTGCAATGTCAAGAATTTGATGCATTCAATAAAGTTAATGAATAGTTAACTAATTTTAAATGGGCTCATTTATTATTATATCTAGAATGGCCAATCGAACAATTATATCAAACTTAAAACGTTTATAATTCTATCAAATAGACCCCCCCCCCGTGTCGTTTTGACTTAAAATATCTACACATAATCCTATTCAGATCATTTTTAGACACTTGTCATGCTTGTAAAACTCACCAGTAGCATTTTCGGGGGAGGGGGGGGGGCTAACGACGCTCCCCCAAATCCCCGAGTCATGTGAGCTGGACCTAGAGTCTGGGGGTTGGGGGGGGGGCGTAACGCACACATAAACTTGTATATTTTGGGGTAACGGGCAAAAAAAGTCGCCTGACGTGAGAGAACCAACCGGAGCTGCGGTTACATCACAAATGCTTTGATGTCAACATCAAACGAAGCAGGGTAACAATTTCATATGTTATCTTGGGGGTTCTAAAACTTAAGGATTATAATTAGATTTAATTTTCGTGTCTTGATAGCTTACGCCAACCAGCGTCTGATGTCCTACCGACCGGCACATTGAGAAGCACTGATTTAAAAAAAAAGTCATTAAATAAATTGTAGGCGACCAAATATTTCGGTGGAAGTTTTATTTAAAGTTACCCTTTTGATGTGACGTCACATTTCTTCAACCCCCCTCCCTCCCCCTCGTCACGCATCGTCACAAAAGTGTGACCCCCCCTCCCCCCCTAGATGCGTGACGTCATTTATGGACGGCCCCTTATTTATTACAGGAGCTCCATCTCTATAAAGATTATTGCGTCCTACGCATATCCATGATTTATGTCTAGTCTTGCTTTTTTTAATTTTTTTATTTAAATTTTTTTTTAAACGTTTATTGGAGTTTTAAATGTTGACATTGTGTTGGTTTTCATAGTTAAATTCCACACCCGAACAAAGAAAATGCGTCTGTGTGTATTCTTGTTTACGGAATAAGAAAAGTGTTTTTATCCTTATATCAATCCGAGGGGTGTATAAGATTATCTTTGTGTTGTATTTCCAGATTCGGACGTGGAATGGTTTGCCTGAGGAAACCAGGAAAACCAACACTTTATCAACATTTAAAACTCTAATTAAAATTCAAGACTTGAAATAAATCACGGATAAGCGTAGGACGCAATAATCTTCTGCACAGACAGTCTGTAACAGATAAGATAAGATATTATTATTATATTTGCTTTAACGTATTATCATAATTTTGACTTTCTATCATCTAATGTTTCTTAAAGTTCCTAGGTTTAATCATTTAACTATGGTGCTACTCTTTCCAAGTTTGATATTCTCCAGCTATGAATATGCAGCTCTATTTTTAAATCCCTTATATTAACTTCACCGCCGTCTCTGTCTCTCTCTCTGTCTGTCTCTCTCTCTGTCTCTCTCTCATCATCTCATGGGCTCGGCGGGCGGAAAAACAAAAGTCGAAAATGACCCACTTCCAATGATCCGATCGAACTGAAATTTGGCACACGGACCCGTCTTACCTAACAATGCATCGTATCAAAATTTCAGATCGATCGAACGTACCGTAATTAAATTAATGCATTTTTAGTTTATCCTTATATGAGGTATGTAATTTTAATTCACGATTTGTTATTGTTTTTTTGCCACGTGAAAGTTTGAGCATTGAGGCGACCCAACGAAACGACGGTGCGCTTTTGTTTACATTTTACGTGTCACTCTGAGCTCGGTCAAGCGAATCGGTGACCAGACTTTTCCCCTCTCCCCCACCCACCCCTCCCCCCCCACTAGGGTTATGATGCAAAGTTGAGTTAAGACAGATTCAGTCTGTAAATGTTTGAAAATAATCAATACTGTTTAGTTATGTCTCATATATAAGGGATTTATAGTCAAAAACTTTGTTTTTACGGGGTTGTTTAATTAAATCCCTTATATTAACTTCACCGGCGTCTCTCTCTCTCTCTCTCTCTCTCTCTCTCTGTCTGTCTGTCTGTCTTGGGCTCGGCGGGCGGAAAAACAGAAGTAAAAAATGACCCATTTCCCATGATCCGATCAAACTGAAATTTGGCACACGGACCCGTCGAACCTAACAATGCATCGTATCAAAATTTCAGATCGATCGAACGTACCATAATTAAATTAATGCATTTTTAGTTTATCCTTATATGAGGTATGTAATTCAAAATTCACTGTTTGTTATTTTTTTTAAATTCAGGTTCCACGTGAGTTTGAGTTGACGCCGACCGTCGTGTTGACGACGACCGTCGTGCCGACACCCCCTCACATCCCACCCCCATTTATTAAAGACAAGGGACATCACTCAGTGTCAGTCTGTAAATGTTTAAAAATAATCACTACTGTTAGTTATGTCTCATATATAAGGGATTTATAGTCAAAAACTTTGTTTTTACGGGTTTGTTTTATTAAATCCCTTATATTAACTTCGCGGCCGTCTCTCTCTCTCTCTCTCTCTCTCTCTCTGCTGGGCTCGGCGGGCGGGCGGAAAAACAGAAGTCAAAAATGACCCACTTCCCATGATCCGATCGAACTGAAATTTGGCACACGGACCCGTCTGACCTAACAATGCATCGTATCAAAATTTCAGATCGATCGAACGTACCGTAATTAAATTAATGCATTTTTAGTTTATCCTTATATGAGGTATGTAATTTAAATTCACTGTTTTGTTATTGTTTTTTTTTCCCACTTCCACGTGAGTTTGAGTTGACGCCGACCGTCGTGTTGACGCCGACCGTCGTGCCGACACCCCCTCACATCCCACCCCCATTTATTAAAGACAAGGGACATCACTCGGTGTCAGTCTGTAAATGTTTGAAAATAATCAATACTGTTAGTTATGTCTCATATATAAGGGATTTATAGTCAAAAACTTTGTTTTTACGGGTTTGTTTTATTTAAATCCCTTATATTAACTTCACCGCCGTCTCTGTCTCTCTCTCTGTCTTGGGCTCGGCGGGCGGGCGGAAAAACAGAAGTCAAAAATGACCCACTTCCCATGATCCGATCGAACTGAAATTTGGCACACGGACCCGTCTAACCTAACAATGCATCGTATCAAAATTTCAGATCGATCGAACGTACCGTAATTAAATTAATGCATTTTTAGTTTATCCTTATATGAGGTATGTAATTTAAATTCACGATTTGTTATTGTTTTTTTGCCACGTGAAATTTTGAGCTGACGCATTGAGGCGACCCAACGAAACGACGGGCGCTTTTGTTTACATTTTACGTGTCACTCTGAGCTCGGTCAAGCGAATCGGTGACCAGACTTTTCCCCTCTCCCCCCCACCCACCCCCTCCCCCCACCCACCCCTCCCCCCCCCACTAGGGTTATGATGCAAAGTTGAGTTAAGACAGATTCAGTCTGTAAATGTTTGAAAATAATCAATACTGTTAGTTATGTCTCATATATAAGGGATTTATAGTCAAAAACTTTGTTTTTACGGGTTTGTTTTTTAAATCCCTTATATTAACTTCGCGGCCGTCTCTCATCTCTCTCTCATCTCTCTCTCTCTGTCTTGGGCTCGGTCGGGCGGGCGGAAAAACAGAAGTCGAAAATGACCCACTTTCCCATGATCCGATCGAACTGAAATTTGGCACACGGACCCGTCTAACCTAACAATGCATCGTATCAAAATTTCAGATCGATCGAACGTACCGTAATTAAATTAATGCATTTTTAGTTTATCCTTATATGAGGTATGTAATTTAAATTCACGGTTTGTTTATTGTTTTTTTGCCACGTGAAATTTTGAGCTGACGCATTGAGGCGACCCAACGAAGCGACGGGCGCTTTTGTTTACATTTTACGTGTCACTCTGAGCTCGGTCAAGCGAATCGGTGACCAGACTTTTCCCCTCTCCCCCCACCCACCCCTCCTCCCCCCCCCCACTAGGGTTATGATGCAAAGTTGAGTTAAGACAGATTCAGTCTGTAAATGTTTGAAAATAATCAATACTGTTAGTTATGTCTCATATATAAGGGATTTATAGTCAAAAACTTTGTTTTTACGGGTTTGTTTTATTAAATCCCTTATATTAACTTCGCGGCCGTCTCTCATCTCTCTCATCATCTCTCTCTCTCTGTCTTGGGCTCGGCGGGCGGAAAAACAGAAGTCAAAAATGACCCACTTCCCATGATCCGATCGAACTGAAATTTGGCACACGGACCCGTCTGACCTAACAATGCATCGTATCAAAATTTCAGATCGATCGAACGTACCGTAATTAAATTAATGCATTTTTAGTTTATCCTTATATGAGGTATGTAATTCAAAATTCACTGTTTGTTATTGTTTTTTTTCCCCACTTCCACGTGAGTTTGAGTTGACGCCGACCGTCGTGTTGACGCCGACCGTCGTGCCGACACCCCCTCACATCCCACCCCCATTTATTAAAGACAAGGGACATCACTCGGTGTCAGTCTGTAAATGTTTGAAAATAATCAATACTGTTAGTTATGTCTCATATATAAGGGATTTATAGTCAAAAACTTTGTTTTTACGGGTTTGTTTTATTAAATCCCTTATATTAACTTCGCGGCCGTCTCATCATCTCTCTCTCTCATGGGCTGGGCGGGTGGAAAAACAAAAGTCGAAAATGACCCACTTCCCGTGATTCGATCGAGCTGAAATTTGGCACACGGACCCGTCTGACCTAACAATGCATCGTATCAAAATTTCAGATCGATCGAACGTACCGTAATTAAATTAATGCATTTTTAGTTTATCCTTATATGAGGTATGTAATTTAAATTCACGGTTTGTTATTGTTTTTTTGCCACGTGAAATTTTGAGCTGACGCATTGAGGCGACCCAACGAAACGACGGGCGCTTTTGTTTACATTTTACGTGTCACTCTGAGCTCGGTCAAGCGAATCGGTGACCAGACTTTTCCCCTCTCCCCCCCACCCACCCACCCCTCCCCCCCCACTAGGGTTATGATGCAAAGTTGAGTTAAGACAGATTCAGTCTGTAAATGTTTGAAAATAATCAATACTGTTAGTTATGTCTCATATATAAGGGATTTATAGTCAAAAACTTTGTTTTTACGGGTTTGTTTTTTAAATCCCTTATATTAACTTCGCGGCCGTCTCTCATCTCTCTCATCATCTCTCTCTCTCTGTCTTGGGCTCGGCGGGCGGGCGGAAAAACAGAAGTCGAAAATGAACCCATTTCCCATGATCCGATCGAACTGAAATTTGGCACACGGACCCGTCTAACCTAACAATGCATCGTATCAAAATTTCAGATCGATCGAACGTACCGTAATTAAATTAATGCATTTTTAGTTTATCCTTATATGAGGTATGTAATTTAAATTCACGGTTTGTTTATTGTTTTTTTGCTACGTGAAATTTTGAGCTGACGCATTGAGGCGACCCAACGAAGCGACGGGCGCTTTTGTTTACATTTTACGTGTCACTCTGAGCTCGGTCAAGCGAATCGGTGACCAGACTTTTCCCCTCTCCCCCCACCCACCCCTCCTCCCCCCCCCCACTAGGGTTATGATGCAAAGTTGAGTTAAGACAGATTCAGTCTGTAAATGTTTGAAAATGATCAATACTGTTAGTTATGTCTCATATATAAGGGATTTATAGTCAAAAACTTTGTTTTTACGGGTTTGTTTTATTAAATCCCTTATATTAACTTCGCGGCCGTCTCATCATCTCTCTCATCATCTCTCTCTCTCTGTCTTGGGCTCGGCGGGCGGAAAAACAGAAGTCAAAAATGACCCACTTCCCATGATCCGATCGAACTGAAATTTGGCACACGGACCCGTCTGACCTAACAATGCATCGTATCAAAATTTCAGATCGATCGAACGTACCGTAATTAAATTAATGCATTTTTAGTTTATCCTTATATGAGGTATGTAATTCAAAATTCACTGTTTGTTATTGTTTTTTTTCCCCACTTCCACGTGAGTTTGAGTTGACGCCGACCGTCGTGTTGACGCCGACCGTCGTGCCGACACCCCCTCACATCCCACCCCCCATTTATTAAAGACAAGGGACATCACTCGGTGTCAGTCTGTAAATGTTTGAAAATAATCAATACTGTTAGTTATGTCTCATATATAAGGGATTTATAGTCAAAAACTTTGTTTTTACGGGTTTGTTTTATTAAATCCCTTATATTAACTTCGCGGCCGTCTCATCATCTCTCTCATCTCATGGGCTGGGCGGGCGGAAAAAGAAAAGTCGAAAATGACCCACTTCCCGTGATTCGATCGAGCTGAAATTTGGCACACTGACACGTCTGACCTAACAATGCATCGTATCAAAATTTCAGATCGATCGAACGTACCGTAATTAAATTAATGCATTTTTAGTTTATCCTTATATGAGGTATGTAATTCAAATTCACGGTTTGTTATTGTTTTTTTCCACGTGAGTTTGAGTTGACGCATTGAGGCGACCCATCGAAGCGACGGGGTGCTTTTGTTTACATTTTACGTGTCACGCTGAGCTCGGTCAAGCGAATCGGTGACCAGACTTTTCCCCTCTCCCCCTCCCACCCCCCCTAGGGTTATGAAGCAAACTTGAGTTAAGACAGATTCAGTCTGTAAATGTTTGAAAATAATCAATACTGTTAGTTATGTCTCATATATAAGGGATTTATAGTCAAAAACTTTGTTTTTACGGGTTTGTTTTATTAAATCCCTTATATTAACTTCGCGGCCGTCTCATCATCTCATCATCTCATGGGCGGTTTGTTATTGTTTTTTTCCACGTGAGTTTGAGTTGACGCTTAGACGTCGACCGTCGTGCCGACACCCCCCTCACGTCCCATCCCCCGTTGAAAGACAGAGGACATCACTCGGTGTCAGTCTGTAAATATTTGTGGCGTTGGAAAATAATCAATACTTATAATTATGACTCAAACATAAGGGATTTATAGTAGAAAACTTTGTTTTTACGGGTTTGTTTCATTAAATCCCTTATATTAACTTCGCGGCCGGTCATCTCTGTCGTCATCTCATGGGCGGGCGGGCAGAAAAACAAAAGTAAAAAATGACCCACTTCCCGTGATCCGATCGAGCTGAAATTTGGCACACGGACCCGTCTAACCTAACAATGCATCGTATCAAAATTTCAGATCGATCGAAACGTACCGTAATTAAATTAATGCATTTTTAGTTTATCCTTATATGAGGTATGTAATTCAAATTCACGGTTTGTTATTGTTTTTTTCCCACGTGAAAGTTTGAGTTGACGCTTTGAGGCGACCCATCGACGTACCCGCGTGCTTTTGTTTACATTTTACGTGTCATGCTGAGCTCGGTCAAGCGAATCGGTGACCAGCCTTTTCCCCCTCTACCACAGGGTTATGAAGCAAAGTTGAGTTACGACAGATTCAGTCTGTAAATATTTGTAAAATACTTTTAGTTATGTCTCATATATAAGGGATTTATAGTCAAAAACTTTGTTTTTACGGTTTGTTTTATTTTTTTTAATGCTCTATAATTTTTACTAGTCTTATATTAGCTTGCTTTGTAAGTTTAATTGGAACCGTCCGTCCAACTATTTGTTTATAATTTTTTTCACGTGCCAGTTCACGCGTTGACGCCGACCGTCACTGTTCACACCCCCTACCGTCCCTGCGCCCAGGGGAGATAAAAAAACCAGGGGAGATAATTCTGTTTCAGTCTGTAAATGTCGCGTTTGAACATAATCACTACTTTTAGTTATGTCTCATATATAAGGGATTTATAGTCAAAAGGTAAGCTGGCTTTGCACTTACTGTAAAATGCGTAGACTAAAAAGTAGAAAATTAGTGCATTTTTAATATAAGACTAGTTTTTAAAAAGTGTTTTTAAGGTTAATTATTATGTTTTCTTTACTTTGTTGATTGGGTCCCGTACAACTCCAAATGAGAATGGGCACCTGCAGAGGCGTCACTAGGGTTGGTGTCACCCGGGGCGGTAGTTCATGGTGTCACCCCTTCACGACTGAAGGGGCCGTCCATAAATGACGTCACGCGATGTTGTCGATTTTTACCCTACCCTCCCCCAGCGTCATACTTTGTCACAAAAACTTAGACCCCACCCCTTTTTAACGATATGACGTCACCAAGCTTTGACCCCCCCCCCAGCCGTATTTTCTCAATAAAAATTAGCATGTTGCAAATTATTATTTTTTCATTTAAATATGTATTTAGGGTAAGTCTGCACTCTAATAGCGTAAGACGCGTGAAGTCATTGAAAACGTAATTAAATAAATGGTAAACAATCAATTAATTTAAGTGGAACTTTTATTTAAAGTTGCGCGTTTTTGATGTGACGTCACATTTCTCAAACACCCCCCTCCTCGTACCACATCGTCACAGATGCGTGACACTCCCCCTATGGCGGATTAAAACGGGGGTGCGGAACGGGCTAAAGCCCACAATAATTTAAGGGCCCCCAAACTTTTTATGAATTATAGTGTATAATAAAGATGCAGGCCATTATGTTTGTACGAATCCCTGAAAATGCCTTGGACAGTCATACGGCAGTGCGGCAAATGAGTAGGAAGTATAACTGAAACCAGGCTATTCTTCGTGAGAAGTACATTGTAGCTCATTATGTGCCGTGCACAGCTCATTTTTAAAATTTGGTTGGGAAAAGAGCAGCAGTTTGTCCTACTGCGGTCAGATTTTTTTGTCTTCTTCAAAATCTTTATACCCGACTTGTTGCATCTACTCATCGTTGACAGGTACTTCAAAAACATATGAAATTGATACATGCTAACTGCTAACAAAGCCTTGTCTGACACAAGATAGTCAGCCTGACATTATTCTGTAAGGTCTGTTAATATCTCATACCATGAGAATATCGCAGCACTGGAAGAATTAGCAACGAATGAAAATCAGCCACGTGACTGCCGACTTGAAGAAGAAGGATTTCTAAAGGAAATTGAACAACTGGAAGTCGTTATTTTACTTGAAATTTGGGAAACCATTTTAGAAAGGAAGTCTATCATTGAGTTGGTTAAAAAATAGCATTCTTAATTTTATTCCGATGAAGACAAAGGAAAGGAAAAGTCCGCGGTAAAAACAGTGTAAACAATCTTCAGTACTATCAAACAAAAAAGAAAGCGTCAGTTTGATAAAGTGACATCAACAAAACAGTATTCTCCTGGAGAAAAAAATTCAAGATTGAGGTATTTCTGGTAATCATTGGCAAACTTTCTTAAGCCCTACAACATTGGTTAGGTGCATATAAATACATCCATGAGAAGTTTGGCTTTCTTACAAACCTAACTGAGCTGAGCACTTTTGCCACCCGATGGGCAGCAGCAAAGTTAATGGAAGAACATTTAAGTGATTTCGAAGAAGGGGTCAGGTAAATCCGAAGCAACCGTTTCGTCCCCCTCAATTTACTAGCAACGCTATCGAGCGGTGCCGGTTTAGGGCAAGGAGCGCCAGTACGGATTCGCAAAAAGTACCGCGAAGAACGCATTGGACGCCAGCTCTGAGGAAACCTTCCAGTGGGGATTGCACCCTAGGTAGGTCTTTGATGATCCCCCGGTCTGCGGCGGTCCTAACCATGGAGAGTCGTGTGCTTTGCCGGGATGGTGCCAAAGTGGTAGCGGGTCGTAGTAGGAAATTCCACCACCTCCTTGTGAGGGCAACTTAGTGGGGGGCATCTTCGACTGTATGTCCTGGATGCCCAGGTGGCCGCTTCAGAAGTGACCGCGTTTGGGGGGGGGGTCCTCAGCTGTTACGTCCCTCTTTGGTGGCCAGATGGCTAAGGGGGTCTTCCGGGAAGACCCATACAGAGCACTAGGCTCGGGGCTTCTGATTTTCTTCCACATGTAGGTTCTTGAGTGATTTTGAAGACTGCTTACCTTCAGAATTAGTCCAATTTTCAGAACTCTTAAAAAAGTTATTGTCCAGTCCCTGGCTCAGGGTAAGGAAAAGAAATTACCACAAAGCGAAACTAAAAAAATTTGCACAGAGCTAAAAATGTTGCTGCTTTTGAATGAGCCATAGATCTATTTCACACAGTCCTTTACAAATGTACACATCGCACTTCGCATCTATCTTTCAATGATGACATCAAACTGCAGCTGATAGCGATCCTTTTCAAAGTTGAAAAGAATATATAATGAGTTAGAATTTGCATGGGACGAAAAGGGCTGAATATGCTTTCTCAAATGAGCATTGAAAAGGAACTTGTAAGCTTACGCAGCTTTATTGACTTGATTGAAAACTTCGCCATTTGAAAAATTCGCAAACGAAAGTTGTAGGTTGAAATAATAATCAAACATATTTTTCAATAATTTTTGTTATTTCAAATAGAGAAAAGAATTCGTTACCACATGAATTATTTTTTTTAATACGGAATAACGCGTAATACTATTCTTTACGGGGGTGCGTTCGTAAACACTATACAGCGTAAGTCGGGATGGGACCTTCGTAACCGGAGGACTACCTGTATATAAACATGCATATCTATGCTTTCACGCCTTTAATATATATATATATATATATATATATATATAAAAAAGTAACTCAAAGACATTGAAATCATAATTTTCCTCAAGAAAAACATCAACAAAGAAAACCCATCTTTCGAATTTTTTTGGGGGGAGGGGGGTGGTGATAAAATTCTTATTCCCCCCCACCCCGATGTGGTGGAGGGAGTCGTGAGGTGGGATTCGTTCATGCTGTCGGTGTGTCCAAGCCAAAATGGCTCAATATCTTTTAAAATAGAAGACACTGCCTCTTTCATTCCAGCCTTTTTAAAGATCTCTCTGCTGCGAATATTTCTTTTCTTTTTTTCTTATTTGTTTTAATGTTGTTCGTGGGTTGGGACTGTTTTATTATTGCAAGTTAACTGATATTTTTTTAGTAAGAATTTTTCGCGTTTAACGTATTTCATTGTATTTCTTAATTTCTTTCTAGATTAAAAAATTTGTCATCTTTTGTTTTCTGACATATAATCGTACACAGTAAAATTTTAGGCTCGGTGTCACCCCCTGATGGGTGTCATCCGGGGCGGCCCGCCCCCCCCCGCTAGTGACGCCACTGGGCACCTGACATAAGTTAGGGAAACAAAGGCGGCTGGGAAATGTCATGGTCTCATTGCCGTTACCTTTGAACGCTGCGTCACTTGCCAATACGTTATTACCAGAACGTAGGACACAATAATCATATGTATAGAAGGAGCTTCTGTATAGATAAGACGAAAAAAGATGTATATTCTAGTAGCCCATAGGTCTCACCAAAGTAAGGTAGCATTTTTGTTTTATCCTATTATTATTATCACATTTTAAAAAGTTTCTTTTATACAGAAGATTGTTGGGTCCTACGCCTAGCCTATAGAAGATTTATATTTATTATTGAATTTTATTAGAGTTATGATAGTGTTTAGGTCTTCTTATTTTAGTCAGACAACCCACTCCACGCCCACATACCAGACGGGAAGGAGGTGTGTATGCATTTGTTCTTGCACATGAACAAATTGTTTTAATCTCTTTCCTATCCGGGTATTGTATTATATTTTTTAAGGATTAAAAAAAATTCTCGTTCCAAGTTAGAATTTCACGTCTTAAGTTTTTATTACTTCTTTGATATTTGTTCTTCTATCCTCTAGTGTTTCTAGGTTAAGTGATTTAGCTAATTTTGTTACTCTTGTCAACTGTGAATATCCGCCAGTAAAGAATCTTGAATTTGTTATAGTATAGTATAGTCAATCTCTGTATTCTTAGGTAGGCGGGCCCTAACAAATTCTCGTTCTTCCCGTCCGGAATTCGGGCGTGTCATGGGTTGCCTGAAGAAACCAGGAAAACCAACAATTTATCAAAATTTAAAACTCTAATAGAAATGCAGGACTACACACAAACCATGGATAACCGTAGGACGTAATATATCTTTATATAGAAGGAGCGTCTGTAACAGATATGATAAAATAACAGATTGTAATTCTGGTTTTGAAATGTATCCGTTAATTCCATTAATTATTGTATTAAAAGTCACTTGTAAATAACTAACAAAGGCTAATTTCTTTAATTTATTTTCAATTTTTTTTTGTATTGAACAAAATTCACATCTTATCTTATCACATTGCTTTAACTTTATCTATATTTCTAAAACTTCTCAAAAGAAATTCTATTCATCTTTAAGTAATACTAGATCACTTTAAAAAAAAATGAACCTGACCTAAAAAATAATTTTTTATGATAAATGATAATAAACTTTGTTGGCATATTAAAAAAAAATCCAATGAAAGTTATTAAATTAACTATATATTTTTTTCTTTAAACGTTTTATGGTGCACGATCAACGTTTTGATAATTCTAGGTTCTACCATATTTATATTACAGTAATATTAGTAATAACTTTTACAAAATGTAATATTTACACATTATTCCCAAATTTAAATTTAAATTAATAAAAATTATAATTTTGAAAGCTATATTTATTTATTATCTGCCAAATTCTGCTAGAAGATTGAGTAGTTACGTATTTCTATTTACTTTTGGGATTTAGACTATTTGCCCTTTATTAGTAATGTTAGAATAATTATCGTTTTTATTTATAAAATAAAAAGAACTTATTTATACTTTATAAGAAACGTTATTGAATGAAAATTAAATCATCATGGAATTTAAAAACTACATTGACAATTTTAAAATGAAATGCAGTTATTTTTCAAAATCTATACGATTTTCGCGGTAATAGAATTCATGTCGATAATTATATCAAATTGGAGCTTGATGCCATATTGGCGTTTTAATTTTTTAGTCTAATAAATAAACTTGGTTCCATTGTTGATTTCGTAACAGCTGGCTGGTGGTCTACAATGCTACAACTATTTAAAAAATAATGGATATCCAACTCTAACAGTTTAGAAAGTTATTTAAAGCACCAAGTACCTGAATTTCTTATTGTATTATTTACTTGTTACTTATAAATAACGACATTTAAGATATGATATTTGGAAATGTCTAGTTAAAATTAGGTATGAATTAAAGTAAACTATACTATAAATAAATAAATTTACTATACTAACCTAAAATGAAAATGATAAAATTAATTATTATGAATTGAATTCAAATCAATAACACAATTATTATGCCAATGTCGTATCAATGCCAGTATTCAATATCACCAATCATCCAATTAATTAATTAAATGCAATGAAGCTGAATCAGTTTGAGTGAAATAAGCGAATAAGTCTCCGTCCATCAACTAAATGAACATTTTAATTAATATTAGGCCTAATTATCAGAATCAGATAATATATCATAATCATGGGCATCAATTGTCAAGTCTAATTTCACTGACTGACTGTCAGCTGTCATTTATTATTTATATTGCCTCAATGTCAATTGCCAAAGAATGTGACTGTGGTCATGGTAATGTGGTTGTGAGTGTGATTTAAGCCAATTATTTTATTTTATATACAAAACAACAATAGTGTCAATAGTAAAAATATAGGATGTTGCTAGCGTTACGACATGTCATAACGCTAGACAGGAAACTGGTGCTACAACCAGCAGACGATTCGACAGGATGTTGCCAGCGTTACGGCATGTCTTAGCCTTAGCAGTAGACACTTCGAAAAAAACAAAGTCGCTATAATATCTTAAAAAACTCTTCTTAATATTTTATACGCATCTATAATACGATATTAATAGATCTGGGCTTATTTATGTTGTGTGTATTAATTCTAAAATCTAAATTTATTTAAATAGATTTAATCAACGTATCCGCTTTTTAGAATAAGAAGAACACAAATTACAATTACCAGCACATTCATTGTGGTTTTAAATTAAATTTAAAAAAATTGGACCGGAGCTGGATTCGATCCAACTATCGGTTTAACATCAAACTCATCCAACTACCACTTCGTCTAGCGAAGCTCATGTCGGATTTTGATTTTTAAAAATTATCTTATCATATCAGTTACAGACGCTCCTTCTGTACAGAAGATTATTGCGCTTATCTATGGTTTGTGTTTAGTCCTGCATTTTCATTAGAGTTTTAAATGTTGATAAAGTTTTGGTTTTCCTGGTTTCTTCAGGCAACCCATTCCACACCCGAATTCCTGTTTGTCATTAAATGGACACCAATCAAGTTTTTTATAACCTTTAAAATTCATTAATCGGCTTACCTAGTAAACATGAAATTTGATTATGAGTACTATTGTTTTAAAGTATTAAAGTATTAGTATTAGCATTATTAAAATGCAGCATATTTTTTACGACTAGTCGTAGCAGCAGACAACTCGACGGGATGTTGCTAGTGTTACATGTCATAGCACTAGCAACATCCCGTCAAATTGTCTGCCGTTACTTTGTCGTAGCAGCAGACACTTCGAAAAATATATGCAGATGATAGATTTTCCAAGAAGTGTCCTCCGGGGCATACAAAAAAAATATTGTCAATATAGGCCTATGCCTATTGCCATTGTTAGGATGAGCAGAGCTCCTACTAGTCATACTCATTTAACTCATTCACTTGACCTAGTACACTTATTTCATAGCAGCATGGCATAGCTCCCCTTTCTCATGTCCATGTAATTGTAACTTCATCCAATAGATTTATATCTTGATTAAAAGAATTGATTCCTCGGAATCACCATCATGAGTTCATTTCTTCAATTTCACGCTTATGTTTAAGTATTACTTAAAGAGTAAGGCCTAGTCATTCACTTAATTTTTTTTGGGTAAAAAGTCATCACTGCAAGTGGTAGTTGTAGTAGAAAGCAGCAGGTAGAAGGGTAGGTTGGTAGTGATAGGGTTCTTACTTTTGACTTGAAATTATTAATTGTAAAAATTAAGTATTTTGTAAAATATGATTTGTAAATAGGCCTTGGCATAATTGATTTATGAATACCTATACTTATCACTTAGACTAATCATAGTTTTATGCAGTCTCTGGCTTATGACTATTACTATTATTTATTTTGTCTTTTTTAAAAGTAAAAGGGAATCGAGGCAAAAGTGCACTCCTCCTATGCCCCATCCCCTGTGAGCCTTCCAGGGCCTTCCACTTACATACTTTGGCCATTTCTGTCAGCTTGTCTTATTATCATCTTCATTTATATTCCCAGAAAATCCTATACTATTCTATGTCATTGTAAACAAATATTGATAAGTACTAGAAAACTACCACAAATAAATAATACTAATTGAAATAATCTTAGTTAGTTCTAACATATTTAATAGGCCAAAGAACTTAAAATATTCCTTTTTTATTGTCTAAATTCTAAATGACTCATCAGACAGGGGTCAGTTAAAGCTTAATTTATGTCCTAGGGAAAGAGTGTCAGAACACTAAAATTAAAAAAAAGCCCCACCCCACTCCCTTTTGATTCTTGATGGAAGAATGCTCTCTGTGTCATTCTGCAGGTATTGATTCCTACTTATAGAAAACATATTACTATTACTATTATTCGTACTGACTGCAAACTCTTGTTATCCAGATGAAAAATATGAATACATAGATCATTTATCAAATCTGGTAGCATGTGGCATGTGGTGATAGCACATGTGTTGATGAAAAGTTTGTGTAACAAATTGTGAGTGAATGAGGTCAGTTTCTAATTAATCATCCAGTGCCTGTGCTCATCTCATGTATGGGGTCTTGAGGAAAAATCTCACTAATAACTAATTTTTTCACAACAGTAGTTTAAATCATTTACATATACTAAAACTTTTAAAACTTTCATTAGTATTCTATTGAAAGTTTAATGGTACATGTGGAATGGGAATATATTCTTACACTATGCTTTATATTAATAAAGTGGCTTATAATTTTTTAAGACTAAGTTGTATATACTTTTACAGGTCTGTATATAGTTTTAAGGATTTGAAACTACTTTCAAAATGGCCACAGAACAAGTAAATCATGTAAGAAAAGAAATAAATATATCAGAGCCGGTAGACCTTGACCAAGACTTGGACTATGATAGTTTTGATGAGGGCAGCAATGAGAGACCAACAGAGAGATGGGCTCCGCTCGGAGCTGCTGTTAGTCCATCTTCATCTCCTTACGAACCAAGGTAAATGTTTTCATTTGAATGTGCTTTAAAAACCTGCTTAAAGATAAAGTGTAAAATTCATTATCTTTAAATTATTTTAAAATTGTTTAAAAACCTTAATTAAATTATTAATGTTAAATTAAAATAAATGTGTTCAAATATAAATGCAAGTTTAATCAAAACTTTTGATTTCATTGACATCAACATATACATTAATGGCTTTGAAATGAAACTAGTAACATTTTGTATGACCTGGCAGACACACATATGAAAGTGACGAGCTAGAGAGATTGGAAGAAGAACAAGAACAGCTCAACTCGTCTCTCCTAGCACTGACCACACACTTTGCCCAAGTACAGTTCAGGCTGAAGCAAATCGTCAGTGCCAAGCCTGAGGACAAGGAGGTTTGCTGAATACTTAATTTTTCTCTCATAATTTACTTACCAACTTAAATCGTGTACTGATGTGTTATTTTGTGAAAAGTAAATGATTAAAAGTTTGACATGTGTTATCAGATCATAATTTTTAATATATATGATATAAGGCTCAATCTCTTTTCTTGGTCCTAAACAAAAAAGAAAAACATTGTTTAATATTAATGTGCTAAATTATTGGCTTTGGGCTACTGCTAGTTTAACTTTTAACACTTTCTTTTTTTTCTCATTGCTACAATATTTTTATGATACACTTGGTAATAAAAATACATAATTACAGAGGTTATTCTCAGCCTGTTTGTCAAAGTAACACTACTTTTAACAAAAGAGAAAATGCACAAATCCTTTGCTAAAGGAGATCCTTAAAAATAATAAACTTTGATTTTAGTGCAAAATATTTTTTGTAGCTGAAATGTTTAATTTGGATGTACAGTGGGGCCCACTTAACTCGAGCCCAGTTAACTCGTCAGCTCTATTAAGTCGACATATTTTTTTTGGAACCGCCAAATTCTCTCTTTGTCTTTGCATTTTTTCATCGGTTAATTCGATTTTTTAAAGTCGCCATGCCCTAATATTTCGAGCACAAAATAGTGCCAAATTTGCAACTTAACGTCGGTTAGCTCGATCCCCGTCTGTTCGCCTAGCAATGCACTTTGGCATTTTTAGTTCAAAACAGTGTTGACATCTCGCTTTCTTCGAGACTTCCGGCTATTGTGTGATTCTACGAGATTTCAATAAAAATTACCTGATGTTTTTACTTTCAATTTGATTCCATTTGAGTATGTAATCACCAGAGGTACTCGAAAATCGCGTTAGTGGTCTTTAATCCGTCATTATTTCGCTGTGCATGTTATATTATTATTAAACTTAATTCATTTTCTGATGCATTAATCATTTTATTTTTTAAGATAAACGAATATCTTTAGAAAAGAAAATAAAGGTTTGTATCGAGAATCGACGGTGGTTTTTATATAATTAAATAAAAAATTATTATTATTCTTTTAAAAGTTTGTTGTTGCTTTGTTACCAGTAAGATGCGTGACTGTGACTAACACGCGCGTGACGGTGAAATCAAATAATTTTCTTAATATTCTAGTAGATATATAATATACACGTCATCACTGTTGTAGGTCGAATTCTGATAAGGTCAAGGCCGCATTTGTTACTATTTATATTACAAGTTACACGTATCATTTGATTGACGGAGGAAATTCGAGTGCTGTCTCATAGTGACAGATATCCTTCACGTTAAAAGCATTAAACTTAAAATTACCATATTGATATGTTTATTTTTTTTTAAATTTGCCGATTCCACGGGCCTTGCAAGCACGCGCCATGAGGCGAGGCGAAAAATTTGACCTTTAACGCATGCTCAGACAATTATAAACTGGTAACTTTAAAAAAAATTAAATTGAATCGAAACATGACCACAGAGACGTAATCAAAGTCATTTACTTCGGCAAAAAAGATATATATATATATATATATATATAAATTCCCGACTAGTCATAACTTTTTCCGACTATTTCCCGACTTTCAAGACCGGGAAAATTATTATAAGAATTCCCGACTGAGTTGGAACCCTGGGTTATATTTAAATTATTTAAATTGATTGCAGTCTCACCCCCATTACGTTATATTTAAACGGTCCTTAAAAATGAACGGCCTTAACAACTTTAGGAAAGAGTGAAGAAATATTAGGGTCCCGATATTCCGATACGATTCCGATTAATCGTCCCATCACTAATTAACGCACATCATGTATATAATTATAAAGAAATTTCAAGCGCATGTTAATATTTTGCCGCCATATTGGTTTTCGTTTAACTCGGTGATCGGTTATCTCTGCGCCATTTTTCATACCCCGAGGCCGCCGACTTAAGCGGGTCCCACTCTAATGAATATCTTGATGTAAAAGGCATAAAAGGGTGATTTGTTTGGGTCAGGGGCAGACTGAACCATTTACATCATGTTCTAACTACTGGCTTGATGGTCATGGTGGCGTGGTGACGTCATTTTGACTTCTGGATGAGCCACCAGAATGTTGGTTAAAATATAACCATATTTAACTGCATGTCACAGGGACAGTGATTGGTATCCTAATAAAAATGAGGCGTGTTACTTGTATATATTATATCCTAATAAAAATGAGGCGTGTTACTTGTATGAGGCGTGTTACTTGTATATATTTTTGGTCAAATAACTTGAGTAGATGTGAAACTCAAACATTGCTGGGAGGGGAGGGGTTGTTGGTGGTTACTTTTAGCCATCATTGCTCTGTATGTTATGGTACAGGGTATCAATGAACAGTTCATTTACACATAAACTAAATTTAAAACCATTTATATTTAAATCTTGGTAATAACATTTGATGCTCTTGTTCTAGTCACAACTGCCAGAAGAATAGATCCTTGACTAGATGATTTAAATAATTTTGATGCTTGGATTTTCATGACAGACATTGTTGAAAGAATTGGAGGAGTTTGCTTTTAAAGGTATTCCTGATGTCAGAGGCTGCAAAGTTCAAGATGCACAAATTTTGGAAGAAGTGGTCAGCAATTTTCTTTTTAAGCTACATTAACAATCTATTATTACAGTTTTTTTAATAAATGTTGAAATTGAATTTGTTCAATGTGATACATGATATTTTCTTTGGGGTCAAGTTTCACACTCTTAGGACCCGGCTCATTGTATCACTGGCCAGCCTCATCAAGCGGGCATCACCGTAAAGATATTTGTTAGATGTAATAAAAAACATTTCCATTTATCTGCACCAAATTTTTAAATCATCTTTTACACAAATGTGCAAGTTTTAAAAAAAATGTGTAATATTTATCAGTGTTACCTTATGTTGATGTATTTAAAAAAAATTATAGAATTATTGTTTGGAAAGAGATAATTGGTGTTTGGAAGAGATAATTCATTAATGGGTTGAGTTTTGAAACACACATGAATGGGTTGAGTTTTGGTACAGTTAACACACATGAATGGGTTGAGTTTTGTTAACACACATTTTTTTTTAAAGAGTGAACGTGAACATGAGCAAAAATTAAATGAACAGAGAGAAAAACAAAGACAGCTGATTGAACAGCTCAAGTCTCAGTTAGAAGATCTGGAAACATACGCTTACGAGGTGAGCATTCTTAGCCTATGTCTGTACTGTCATATACTTAATGGTAGATTTCTTAACCTATGTCTCTACTGTCATATACTTAATGGTAAGTTGCTAACCTATGTCTATACTGTCATATACTTAATGGTAAGTTGCTAACCTATGTCTATACTGTCATATACTTAATGGTAAGTTGCTAACCTATGTCTGTACTGTCATAGACATTATGGTCAGTTTCTTAACCTATGTCTGTACTGTCATATACTTAATGGTAAGTTGCTACCCTATGTCTGTACTGTCATATACTTAATGGTAAGTTGCTAACCTATGTCTATACTGTCATATACTTAATGGTAAGTTGCTAACCTATGTCTTTACTGTCATAGACATTATGGTCAGTTTCTTAACCTATGTCTGTACTGTCATATACTTAATGGTAAGTTGCTACCCTATGTCTGTACTGTCATATACTTAATGGTAAGTTGCTAACCTATGTCTATACTGTCATATACTTAATGGTAAGTTGCTAACCTATGTCTTTACTGTCATAGACATTATGGTCAGTTTCTTAACCTATGTCCATACTGTCATACATAATGGTCAGTTTCTTAAACTATATCTGTACTGTCGTAGACTGGAGATGCTGACAGTCTACCCACCAGTAGAGTCATGGAGAAACAGAAAGTAGTTCTAGAAGAGTTGAAACACAAGCTTGACTTAAACTTGGAGAATTTTGACAGCCTCAGGTGAGTGAGTGACTTACCATCTATAAACTCTGTATCTTTGAATAGGTAAACATTTATTGTCAAATAAACACTTCAATTAATGTTGCCCAATTTAGGGGAATGATAGAAACCCAAAGACATAATATTACATATGTGTAACATGAGAGACATTTAAAAAAAAATTGGAATAAATAAAATAATATATCTTTTAAATTTTTAATTGAACATCAGTGTCTCATTATTATCTTGAATATAATAACTAAGAATGTACAACATAAAATCAACATAGTCATCAGGTTTTTTTTTCCTGGTGAAATTTTTGGTATAAAAATATGTTTGCAGTTTGGATAAAAAATTAAATGAATACATTCCAAGTCCAGAATAATGTTTTCTAAAATGTCAGATAGCTAAGTGGTTTCTTTTGTGTGTTTGTCTGTGTGTTGGGGACTGATGGCTTTAAATGATGTTTCTGTATGTATCTATGTTTAGTACAGAGGAGCTGAGACAAATTGTTGATCATGTGTGTGTTTGTCTGTGTGTTGGGGACTGATGGCTTTAAACGATGTTTCTGTATGTGTCTATGTTTAGCACAGAGGAGCTGAGACAAATTGTTGATCATGCAGTTGGCCAGATTGTCAATCCTGCAAAAGTGAAAGAGAAACTGGTAGAGCAGCTGAAAACTCAAATTGTTGACCTGGAGAGATTCATTCAGTTTTTACAAGGTAAGATGTGAATCAGCTGTGCCTCAATGTGATTGAAATTTTAAAAATAATTTTATACTGATTCCTTTATTAACAAATGATTTGTAAAAATTTTTAAAAAAAAATGATAGATTAGTGAATAATACAAAGACACAAAACCGGCCCAGTTTTAAGCTTTACTATTTACATAAGATATAAGTGACATAAGGTGTTTTGTTGTTATTCTTTCCTGTTTTGAGTACTATTAAAAGAAATGAATCATGCCCAATTTCAGGGGAAGCCACAAGTCCAGGTCCTTTAGGAAAAGAGCGTTGTTTATGTCCCTTACATGATGACGGTCAGGTAAAGTTAAAAAGATGTGCGAACTCATTCCCCACACCATTACTACGTATATAATTAATACATTTGTATACCGAACAAGAGAATAACTTCCTGTACCTATTATTTTCATTAGACTTGATAGAGGATTGGTCAGTTGAGTATAGCCAGAGGATTGGTCAGTTGAGTATAGCCAGAGGATTGGTCAGTTGAGTATAGCCAGATAATTGGTCAGTTGTGTATAGCTAAAAGATTGGTCAGTTGAGAATACAAATTCTCTTTCTTCCTGTGGAATGAGTTGCCTGAACAAACCAGGGAAACCAACACACTATCAACATTTAAAAGACTAATAAAAATCAAGGACTAGCCATAAACCATGGATAATAATCAGGATTAAAGCAGGGCCCAATAATTTTATGCAAAGAAGGAGCGCCTGTTGAAGATAAGGAGCGCCTGTTACAGATAAGATAAGCTTATCTTGTTTTATCTATACAGACGCTCCTGCTATGCAGAAGATAATTGTGTCCACAGACCATGACGGATGATCTGTTGGCAAGTGATGCAGCATTTACAGGCCACGGCTATGAGGGTTCCACGCATTACCCAGCCGCCTAACTAGTGCTAGGTACCCATTCGGAGCTGGGTGGACTCAGGGACGCCCTAGGTCCTGGGAACAAATCCTTGCCTTCACATGGATTCGAACCCATGACCATCCGTACGCCAGTCGAGCACGCTGCCACTCGACCAACGTGCCCCTAGCTACAGGATTGTACAGCAAACATAGAAAATATTCCCTTTATTGTTATAAATTAATTTTGATTCTGAAAAACATTTTTTAATCCTAATACTGTCATGCAGCATGTGGCACTATTTTGTTGACCTGTCTTTAGTTTGGTTCTATTTGATCATTCTGTCCAGTCTACAGCCCCCAACTCTCACATTTGATCATTCCGTCCAGTCTACAGCCCCCAACTCTCACATTTGATCATTCCGTCCAGTCTACAGCCCCCAACTCTCACATTTGATCATTCCGTCCAGTCTACAGCCCCCCACTTTCAAATTTGATCATTCTGTCCAGTCTACAGCCCCCAACTCTCACATTTGATCATTCCGTCCAGTCTACAGCCCCCTAACTCTCACATTTGATCATTCCGTCCAGTCTACAGCCCCCAACTCTCACATTTGATAATTCCGTCCAGTCTACAGCCCCCAACTCTCACATTTGATCATTCCGTCCAGTCTACAGCCCCCAACTCTCACATTTGATCATTCCGTCCAGTCTACAGCCCCCTAACTCTCACATTTGATCATTCCGTCCAGTCTACAGCCCCCAACTCTCACATTTGATCATTCCGTCCAGTCTACAGCCCCCAACTCTCACATTTGATCATTCCGTCCAGTCTACAGCCCCCAACTCTCACATTTGATCATTCCGTCCAGTCTACAGCCCCCAACTCTCACATTTGATCATTCCGTCCAGTCTACAGCCCCCAACTCTCACATTTGATCATTCCGTCCAGTCTACAGCCCCCTAACTCTCACATTTGATCATTCCGTCCAGTCTACAGCCCCCAACTCTCACATTTGATCATTCCGTCCAGCCTACAGCCCCAACTCTCACATTTGATCATTCCGTCCAGTGTACAGCCCCCAACTCTCACATTTGATAATTCCGTCCAGTCTACAGCCCCCAACTCTCACATTTGATCATTCCGTCCAGTCTACAGCCCCCTAACTCTCACATTTGATCATTCCGTCCAGTCTACAGCCCCCAACTCTCACATATGATCATTCCGTCCAGTCTACAGCCCCCAACTCTCACATTTGATCATTCCGTCCAGTCTACAGCCCCCAACTCTCACATTTGATCATTCCGTCCAGTCTACAGCCCCCTAACTCTCACATTTGATCATTCCGTCCAGTCTACAGCCCCCAACTCTCACATTTGATCATTCCGTCCAGCCTACAGCCCCCAACTCTCACATTTGATCATTCCGTCCAGTCTACAGCCCCCTAACTCTCACATTTGATCATTCCGTCCAGTCTACAGCACCCAACTCTCACATTTGATCATTCCGTCCAGTCTACAGCCCCCTAACTCTCACATTTGATCATTCCGTCCAGCCTACAGCCCCCAACTCTCACATTTGATCATTCCGTCCAGTCTACAGCCCCCTAACTCTCACATTTGATCATTCCGTCCAGTCTACAGCCCCCAACTCTCACATTTGATCATTCCGTCCAGTCTACAGCCCCCTAACTCTCACATTTGATCATTCCGTCCAGTCTACAGCCCCCAACTCTCACATTTGATCATTCCGTCCAGTCTACAGCCCCCTAACTCTCACATTTGATCATTCCGTCCAGTCTACAGCCCCCAACTCTCACATTTGATCATTCCGTCCAGCCTACAGCCCCCAACTCTCACATTTGATCATTCCGTCCAGCCTACAGCCCCCAACTCTCACATTTGATCATTCCGTCCAGTCTACAGCCCCCTAACTCTCACATTTGATCATTCCGTCCAGTCTACAGCCCCCTAACTCTCACATTTGATCATTCCGTCCAGTCTACAGCCCCCAACTCTCACATTTGATCATTCCGTCCAGCCTACAGCCCCCAACTCTCACATTTGATCATTCCGTCCAGTGTACAGCCCCCAACTCTCACATTTGATCATTCCGTCCAGTCTACAGCCCCCAACTCTCACAGTGGACAAAAAGCCCTGCCAGCCTCGGCTCAGCCTAAACCAAAAAATCAGTTCAACTTTGGTTCCAATGACAAACGACACGAACACAACCACAACGCACAGGTAACAATGACAACTATTTCATCATTGATGAGTTACTTAAAACTTTTGGGCCATTAATCAATATAAAAGTAAACAAATTCAAGACAGTTATTTTAAGTTTATAAAATATATCCATTAAAGTTCTTTCATTACAGTAATTGTACTACATTAAATTACACCAAGTGTATTAATAGTTGTAAGTTATAATTACACAATTAATATTTAAACAAAAATCAAAGTAATCACAGAAATAGTGTGTGTATCTTGTATTTTATCTGAAAGCTCCATCACTGACTCATTCAGTGTGACATAAAGCTCCATCACTGACTCATTCAGTGTGACATAAAGCTCCATCACTGACTCATTCAGTGTGACATAAAGCTCCATCACTGACTCATTCAGTGTGACATAAAGCTCCATCACTGACTCATTCAGTGTGACATAAAGCTCCATCACTGACTCATTCAGTGTGACATAAAGCTCCATCACTGACTCATTCAGTGTGACATAAGAATCCAAGTAAGAATGACTTATTGACTTTACTATTGATTGATATTTGAGTTGACAAGAGTTAAGACCGTCACCTAGAGACAGTTGCTTTGTTTATCTTTCAGCACATAAATGAGTCAGCCAACAGCATGATGAAGAAAGCTCTGACCATTCTACAAATCTACGTCATAAGTCAGCTGGGCTGTGGCAGCAGAGAGTTCAAACGGAACCTCCTCAAGAAAACTGCCAGGGGCAATCACTGGGGGTGGGTCCATGTACATGCAATGTTGGCTGGATGTCTGTTAACTCTTATGTGGATGTGTGGTCCAATGGTCGTACTTGGTGTTATGTGTACACCTGATCTATGGTCCATTGGTCGTACTTGGTGTTATGTGTATACCTGATCTATGGTCTATTGGTCGTACTTGGTGTTATGTGTACACGTGATCTATGGTCCATTGGTCGTACTTGGTGTTATGTGTACACCTGATCTATGGTCCATTGGTCGTACTTGGTGTTATGTGTATATTGGATGTATGGTTCATTGGTCGTACTTGGTGTTATGTGTATATTGGATGTATGGTCCATTGGTCGTACTTGGTGTTATGTGTATATTGGATGTATGGTCCATTGGTCATACTTGGTGTTATGTGTATATTGGATGTATGGTCCATTGGTCGTACTTGGTGTTATGTGTATATTGGATGTATGGTCCATTGGTCGTACTTGGTGTTATGTGTATATTGGATGTATGGTCCATTGGTCGTACTTGGTGTTATGTGTATATTGGATGTATGGTCCATTGGTCGTACTTGGTGTTATGTGTATATTGGATGTATGGTCCATTGGTCGTACTTGGTGTTATGTGTATATTGGATGTATGGTCCATTGGTCGTACTTGGTGTTATGTGTATATTGGATGTATGGTCCATTGGTCGTACTTGGTGTTATGTGTATATTGGATCTATGGTCCATTGGTCGTACTTGGTGTTATGTGTACACCTGATCTATGGTCCATTGGTCGTACTTGGCATTATGTGTACACTAAGAATGTGTTTGTGAGACAGAATGTGATTGTGAGACAGAATGTGATTGTGAGACAGAATTTGATTGTGAGACAATGTGATTGTGAGACAGATTGTGATTGTGAGACAGATTGTGATTGTGAGACAGAATGTGTTTGTGAGACAGAATGTGATTGTGAGACAAAACGTGATTGTGAGACAGAATGTGTTTGTGAGACAGAATGTGCTTTCTTTTTAGTTTTTTAGCCTGGTCTTTAACCCACTTTGAATATTGTATCTTATCAGGGACTTGAGAGCCAAGCTTGAAATGGCTATAACAAAGTGTATAGAGCTGGCTGAACAACAGAAAGCTGAGGCCAAACAGGACACGGACAGTGAGGACTATTCCTCGGACTCAGATGAGGTGACTTAAAAAATAATGTTTAAAATCTAATTGATATTTATTCAAGCAGCTTTTCATTTAAAAGCACAGTGACAAAAAATAAGCCATGGAAAGCGATTGTTGTATACAGAAAAGCTGTGTCGGAATATCAATAGCTACTCAAACATGAATCAACTTTTTAAATTTCTATCTGAACATTATTTTTTCTAATCATCTTGAGTTTGCGTTAGCACCTTCAAATTCTATTCAAAATGTACAATTTTGTTAAAAATGACAGCCATGCAAATAATGTTTTCAATCGCTGTTTAAAAAACAAAACTTAGGTTGTTAAACTAAGCTTGAAGGAAATACCACCATCATATCTTAATTGTTGTTTTTCCAATGAGAAATGTGGGGGTCAAAACAGAGTAAAAAACTAATGAATTTAAAGCAGTATTAAAATTTCCTATCAACTTGGACATGAAATTCTCTCTCAACTTGGGCATGAAATTCTCAATTTGGACATGAAATTCTCTGTGAACTTGGCACATCAAATATTCTGTCAAGTTTGAACATGAAATTCTCTGTCAATGTTGGTACATGAAATTCTCTGTCAATGTTGGTACATGAAATTCTCTGTCAATGTTGGTACATGAAATTCTCTGTCAATGTTGGTACATGAAATTCTCTGTCAATGTTGGTACATGAAATTCTCTGTCAATGTTGGTACATGAAATTCTCTGTCAATGTTGGTACATGAAATTCTCTGTCTTTCTCCTCAGAATGTCAACCAATCCAGCCCCGCCTTGACTCAATGTGTCCGCAAGGATCTGGCCATGGCCATTCGAGATCTCATGGAGCATGGATTGATGGAGATGGGTCCATCCAGTGGTCTTGTTCCGTTCGGATGCTTTCCCAGCCGGTCAGCTCAGATGACCCGCATGCTTCATGCCTGGGACTTGTTTCTGAAATTTTATGAGATGAAGGTTGGATGGATAAACATCTTTCACCTTTTTAAAAAAATTAAGTATTTGAAATGACAGTAACTGTATGGGAAATAAAGTGTGACCTGTCAAAACGGCCCCGACATAAGGGCCCCGGTGAAAATGGCCCCAGACAAATTGTCTACATTTTTTAACAAAAAATTTACTTTTTTTTGCATTTTAAGCTTTTGTCAACTTTTTCAAACTTAAAAAAAGTGGTCAAACTGTAAAATAATTTCTTATGATGTTATTATATTATTTCTTCTCAACAAACAACCGTGACTTGGTACCATATAGAGTACAGAGTCATATAGAGTAAAGGCTATTAAATTCTTTCTTGTGATGTCATTATTATTGTTTCTCGTGAACTAAACCTGACACTGAAATGGGGAGTAAAAATACTATTATAATATTTAATTGTATTTTTGACTATTAGTCCGGGGCCGTTATGTCGGAGCCCATTTGTCGGGGCCGTTTTGTTGGTGAACCAAATAAAGCTTTGAGTTTATAGAGGCTGTCCATATATTTAACATCTTAGTCGTCGGCAGCAGTCTGTCTCACAAAAAATTACTTTTATTTTCATCTCCAGCATGGCCGTGAGTACAACGAGTCCCCTGCCAGGAAGCTGTCACAATCTTTTCACCTGGACATGATTGGGGGCAAACCGATCACCGCCAAACAGACTTTCCTCGGGGCCATAGACACGGTCATCAACTCTCACACTCCGCTCAAGCGTAGTGAAGATGCTCACTTTAAGGCTTTCATCTGTACGGCTCTCAAGTGAGTGGCTCACTTTAAGGCTTTCATCTGTATGGCTCTCAAGTGAGTGGCTCACTTTAAGGCTTTCATCTGTATGGCTCTCAAGTGAGTGGCTCACTTTAACCAGTAACTTCCCGTATCCCCCGCCATCGCCCGATAGCGTTTTATACCGTATCGCCCGCTGTAGCCCGCCATCGCCGGCTCTATACACATAGCAAATAAACGATGTATTGGACCATAAAAGTTTGGTTTAAAATGGTAGACAAGCTATAGTTGGAAAGTAGAAAAGCTCTACTTCCTCTTCCTTGTTAGCGGAACGAAATACACTGAGAAACACGCCAGCTACACATTTTTTAATCTCTACATTGAAAGCATGGCATTCAGATACTTGGAAAGTTTGGTTCAGCCTTCAGTGTCCAATATTTCAAACAATTCTGACAGTGATAGCGATTCAAATGAAAGTGACATTGAAAATGGAATTGGAGAAACACCTTTTGAAAGTGTAAATAACAGTGAATTTGAAAACGAGAGCTCTGACGACGACTCGATAGGTGATGATAGCGATAATGAAGCTACACCTACCGAGACTTTTCCCTGGAGGGCTAATCTCAATCCAGTGGAAATTGACATGTTTACATCAGGAGTTGGTCCTAATCTTGACAATGTAAACGTTGAATATCAGTCACAGCCATTAGAATTTTTAAAATTATTTTTTCCTGATAATTTAATTGAAATTATTGCCGACCAGACGAATTTGTATGCTGCCCAGAGAAATGCAAACAATTTCACCCCTGTCTCAGTCAGTGACATTCAAACCTTCATATATATAAATATGATGTTTGGTGTCCACAAATTTCCTGCTTATACGATGTACTGGTCAACAGATCCTCTATTAAAAGTTCCCTGTGTAGCTGATGTGATGTCGAGAAACAGGTTTCAGGAAATTTCAAGATACTTCCATCTGGCTGACAGCAGGTATTTCATACCGAAGGGACGAGATGGATATGATGCTCTATATAAAATTAGACCTGTGATCACAATTCTCAAAGATGCCTGTAATTCACTTTACAGACCTGGAGCTGCTATAGCTTTTGATGAGCTATGATACCTTTCAGGGGTCGTCTCTCGTTCAAACAATATATAAAAGGAAAGCCCCACCCATGGGGTGTCAAAGTGTGGTGCTGCTGCGACTCGACAACATCATTCCTTTTAGACTTTGAATTTTAAACTGGAAAGTCGGACACTGTGATGCCTAATGGATTGGGTTACAGTGTCATTCAAAAATTAGGACAGCCATATCTTCATAAAAACCATCATTTTTATTTTGATAATTATTTTTCGTCCGTGAAATTAGCACATGACCTGCTATCCAGCAGCACATGTTCATGTGCAACCACGACAGAATAGGAGACACTGGCCCAAAGACCTCAAAGGAAAATTAAATAAAAATCAGTGCCAAATGAGGCAGATAGGGAGTTTGGTTGCATGTTGGTGGAGGGACAAACGTGCCATCTACATGCTCTCAACCAATGCCTCACCAACAATGGACATTGCATCACGCCGGACAAAAGAAGGCCCTGTTGATAAACAGATCACCCAGTCTGTTTTGATCTACAATGCCAATATGGGTGGTGTGGACAGACATGATCAGCTGAGATCGTACTACCCTATTAGCAGAAAAAGTCACAAGTGGTGGAGATGCTGCTTATGGTTTCTAATTGAGGTGGCGGCGCTGAACGCATACATCTTGTACAAAAACGTGCCACGCCCCCCGACATCAAAGCCAGTTTCCCATTTCAATTTTCATATGGACATTGTCCGTAGCCTAATGAAAGGCTCTTCAAAGAAATGAAGGCAGGTGGAGGTCCCTGCTGCTGGGGGTTTGGCTGTTCCTGGAACTTCTGTGGAGCATCGCAGGATTCGGCTCCCAGGGCGCAAAAAACAATGTTTTCAGTGTCGCCAGAAAAATATCCGCTATGAGTCTAATAGAAGACCTGAAACTGTGTTTGGGTGTGTGTTGTGTAGCACACACCTTTGTGATGAGATGTGTTTTGCTTAGTTTCATGCATAATTAAACTGAGATTAAAATTTATCAATAAATGTTAAGAAATTATACTTTAAAATGGTATTTTTTTACATATTTTTCAAATTAATGATTTTTTTTATTATCTTACTTCTAAACAAACCCATACATATTTGGTATCATCTGATAGGTAATTCATCTATCTTCACACTGATATTTTTTTTACACCAATCAGATTTTAAACTAGTGAGGTGCATTGATTTTTGTAAAAGAACTTAAATAGTTGTTTAGAGTTATTCCCCTTACGTTGGGATAATATGGATGTTTTAAGTGTCGAGGCTAGGGGAAGTTAATGGTTAGGGCTTTCATCGGCTCTCAAGTGAGTGGCTCACTTTAAGGCTTTCATCTGTATGGCTCTCAAGTGAGTGGCTCACTGTCAGGCTTTCATCTGTATGGCTCTTAAGTGAGTGGCTCACTTTAAGGCTTTCATCTGTATGGCTCTCAAGAGAGTGGCTCACTGGATGGTGTTTAGTTCAATATTCCTACATCAACTACCATCAGCTGCATTCTTTTTTCATTATTTCTAAGAAGAAAATGTTTTGTTCTCAGCTGGTTCCATCAAATGTTTTCCTCATAAATTTAACTGTTTTGTTTATTTTAAAAGACCCAATTAAACTTCATTAGATGTTTAACAGTTACAAGTTTTGAGTTTTACTTAAGAAACCAAACCTATTTTGTATCCAATCCAACATATTCTAGTGAACGCAAATTGGTCACATGGCTGAGACTCCTATTTAGGACCCAGAGTCTGATAGACACATATTATCAAGACTGGAGCTATGTTGCTAGGACAGGTGAGAGCAATTTTCAGACTTTCTTTTTAATATATTGTTTCCATCAAATTAAAAAGCATTTTATTTTTAACTAATTTTCAAAAAAAAATTTTTTTTGAAAAATATAAAATTTAAAAATTGGAATTTTGAAGAGATAAATAAGAAAATAATTTTTAAAAAATCTTTAAAAAAAAACAAAAAAACTTATTTTCTTCTTTTTAGTCAACTTAAAAAAACGTGGTTTTTAATAATCTATTTTTACCTCTATTTATTATACCAAACACCTCATAAGCGCCTGCCCTAGGGGGATATAAACAAATAGCAGAGGGATACAGATAGCATATAGAGATAAACTTAAAAACCCATTAATTTAATTACGGTACATTCGATAGATCTGAAATTTTGATACAATGTATTGTCATCCAAGATCTATCTGTGGTAAAATTTTGAGATCTCTAGGACCATCAGAAGTGGTTTAATTTTGTGTTGCAAGATTTGACGGATACATACAGTGTGACTTAAATAAAAGCGTGTAAAATCAAAAATATTTTCAGCCAATTCATAAATGGATATATTTTTAAATTCCTTGTTTAGTTTGCTAAATTATTTGTATTTAGATTGCCTCATTAAATTTGTCTGACAATATGAGAGTAGTCTCAGTCTGAAAGATACAAACTTACTTTATGCCAATACGTTTAAAAATACTAATAAAGAAAGGAATACAGTAGAACCCGGTTAAGTCGACGGTGTTGGAGTATGGAAAATGGCGCCGAGATAACCGATGATCGAGTTAAATGAAAACCAATATGGCGGCAAAATATTAACTTACACTTTAAATTTTTTTATGTACATGATGTGCGTTAATTAGTGATGGGACGATTAATCGGAATGGTATCGGAATATCGGGACGCTATTTCTTCACTCTTTCCTAAGGTTGTTAAGACCGTTCGTTTTTATGGACCGTTTAAGTTTAAATATAACCCTTTGTTGCTTTAGCGCAGTTTTTTACCCTAGTACATAACTTTAACGAATTCATCTACTCCTGTCTGCCACGCAGCGCGCGCGTGCAGCGGGTCCACTAGTGACATGGTATTTTTCTGTCTTGCGGTGATTCCCAGATTGAGCGATACTGTGCCTTGGAAGGCACTTGCGTGACTTTCCTTACAAGCTATACAAATAAATAACCCGCCCCGTGTAACCTACACATTCCCTCATTGTCCCCGAACCATTCTCTTCCAAACCATCTTCATTGGGTCAATCCCGTCAGCTGACAATGGACTCAGAATTCCTTCTGTAACTTGATGCAAATCGGACTAACCAACAACAACAATGAAATGGGAGAGTGGGGGTGGGTAAACTGTCTGTAGTCTGTTATATTATATATTTTAAAATCTGGGTAGCCTTGTTTACAGTAAGCACCCTATGATTTTTCGTCCCATCACTAGCGTTAATAAATGAGAATTTACATGCACATGTTTTTGGAGGTTTTTTTTACACACAGGCGTTGCCGTTATTTGTTTGTCTATCATGACCTATATATGACTCATGACAAAGGGAACTCTTCTCTATAAAAATGTACAAAAATAAATTAGGAACTCTTTTTGAACCTTCAATTTGGACACATTTTAATAAATTCTAACCAATAGTTAAATGGCTTTTGCACACGGCCACTTCTTATGAATGAAACAATGAGAACAAAGCAGTAGTAATAGAGTCAAAATGAGGTTGAAGGATGAATGGTTGCCAATGACAACAAATCTGCACATGGTAAATTTTGTCATTCCATACGAAACGAAATGTTTGAGAAATGCGATATTGCGTGCATCTTTGCTATTGGAGCAATTACGTAATACTCGGCATCGGCATCACTTACGCGGCCGATTGCCTAGTATCTCCGAGTATAAAAAAATCGGCAGATGCCGATTAGCCGAACCGATCGATAAGTAACATTTTCAAAAGCTGGCGATATAATTTAGTAACACTTACACAGCGCTGTGAGCTGAACGCAAGCGGGCTGTGACGTCACCAGCGAGGCAGAAATTTTATGCCTTCACTTGGTTATAAAAAATTACATCTAACATTTTCAAAAGCTGGCAATTGGTCATGGGGATTGAGATAACCAACGCTAAATGGCAAATTTGACCCTCTTTTGTGCTCGAGGTATTAGGGTTCGGCGACTTAAAATAATCAAATTACCCGATGAGAAAATGCTAAGACAAAGAGAGAATTTGGCGGTTCCAATAAAAAACATCGACTTAATAGAGCTGACGAGTTAACCGGGCTCGAGTTAAGTGGGTTCTACACTACAGTCGAAACCGGTTAAGTCGACGGCGTTGGGGTATGCAAAATGGCATCGAGATAACCGATGCTCGAGTTAAAACGAAAACCAATATGGCGGCAAAATATTAACATGCGCTTGAAATTTCTTTATATACGTGTTGTGCGTTAATTAGTGATGGGACGATTAATCAGAGAATCGTATCGGAATATACGAAATATCAATATGTTAAATTATGTGATATATTATATTATTATTATGTGAAATGGAATGTCCTTGCGAGTATGATTTATGTAAATGAATTAGTGACTCGGCTCTGACTGAGGCTCTCCCCCTCTAGTTCTAGTTCATTTGCTCGTTGTCCTTGAACTTTATTATTTCATGCTATTTACTACTAATACTAATGAATGAATGATGTAATTATAATTCAAGTCATAATCTTAGTGTAAGTTTATTACTAATAAATACTAAGGCATTTATTTGCATAAGGACCAAGGAAAACAATCAATATTCAAATAAATATATTTGTTAATAATTGACTACTATTACGCTAGGACTAGTGTTTACCGTAGTTACGACTATCGAACCCCGCTTACACTCATCTTTAAAAATGTTTAGGCTTATTTATATAAGTTTTAAGTCTTCGGAATTTAAATAATTTATTCAGCTGCAACTTCAATATTATTCAATAAGCCGTAATAGCTTTTTACCCCGGAGTTTCTTTTGTTGTGTTGAGCGACGGTGACTTCAAATCGCTTTCTCCCTATTCCGGTATCTAAATAATATACACGTCATCACTATTAGTCTACTTCGCCTCCGGCTAAGGAATGCTTTTTTTTTAAAAATTTTAATTTCCTTAGTTGTCGAGGCACTGTACGAGAGCTGGTTCACGGTCAAAGGTCACGGCTATTACTACAGTCGTCGCTCTAAGTGAACTCAAAGGGACAGGGGGGGGCAAGTTACGGAGCTTTCTAGTTAGGGATAATGAGGGTGGTGGGGGGAAGGCTAAAAGGCTTGAAAGGTCTTTGATGTTTATATAAAAGGAAGCCTCTTGCTTTGACATACCAATACAAGACCGCGAGAAGAGATACCTCCCCTCCCCCACTGTTATACATCTACAGTGGGTTGGGGGAAGGAACATTTTTCTTTTTAAATTGAGTCAAAGCATGCCTTGGTAAATGGCCAGTGTAGCTCAACCCCACCTAAACCCCACCCCAGAAGGGGGGGGGAATCGTGCAAGTTGACGAGTGAAACAAAATATGATATTTAAATAAATTCCATCTTATTATGACTGTTTACTCCGTTTTATCAGGACTTAGTCGGTATATTAGCTTATTACCCGGAGTTAATTTTTTGTTGTGTTACGGCAGAATACCAGAGCCAACACGCGAAAAATCAACAAGTTTTCTTAATAATAATAATATTCTGGTCTATAAATATAAAAATTCACGTCATCACTGTTTGTGGAGTTCGCTAGTGACCGATTTAAAAAAAAAGTATTCGCTTAGTTACCGAAGCATAGTACCAGAAGTAACAGCGCTGAGCAAGCGGGCTGTGACGTCACCAGCAGACCCTGGTGAGGCAGAAAATTGGTCCCTTCCCTTGGTTATAAAATAATAATATCTAACATTTTCAAAAGCTGGCGATTGGTCATGGGGATCGAGATAACCAACATTAAGTGGCAAATTTGACCCTTTTTTGTGCTCGTGTTATGAGGTTTTGGCGACTTAAAAAATCAAATTAAACGACGAGAAAATGCTAAGACAAAGAGAGAATTTGGCGGTTCCAATAAAAAACGTCGACATAATGGGGTGGGCGAGTTAACCGAGCTCGAGGTAAGTGGGTTCGACTGTACATCCAATTATAAACATATGTTCATAGGGCAACTGCCATCGCTTTTCTTGATTTTTTTAAATAACACTTGACAGGATTTGAAGATGCATTGCGCTCACTGGAACGTCTGCTGGTCATCAACTTCAACCTGCCTGTGGACCTGGCAGTCAGGACATTCAGCAACATCAAGGACGCCTTCTGATAGCAACCCATCAGCACAAATGGTATCAGCATTCAGTCATCTAGATAGGTTTGTTTTTGTAAGTGGGGCATAGGTTTGTTTTTGTAAGTGGGGCATGTCAATAGTGGAGAGTCATTACAAGGGTCATAAGCACACCATTTCTTGGTACAACTAGACAAGTTCACAAAGTAATGGAGATAAAGAAGTGTACTGCCAGTTTTAAGTTAAGATTTCTACTTTCGTTTCAACATAATTATACATGTGTTAATTTTATAATTGACCCTATTTTTTTTCATTTAAAAAAAATTAAACTTAATAAGTTTGTTCATAAAAATTTCAAAGCCAATGTCTGACAGGAAGTTTAAAAATAATACGATACTAATTTCATAGTTTATTTGATATTTTCATTTATCACTTACTTTATTTAATTTTTTCTTTTGACTCAAAGAAATTTTTGTTTATAAATTTATTTACACCCTTTTATGTCATGTTTGTAAATTTCTTTACTTGTAAATTTTAATTTTAAACTTCCATTGGAATGGTACAAGTTTCACTTCAAGTCTATTGTTCAACAATATGTTCCCTAACTACTTAGTATCATGATTGTCTTATCTGTTACGGGCGCTCCTTCTATATACAAGATTATTGATTGTATCACTAAACATCTCTCTGGGCTGTGAATATTTGATTAATGTACATTCTAGTGATTAGCACAAAGGCTGCTTATTTACTTTTGTTGTCACTATTTACATTTGTTAAAATGGGGTTTAAGTTTGGGAGAAAATGTTTTTTTTAAATTCTTTATTTGGTTGCTTGAGTCATGTGGTCAGCTGAATAGCCAACATTGTCTTGAGTCATGTGGTCAGCTGAATAGCCAACATTGTGTTGAGTCATGTGTTCAGCTGAATCGCCAAAATTGTCTTGAGTCATGTGGTCAGCTGAATAGCCAACATTGTGTTAAAATCACATTTTACATTGAGTGCTAAAAATGATGTATCCTCACTGCCTGGTTTTATCTTTTGAACCATCCCAGAACTCATTTATATCAAAGCATTTATTCACCACATTTTACCTTTGTGAAATTTTGTTTTCCTACCAAAGATCTGTTCAGTTATATCTATAAGATTAAATTTGAAATAAGCTTGGGGGTAAAATTCTTAGAATTGTGAAGTTATTCCTTGAATTTCAACAAAGTTTTCAAGTTTGAACAACAAGCAAAACATACCAAAGCTAAATATTAATAAAATAATTTTGCCAACTTGAAACCGGTTACCTACCCTTGTTATGCTGGGGTTAAGGAGGAATCCATCTCCCAGTTTCTACAATCATTTTATTGTTATTTTTAACATTCTAGTCCATTAGTTTCTGTGGCTGTGTTTTAACCTTTAGGTTTAAATAATTTAATTTGACTTGATTGTGCAATAATTTAATGTATTACTTGACTTGTGCCAAAATATTCAAACTAGTGAAGCTACAAAGGCTCCAAATGGTAAATGAACAGTCCTTGGTTTGTAATGGACAATATACCAGGCTGTGTTAAACATTTTATGTTTTGTTTAATATTTTAATGTTGCTGTACAAGGACAATATAACAGGTTGTGTTTTCTGTAACCCTTTAGCGTTGCGGTACATAAATAAATATCAGTTTTTAAACAAATTTAATTTTGATAAAATCAGAATTTTCAGTATTTAGTATAAATAATTTACAGAAATTATTTTATTCTGATTTATTTATCTTGTTCAGTCTTCAGATAAGACATTATCAAAATGAGTAAGTTTGTTAAAGTGACCTCTTTTTGATTTAGAAATTTGATCAGTTGTCATTGTACATGTCCATCTGCTTTGGTTCAGTTAGTCCTGGCCTGATGTGTCATTCTTTCATGTTATCATATCAGTAGGCAAAATGTCATCTTTCATGTCATCAGATCTGATCAGTTGGCCAAATGTCATCTCTCATGTTATCAGATCAGATCAGCAAATTATATCAAATGAAAATTTCCCTTGAAATTAATAAAAAGAAAAAACGGAAACACAAATACATGTATCTAGAATCCTCATAATTTTGTTTTCAAAAAAGTTTCAACTCTCTGCAGTTTTGTCATGCAGCAACCTTAAAAGGAGAGAGAAAAAAATAGTTTACCCTAAATTGTTTTTGATGCTATGAGGACCAAACAGTGTTGGTTATTTCCTCCTAATGATTGCAGAGTGGTCACTTGAAACTATTTACAAACACAATCTGATATGCTATAACATCTGTTTATGTACCTCAAAGCTAGGAAGCCCCCTAATGTTTTCCATTGTACAGATTTTAAAACTTCACACTTGATTTATATGCCATGTCCTTCAACTTGTTCAAAGAATACACTACCTACAATGTAGCCCTGTGGCTTTCCCTAGGACAAGATAGATCTCTCAAACTTTTCTTTTGTTATACATCATTAGTTGACATTCCAGTACATGTCACTGTATTTGTCTATGTGTTGATCTTAAAATAAAACTACCAAACCACAATGCATTTTTCTGGGACCATTTTATTTATTCTTTTAAAAATAACTTTTATAAAAACCGAGGGCTTTTTGTTTGTTTATAATGCGATGATTTCATTTTGATGTGTTGAAAAATGTTCATTCTAAAAATGATATCACAATGATGGATATGTCATTCTTCTGTTTCTGAGTGCTATCAAATGGACCACCAACCAAGCCTCACAGGGGAATTAAAGTTTTCCAAACAATTGTCTTAACAACTGAATCTTTGTGTCATGTTTCATTGTTATGACCAGGAAATAGGGTCCAAGCATTTCTTCTATGTCCATTTAGAGATTTTTATTTAATTTTCCCACAATGTTGTCTCCCTGTGTACCTCTCAGGTCAGCTCATCTCCCCTTAATGAAACCCATCCTAATCACCAGCCTCTCAGCTCAGCTCATCTCCCCTTAATGAAACCTATCCTAATCACCAGTTTTGTCACCCATTAAAGTAAATGAAAATATAAAAAAGAACTTATGTTTCAATCCCACTTTATTTCAATATTGTTAAAACAAGGACTACATGTAATACATGTACTGGCATCATTTATACATTTCTCAACTTGGTTCAATTTTTAACAAGATGTTTATATCATTTTAAATGGCTGGGAAGTTACAAATATCTCAATATTCTCATGTGCCAGCATTTTTATAAATCATTAATTATTAAAATCATAAGCATTGTATACACAAAACTTGAAAATTGATTCTGTATCAAATTATGAATGGCTCAGTTTCAAATCAGTCATTCAGGTGAAGTTTTGGTTTCCCTTGAAATGATTTTCTCTGTTTTAAAAGCACACCCTGTTTACTCAGTGATAGTGTGAGAATCCTAAAGGTAGTGATCATGTATATGCAGTGATGGTGTGAGAATCCTTCAATAGAAAATGGGAAATTATGGAGCTGACTTATCTGAAATATCAATAAGTTGTTAATTTCAAGTAACATTGGTACATGAAATGTACTTTCTTGTAATCAAATTAAAGACATTTGAGAAACCAGCTCCAAATTGACCTATCATCTTTCTCAGCACATCTCTCATTTCCCAAGAGATTTCTGAGTCAAACGACTGAGGCACAATTAAATTTTCTCAGTTTATTTTTAATTGTACAAATTCACCCTCCAATCTCAGAAGAGCTACTCCCCTACCACCACTCTCATTTTTACTTATAGCATGTTATACTTGTAGTTTATATCACGTTATACTCGTACTTTATAGCATGTTATATTTATGGCTACAACATTTCAGCGTTTTTGTTTACTGCTGTTGTTTGTGAAGAGGGTTCTGTTCATATGCTCAACTAAAGTGTCTAAAGACCTTGTTTTTGTTTTTTTTGGCTAGTTTAAGAGTATAAAGCTAATTGTTTAAATTATTGTTGCAACCATTCCAATGCCAGTTGTGTTACCAGCAATGTTCACTTTAAGCTGCGCGGCCGTGCAGATATCTGATAGACACTGCGACTGCGCAGCAGTTAAAATTACAGCGCAGCAAATTTTTTTAAAATATTGCACACAAAATGGATGCTGTGCAACTTTGCATATGAGTTTTGTTACTTTGCATAGGAACCAACTAACCTTAGAGGGAACCAGATGTTTTATTTCAATGGTAGAATCAAGCAGGATGTTGATGAACTCCAGTTTACTTTAAGTTTCTGGAATGTCAACTCAGCCATCAGATGCTCCACTGTTGAGTTGAAACATTTTGTCATTTCAAATATATCTTACTATTCCAAATACTTTGCAACCACAACATAAATAAAGTATTTGTCAATCTAATCAAAGTTATAAAGCATTGACATTATTATTGTTCAGTATCCAATCATTTTCAACTTCATTGTACCCTTGTAGTTTTTGTTTTAGTCTTTATTTTAATTTTTTGTTAAAACTCATGGAGTATTTCTTGTTTTTTTGGTTTGCTATGGGAAATATATTGTTGAGTACTGTGAGGTCATTACTGGCAGACATTTTATTTTATAAGGGGAATATTAAAGTAAATATAAATATATGCATAAAAGGTTTGACACTTAATATAACATCAAAAATCTTGTGTTCAGTAGGAAAATAAAACTATTTATTGTGCAATCCCAAATAAGACTTTGTCTTTTTATTTTTTTATTTTTTTAAATGGTAAAAAAACAAACTTATTGTGTTAAACTATTGTTTAGTTTTATTCCTCATCATGTACCTTGTATTGAAATTTGTAGTCACTGTGCGTGTATTGTGTCAGAAAAATGTCATTAGACTGAAAAGCCCTCAAGTTTACGGACTGTTCACCATGTTATTGTTGGCCCCAATTTTTGTTGGCCTTCCTGTTTTAACTATTAAATTTGTGCAAAAAACAAATTAATTATTGAGAAACCAGAAAAAATTCTTGGTTAGCTCTAAAATGAAGTTTTAAAAATAATACATTATTTTTACAGAACTTGCAGGAAATATATTAAATGTTAAGAAATGTAAACTTTTAAAAAGATGCTTCGTATTAGTTATCAAATTAAGTGTATTAATTGAACTTGTGTAAAATAAGAAACTGGACCATGCTGAGACGATAATTTGTGGGTAATAGTCATCACCAAAAATGACATAAATCCATTTGCATACCGTTATGACAGATTAGGTCAAATTATTTTGTTGTAAACTTCTTTGAGTGTAAAATGTTTGTATACATTCTTACACAATACAATCACTAATCCAACAGCAATGATACAAACATCATATTTTTAGCTCACAAAACTCACCAACAAAAATTTCATTCATAACAAATTTTTTTAAAAAAATATTCCTACCTTTTAAAAATCCCTAGGTTATAGGTATTTGTGCAAAGGGCTCATTTATTAATTGACTCCATTTATCGGGTTGGGATGGATATGATTATAGTGTATAATCCTTTTATGATTCTTAATCAATATTCTTTATTGCATTCTTTTAATTGATCATTTTATCCACATTGTGGCTGTAATTAGAATTAGAACACAACAAACTAACAAGATTGAATCAAGTGTTCACCTCCAGGGCCCTGTATTTGACAGTTTACAAAAATACCTTGCCATTCACAACTGAAAGTATTTTGCTTAACAACAATAAATGTAAACAAAGCCAGTTGACTGCATAGGACAGTCCATAGCCATAAATAATTTCAATAATAAACATGGCGCATGTTTTAACTACATTGTAGTGAACGAGGCGAGAAAAAAAAATCAAATAATGTTGGCACTAGAATTATCTACACTGCTAATTTCTTTGTCATTTAAAATCTTTGCAAAAAGGTACAAAAATATATTTCAAATATATAATTGAAATTGTTAATTTTTACGATATTTTAAATTACTGGTTAGCCGAACTAAACATGTAAACAATGCCTGATGGGCAAACAACAACAAACATCATTAACAAGACATGTATATTTTAAATTTAGGAAGGGGATGACTAATAATTTCAGAAGCTATACCCATTGGTTAATTTATGATAGAGGATAATACATGAGGTCCTTTGTAAAAGATGTTTTGAAAAAAGGGGAATTTTAAGGCTTCAAAAATAGACAAGACAATAACAAAAATATCTTGGTAAATCCTGAAAAGACAAAATAAAACAAAAAATAGAAATAATCAATTTTGTGTTCAAAGAATCTGATCTAATCTGTTCAGAAATGAACGGAGTAAAACTAAAACCAAAGTCAAATCCTTTAGAACAAATCTTGCGTCCCACATCCTTTGTTGCGTACTATCAAGGTAAAAGAAATAAAGCATTGTGAATATTGTGAAATTTAATATTTATCAATTGGCCAGATAATGAAAATAAATGTAAATTGAAGACCACCAGAAGGAGTATTTATGTAATTAACTCCATCAGATGATACATTGCAGAAAATAAGCAATAGTGGAAGAGATGAGATCTGTAGTGGAAGAGATGAGATCTGTAGTGGAAGAGATGAGATCTGTAGTGGAAGAGATGAGATCTGTAGTGGTTAAATGTTCCATGTTCCATGAGATGAATCCAGTGATTGCTTGTTTTCTTCCATAGTATAAAAATACTCACAGAAAATAACAAAACTTCCTTCCTGACTCACCTATACAAAAGGGGTGAAATCTTTGCCAAACAATTACTTAGACTTAGATATATTAGGGAAGTGCCTGGAATGTAATGATATGTATCTACTGTTGGTTATTGAATGTTAAAACATTTTCATTTTAATGTTGGACTTCTGCTGATACTCTGGTATATAAGAGGAAAGTTTTCATTGATAACTAAGAAGGCTGTAAATCCTAATTTAACTAGATTTGTTGCCACAAACCCTATAACTTTGTAGTGGCATTACAATTAATTTCTGATATTCGACCCTCTTTGGAGAACACCTGTCAAACCACAAGAAAACAATCACTCATCACTCATCAAACAGTTGGTGAGAGCAGTGTAGCTCAATAGATTCTATAACAGAAAAAATGAATACACTTGCCCATTAAATGAACTGTACCATTCATATAATTCAGATTTATTTAAAAAATTTATAGGAACTAAAACAATCCTTTCAAAATGTACATAAAATTATTATTATTGATAAATGAAATCAAGGTAAAAAAAATATTTAAATTATGAAGCTTTATTTCTGGTTGACTCTTATGTCAACTTTAAAAAAAACTGTGTGATCATTACTATACAAACTTAAAAAGTCAAATGAAGATTAGCGGCAATTACTTTATGCAGTTTCACTACAAATTTGAAACAGTGATTTTTACATAATATAGTAAAATAGGGATCCTTTATTTAGATATAAATTTCACTTCATTTCTCCTTATATGAACCATATTGTTGTTGTATGTTGAGTATTTTAATTGCATCCCTAGTTATTAGTATTGTTACATTTTCAGTGTTAACTACCAGTACACATAATAAAATCTTTGAATCCTAATGAACTTTCCTTAAAATATATTAATATTAACCTGTACACTTCTTATATCAAGTTTTTTTAGACAGCATTTAATAAGAAAAAATAAAACTTCAAATACAAAATAAATAACACTAATTAATTGTGATAGATACAAAATAACTCCTTTCTAAACATATAATAAACAGAGTTTTAAATGCATTTGAAAAAAATGAAGATTACATTGGCTGAATTACCGGTATATTATATTTATTTTTGTCACAATTAATAAAATCACAAGGTGGCTGAAAGTAAAATGATTCACTTACTTCCAGGATAGAAATTTTAGAGCAATAATAGTTGTTCTAAAATAAAATAAATTACTAAAAAATGATATAAATATGAATGTGAAGAAGCTGAAATATGATATATATATAAATTTATGAAAGTGATGGTGGAAAAATACAACAGTATATTCATCATCTCAGTGGATTATTTGAAGTGAATTTCACTTAAGTTCAGGCACTTGAAGATAGTTAAAATTTTAGATAAAATGTAATATTGTACTTAAATTTTTTTTAAAGCTATTATGTAATTAAAAGACTTAAGTCCCCTGATGCCTTGATTAAGACCAGGTAAACCTGAACTTGAGCTAGAAGAAATTGGAACTTGATGCTTTGTAATCTTATATTCAAAACATGACTGGCAAGACAGAAGATGTCAATACACTAAAAATGCATATTAGAAAAAAAGATTAAACCCGACATTAGTTTCATTATATAAGGGACAAAGTTTCAATATCTGTGACATAAATTTGGCACAGGATTCACTGTGGTTTGATGAACGGGATTATAATGGCAATCTATGGTTCATATCTTTTAATATGACAAATGAGACAGAGAAAGCAACAAAGACAACACAAAGAAAAAAAGTAAGGACAAAAATCTTTTTTCTATCATTTTATGGAAGCACATTTTGGACTGTTTATCATTTTTATCCCTGATCCTCATTAAGCTTTAAGTTATATGTTTATTTAAAAAAATTATAAGGATCAAAAGAGATGTTTAAGAACAAAATCAACAATTTAATAAAAACAATCACTTATTGATTAATTTTTAAGTGTCTGCGATGTTATGAGAAGTACAGTACATATCTATATTAAACAAAGCATTTTCACAAACTTTTATTCACTGGAATATTAACATCCATTTATTTTAACTCATTTGACCAAATAATTTTCTAGTGCAAGATCATAAAATAATGATTTTTTGATGATTTTCAGTTTTAAATATCAAAGCCTGAAAAAATATATCTATCTTAAACTTTCATGAATGGAGTTACAATATAATTTTATATAATAAAAACTATTTTGATTAACAGCTAATAAATGTTTATAGCTGATTCATCAAAGTATTTTCTTTTCTTCTTTTTATTAGGAATGAACCTAGAGGTCATTGATTTAAGTTTAAATAGAGTTTTGTTTGAAGACAGAAAACATGTCCTTTAAAAGGGGATCATTCCAAAGTCTTTAAAATAAAAATTTCCCTCTAGGAAACAAATGAACTATTTAGAAAAACAAAAACATTTTCTTGTCAAGCTAGTACACATAATACCATTTATCAACAGAAATTTAAGAAGAGAAAACTGGGAATAATAATTTAAAATTGTTAAGTTAAAGATTTGTTTTTTTTAAAAAGATAAATTATTTTTAAAGAATATAATTATGAGAATAATCATTATTTCCCCTTTGACAGCCGTGCTGCAAATAGTCCGTTGAGCCATTCATTTTCAGACATGATCTGTTGATCTAATGATCATGACCTTCAATTGAAACTCAAATGGTTATCGAAATTCTCTACCGTCGTTTCTTAATCAATACAGGAAATAAATTGTTTGGTTGGGTTGTATCAAGGGCTTAGAATTTTTAAAGATGGCCATTTAATTTGGATGATGATGATTTAATTTGGAGGTATGGTTTAGTACTTTCCGAGGGTTATAGATGTAACTTTAATAACAATAATAATAATAACCTCTCTTCAGACCATGACTGCTTATGGGGCAAGTGAAGTAGCGTTCACGTTTCATTGAGCCACCACTAACGAGCAAGGGATTGTGTGGCTAGCACAATGCCCCTGGAGCCTTGCCAGCAGCGAGGCTCGAACCCGTGACTGTCTTTTGCCTCGGTTCGACAGTCCAGTGCGCTACACCTAGACCACCTTTAGTATTATGACATTAGCTTTGATACATTTAGATTAAAATTTAAAATGATAAAATACTTGTATTTTTTAAATTTTATTCTATCACAAGAATTTAAATATGAGAAGCCGTAATAATTGGAAAGTCTTGAGTGCAGATATCAATCTGTCATCACAGGATACCAATGGAAGCATTTTACTTTTAAGGCGATTTGATAAGTTAAAATTAAAATAAAAACTAATTCATGCTTGAACCAACTGCATGGCTTTTATTGATTATTAAAGACATATAGATGCTAACTGATCACCATTCTAAACTTAACTTGAACAAATAATGTCATCAGTAAATAAACAGTGTCAAACTGGGTATGACTTAATGCTGGAGGGGGATAGTTATTGAAATGGATGTAAAGTCAGTCTGCATAGAGCTATTTGTATGATGCACTGGCAGATTCTTATCTTATCTGTTACAGACGTTCCTTCTATACAGAAGATTATTGCATCCTACGCTTATCCATGGTTTATGTCTAGTCTTGCATATTTATTACAGAAGTATATATTTACTGGTTGGTCCCATGTTATAAAGATAGCTGACCCCGGTAATCTAATTTGATAAAAGGTCAAGGTGACTTAATTATTAAACAACTTTGTATACATAATACACCATGACGGCAAGCTTGAAACATAATTGTAACAGATGTGAAGCTTACTGACCTAATTATTGAGTTGAAGGTCAAGCTTACTGACCTAATTATTGAGTTGAAGGTCAAGCTTACTGACCTATTTATTTCTCTAATGAAGGTGACATAATCATGGGAGGTAACATTTATTACTGAAATTGTTAATATTTGATAATAATAATGATCTTTATGTCCACCATCATGAAATGCTATATAACATTGTCATTGAACATTATGTGTTTTAACATTTAAATTGTGACTGTTGGGCTCATGTGAGAATCACAATTGACCAATTTGTATTTTTTTCTTAATTGTGATATATATTTATTTTGGTTTGGCTTAAAGATACGTAACTAATAACTAGATTAAAATTCATTCCTAAATTATGTTTTTATTCATTTATTGTGAGGTTTTCAGAATTAACAAAAAGATATCTAGATTTACATGTTAAAAAAGTATAATTATTTAATAGTAAAATCTTATGTTAATTAAGTGACTTGAACTCAGCAGTAGCTTTAAGTTTAAATCTTGTTAAGTTTATCATGAAAACAAAGTCAAAATGAAGAGAACAGGTAAAGAAGAATATTAGATTTAGATCTTCATCTTGAAGTTGTGATGCTTGAACCTATTGTCACAAAGGTAGAATCACAATTCTGGTTTCAGTGATTTTGTTCAATATCAGTCACGGATATTTTTCCTTTAAGAATATCAGGGTAATAACCAATAAAATTGATTTATCAGTTTTGGTCTTTTCCGGTAAGTTATCCTTGGAATCTTGAAACCCTTGGAGTGATGAACACTCTTAGTCTCAGCATCACAACATGTTAGGTCATTTATAACAGTTAGGTCATTCCAAACACATAGATCATTTCTAACAGTTAGGTCATTTATAACAGTTAGGTCATTCCTAGCAGTTAGGTCATTTCTAACAGTTAGGTCATTTCTAACAGTTAGGTCATTTCTAACAGTTAGGTCATTTCTAACAGTTAGGTCATTCCAAACACATAGATCATTTCTAACAGTTAGGTCATTTCTAACAGTTAGGTCATTCCTAACAGTTAGGTCATTCCAAACACATAGATCCTTTCTAACAGTTAGGTCATTTATAACAGTTAGGTCATTCCTAGCAGTTAGGTCATTTCTAACAGTTAGGTCATTTCTAACAGTTAGGTCATTTCTAACAGTTAGGTCATTCCAAACACATAGATCATTTCTAATAGTTAGGTCATTCCAAACACATAGATCATTTCTAACAGTTAGGTCATTTCTAACAGTTAGGTCATTCCTAACAGTTGAGTCATTGCTAACAGTTAGGTCATTCCAAACACTTAGGTCATTTCTAACAGTTAGGTCATTCCTAACAGTTGAGTCATTCCTAACAGTTAGGTCATTGCTAACACTTAGGTCATTCCTAACACTTAGGTCATTGCTAACACTTAGGTCATTCCAAACACATAGGTCATTCCAAACACTTAGGTCATTCCTAACACTTAGGTCATTGCTAACACTTAGGTCATTCCAAACACATAGGTCATTCCAAACACTTAGGTCATTCCTAACACTTAGGTCATTGCTAACACTTAGGTCATTCCAAACACATAGGTCATTCCAAACACTTAGGTCATTCCTAACACTTAGGTCATTGCTAACACTTAGGTCATTCCAAACACATAGGTCATTCCAAACACTTAGGTCATTCCTAACACTTAGGTCATTGCTAACACTTAGGTCATTGCTAACACATAGGTCATTCCAAACACTTAGGTCATTCCTAACACTTAGGTCATTGCTAACACATAGGTCATTCCTAACACTTAGGTCATTGCTAACACATAGGTCATTCTTAACAGTTTGTTCATTCCAACCATCCTTATAAAAACATTTCAGACTGGTAATGGCTAGTCATAAAAATTAGCATTTCCACATTAGAAATAATGTCATGCATCACTGCATCTGTATTTATCTTTCTGATGAATCAAACTCTTGAAGTCTTTGACAGAAAATTATAAGCAGGTTAAATATCTCAGTATGGGTGTCAAGGTGATAAATTTATTCAATGATAAATCCCAAAATTATGAGCCTTTAATTCCTAATGTTAGATCTACATTTTTTAACAGATAGTATGAAAATTTATTTTTTTAAAATATTGGCAATAAAATATATTAATTGATGATCTTCACAGTTTTAAGGTACAATTTTATAACACTTCTTTCATCAACATTTTTAATGTTGCTGATGAAATCGATCTCCCATCTTTTACCATATACTTATTTCCAGTAGTAAAAGAAAAAACATACAGAAGGTAAACCACAAGGAACATTTGACAAAAAGTTTTATAAAAGCACTTCACAATGAAATAAACATGTTCAAGGTGTGAGAAGGCCTCTAGATGTCATTCAAAATATTTGCCTCAAAAAGGCATCCTCACATGAAAAATGATGCAGTTGGCAATAACTAGGCAGTGGCACTTGTAAACAGGCACATACTTTGGTACAACTTCCACATTTTGATAAAGAAACAGGCACATACTTTGGTACAACTTCCACATTTTGATAAAGAAACAGGCACATACTTTGGTACAACTTCCACATTTTGATAAAGAAACAGGCACATACTTTGGTACAACTTCCACATTTTGATAAAGAAACAGGCACAATCTTTGGCACAATTTCCTATGGATCCCATGTACAGGCTTTAACATTCCACAACATGTAATAAATATGATACTGTACAATATCTGAGCCATTCATTGACAGGTAGACGTCTTCGTTGGACAGAAATGGCTTTCATTGAATAACAAGGCATTATACACATTAAAAATGTAACTGGCTGTTCTTAGCTAAGCTCCCTAGAGACCCCACAGGTTCTTCTGAAAAAATTTCCTCATATGATAAGCAAACATCTGCCCCATCACATGTATGTCCTGAGAGTTGTGTCATTTTAATAAAACAGAATTGTATTTAATAATTTTGTATAAAGCTAGTTTTCAATCAAAGTGTTGAGAAACAAGTGTATCGTAAAACATTGATTTGTTGCCAGGTTGAGGTTTAAAAGAAAAAGAAATATATATTTTTATTTAAAATCTTGTAAGTTGGGTCAGAGGTAAAATAAACGTAACTGTTCTGTTGTAAAATAATAAATATACCTATTCAGTGCTAAAACAATACATCATTTTGGACGTCACTACTCATCAATGCAATAAACATTCTATTTAATATTAATTCATTTTCCCTTTGCGGTATTAAAAAAAATAGTATGCAAGAGATTTTTTTCTTGGCTTTGAAACAATTATTGAAAGGATATGAAAGTTATCTGGAATAGAGTTTGCTAAAACCTGGACTGGATTTGATTTGAAGATTGAGATATCGTGTACTAACAATGAATAATTTGCTTAGAAACCTGTAAAGAGATTTTGTTACATGATACTATCCAAAAAGAATCGAGGCATCAATAAATCAAATTATGGGGGGGAAAAGGCAAGTTTCCTTTTCAGACCACGCAGGCCTATGGGGCAAGTGAAGCAGTATTCACAAGCCATGGCATACAAGGGGATTGTGTGGCTAGCACAATGCCCAGCCATCTTTATTTTACGCAAACTCATGTCACGTACCCATTAGAGCTGGGTGGACTCAGGGACAACCTTAGCCACCGTAACAAGCCTCCATCTTCACAGAAATTCAAACCCTTTGACTCTCAGTATGCCAGCCGGGTGCTAATTTCGCTCTGCCACCGAGGCCCTTCAAATTAGGGAATCATACACAATTAGGGAATCATACACAATTAGGGAATCATACACAATTTTTCAAGGAATGAAAGTACCAATGGCAATTTTTAAGTCAAGTTTCATGCAAGCAATACCACAAACAAGACAACAAAAATATATTCACAACTTAATCTGGAATATTTAAATAATTTATAGTCATGGAAGGAATTACACAACAGTTAACCTGTGTTCAAAATGCATCAACAAGAAACAAAACATCGATCACAAGAACTCACTGTACAGGTCCTTGCTGAATAAAATAACTATTCTCTATCAATCCGTAATGAGCGGCGAGGTGTGGAAATCCGAACAATATCACCAAGAGAAAACCAACAACAACAAATGATTTTAAAGAATCTCATTATCACAAAGGCCAAGGGAGGTCATTGAAGTCCACAGGACCTCCCAGGCCAGCGTCTGCTTCCAGCAAACTCATGAGGAAAGCCAGCGCGGCTTCATCGTTGACATTGTTGCCAGGGTTCTGGATATTGTCCATTGTCTGCTCCTGCATGACACTCTGTATAAGAGAGCCCTCTGTGGAGGAGTCATCTGACTGAGAGTGAAGGTGAAGGTTGAGACCGTTGCCTGACCGTTCCACATGACTGACATCCAGCCAGTGGGTGGAGCCTGAGAGAGAGAGTTTAGTTTGACGTTACTTTGGTTAAGTTATTAATGTGTTGGCTTACAAAGGTAGGAAATTTTTCCTGACGATTTTTACAAAAATAATTAATGAAAAATCTTGCATTATTGTAAAATTGTGTTTGAAAAATAACAGCAGGTAATTTCTACTTTAAAAATATTTGAGTGAAGAATCAGATCATCAGTGTTGCTACGGTTAAATTAATTTCAGTTTTAGGGTCACAGTAATCTTTGGCATGGAGATTCTCTTACCTGATGGAATGAGCGTGTTATTGTTGTTATTGTTGTTGTTGTTAAGGTTGAGACTGTTGAGGTTGTTACTGAAGTGCAAATCAGAGGTGTTAGCCATCAGAGGTGTGGTAGCGGTGTTTGAAGACTGCAGTCTGTGCGATAAGTTGGTGGTGGTTGCAGACACAGGAGAAATATGAGTTTGAATAACATTACTGCTGTCGGCTGGGGCAGCGGGGGTTTTGCTGAATTACAGAAGAAAATAAAACTAGTTTTTCATTCATGTAGTAGAATAATAGATGTGGTAGCCCATCTGAGCTTACATGATTTTCTATCAATAATTGAAATATTCACTGAGCTTCACAACAAAGAAATATTTCTTACACTTCAAGTGCTGATGATTCAATACAATCCAAATAATAAGAGATTATAATTTTTTAAAAATCAAAATGATTCTATCATCAGTTAAACAAAATTAATGTTATCATTTTCAATAACTAGGCCCAAACTTAGCCCACTGGAAACATACCTTATTTGTTCCATGCATTTGTCAGCAATCTGTTTGCCAATCCTGCCAGCTCCTGCCAGCGTTCCTCCCAAGATTCCTGGAATATTAGGAACTACAAACTTGGAACCAGAAGGTGGCTCTGAGAACGTATAAGGAAAAAATAACATAAATGGGAGGTGTTTTATCTGAAATGTAAGTGTATTGTCATCTGAAAAGTATCGTTTTGTCAACTGAAAGTGTTGTTTTTATATGAAATGTGTTTTGACACATGAAATGTAAGGTTTTTGTTATTTGAAATGTGATTGTCATTTGAAATGCAAGTGCTTTTTTATCTAAAATGTAAGTGCTTTATCATCTATAAATCTATATTTTAATTTTTTAAAATTTAAAATGTGTTTTGTCGTCTGAAATCTAAGTGTTTTTCTGAAACTTGTTTTATCATCTAAAATGTGTGTTTTTTCCATCTGAATGTTAAGTTTTTAGTCATTCTATAATGTGTTTATCATCTTAAAAGTAAGTGTTGTGTCCACTGAAATGTGTACAGTAATAAAGGAATTCCTTTGATAGATGACAGGTAAGGGAATATAACTTTTTTGCAATGTACTTCAGAATGAATTGTGTCTGCTTGTAGTGTGTAGCATGCACAATTTCAGTCAACAGTAAATTCAGTAAAACATTGTTATTTAAAGGCAAGTGCTGTTAACCTTAAAGACCACAACTATCGACTTATTTGAATTGTTTAATAGATATGATATTCTGCTAATAGATATGAACTGCTGTGAGAAAAGATATATTCTGTGAAAAGATATGATATACATTTGAGAATAGATATGGCGTATTTCTGAAAATAAATATGATATATTTGAGAATTGATATGATAGTGTATTTGAGAATAGATATGATAATTAATTTTAGATTAGATATAATATATATTTTAGAATAGATATGATAATATATTTGAGGGTAGAAATGATAATCTGAGAATACACATGATATTCTGTGGCAGAGGTGTAATCAGTTTCCTTAGTCTGAAGCTAGAGCATCAGCAGAATACGCAGAAGCCAATAAAGACGTTAAACGTAGCATAAAGTCAGATAAAAAGGACTACATAGAAGGATTAGCACTTGAAGCAAAAGAGGCAGCTTACCATGGAAACACAAGAGTACTATTCAGTACAATAAAAAAAACTATCCGGAAAGTTCAAAAATCCAGAGAGACCTGTTAAAACTAAAGATGGGAAATCTATACCTGATGAAGAGGGTCAGAAAAAAAGATGGATAGAACATTTTGAAGAACACCTCAACCGACCAGCCCCACAATACAAACTCAACATAGAGCCAGCGGAACTTCTGCTTCTTCTTCTTCTTCGTCCTCAAAATCTTTTGATAGAGGATTTAGACAGCAAGTCCTATATTTGTAATTAACTGCGCTGTGGCTGTCAGTTGGTCCAGTCCACCATAGAGTTTGTCATCGAGGATAGCTTCCTGGGGCCATATGTCTGTCCGGGTATGGTGGTACAGAGGGCAGTTTTGGAGAACATGTTCCGCATTTTCCGCAGCTGTCCCGCAGGGGCACATTTCGCTTTCTCCAATTCGAAGTTTGCAGAACATGTGTTGCCTAAGTTTGTTGTGACCCGTCCTTAGCCTGAAAATGATGTTTTGTGATTGGCGGGGGAGTTTGAAGTATGCATCACTTTTTGGGTGGTTTTCTTTGAGCTCGGACCATCTTTCAGATTCACTTCTTTTGAGAATTGTCTTGATTTCTTCGTGGCTCTGCCTGGTTTTGACTGCCTCCAGTTTTTGCCGAGGAGTCAGCAGTGTCATTTCCTTCAAGTTCCACATGTCCAGGGAGCCATTGGAGAATAAGTTCTTTTGTTATTTTGCTCAGTTTCAATAGTTCTGTACTGAGTGTCTGATTGATCAAAGTGTTTGGGTTTTCGAGAGACTGGAGCACTGTCTTAGCATCAGTGAGGATGACAATCTGGCTGTTTTTAGAGTGGGGTCACTTGTTAGTATTTTTGCAGCAAGCTCTAGTACTTTCAATTCTTCTCTAGTAATATCTGAGAGACTTCCTATGGCAGTTGCTTTTTCAAGGTGTTCTCCGTTAGGCCACTCTATAAGAATGCCGGCTCCTCCATTTTTTGTGGCTTTTAACCCAGCGGAACAAAATCTAGAAATAGACTGCAGCACACCCACAAAACAAGAGTTTATCAGAGCAATTAAACAACTAAAGAAAGGCAAAGCGGCTGGTCCAGACAGAATACCAGCAGAAGCCAAGCCTTAACAGCAGATATTACGACTAGCTCTGCAATGCTACACACTCTTTTCAAGAAAATATGGGAAGAAGAACAGATTCCTATGGAGTGGAAAGAAGGACATCTCATTAAGCTCCCAAAGAAAGGAGATCTTAGCTCTTGCTCCAACTATAGAGGAATAACTCTGCTATCCATACCAAGTAAAGTATTTAACAGAGTGCTGCTAAACAGAATGAGGGACGCAATAGACACCCATCTTAGAGACCAACAAGCAGGTTTAAGAAAAGATAGATCATGCACTGACCAGATTGTCACCCTGAGAATTATATTGGAACAATCCCTGGAGTGGAACTCACCACTATACATCAACTTTATTGACTATGAGAAGGCTTTCGATAGTGTTGACAGGCCAACCCTGTGGAAGTTACTAAGACACTACGGGATACCAAAAAAACTGACTGACATAATTAAGGCTTCATACGAAGGACTTACATGTAGAAAAGATTGTTCATGGCCAACAAATAACAGCGGCTTTTGAGGTACAGACCGGAGTCAGACAGGGGTGTCCGCTTTCACTATTCTTATTTCATCGACTGGATAATGAAAATGTCTACAGAGCAGAAGAGAAATGGTATCCAGTGGACACTATGGAAAAAACTTGATGACCTGGACTTTGCGGATGATCTGGCATTAATATCGCACTCACAGCAACAGATGCAGGAGAAAACCAACTATTTTGCACAGTTATCTGCTTGCCTTGGCCTGAACATCCATAAGGGAAAAAGCAAAGTCCTTAAAATAAATACATCAAGCAACACTCCAATAACACTGGAAAGGAAAAAAATCTCGAGGAGGTGGATAGCTTCACATACCTTGGAAGAATCATTGAAACAAAAGGAGGGACAGAAGCCGATGTAAGAATGAGAATTGGCAAAGCAAGAACAGCATTTAAACAGCTAAAGAAAGTTTGGAACTGCAACAACTTGACTCTCCATACCAAGGTCAGGATATTCAACACCACAATAAAGCCTGTCTTGCTGTATGGAGCAGAAACATGGCGAATAACAGCAGCCATTTCAAAAAAGCTTCAAGCTTTTATAAACACATGTCTCAGAACAATTCTCCGAATACGGTGGCCCAATGTCATCACCAACGAAGACCTCTGGCAACGCACACATCAAGAGCCAATGGAAGAGCTAATACGTCAACGCAGATGGAGATGGATTGGCCACACTCTCAGAAAGCCTACATCCAGCATTGTGAGAGAAGCCCTCACATGGAACCCCCACGGCAAGAGAAAAAGAGTTCGTCCCAAAATGACCTGGAGAAAGGAACAGGAGGCAGACACCAAAATGAGCAGGCACAGCTGGGACGAAGGGCGATGATGATAAAGTTTCCTTAGTCTAGCTGAATGCTACAATTAAAATGTGTATTTGTGGTGTAATCAGCCACAAGATGGATGAGAGTAGCCACTAGATGGATGATGAGAGTAGCCACAAGATGGATGAGAGTAGCCACTAGATGGATGATGAGAGTAGCCACAAGATGGATTACGAGAGTAGCCACAAGATGGATGATGAGAGTAGCCACAAGATGGATGATGAGAGTAGCCACAGTAGGCACAAGATGGATGATGAGAGTAGCCACTAGATGGATGAGAGTAGCCACTAGATGGATGATGAGAGTAGCCACAAGATGGATGACGAGAGTAGCCACAAGATGGATGATGAGAGTAGCCACAGTAGCCACAAGATGGATGATGAGAGTAGCCACAAGATGGATGAGAGTAGCCACTAGATGGATGATGAGAGTAGCCACAAGATGGATGACGAGAGTAGCCACAAGATGGATGATGAGAGTAGCCACAGTAGGCACAAGATGGATGATGAGAGTAGCCACTAGATGGATGATGAGAGTAACCACAAGATGGATGACGAGAGTAGCCACAAGATGGATGATTAGAGTAGCCACAGTAGGCACAAGATGGATGATGAAAGTAGCCACAGGATGGATGATGAGAGTAGCCACAAGAAGGATGATGAGAGTAGCCACAAGATGGATGATGAGAGTAGCCACAAGAAGGATGATGAGAGTAGCCACAAGAAGGATGATGATAGTAGGCACAAGATGGATGATGAGAGTAGCCACAAGATGGATGATGAGAGTAGCCACAAGAAGGATGATGAGAGTAGCCACAAGATGGATGATGAGAGTAGGCACAAGATGGATGATGAGAGTAGGCACAAGATGGATGATGACAGTAGCCACAAGATGGATGATGAGAGTAGCCACAGTAGGCACAAGATGGATGATGAAAGTAGCCACAAGATGGATGATGAGAGTAGGCACAAGATGGATGATGAGAGTAGGCACAAGATGGATGATGACAGTAGCCACAAGATGGATGATGAGAGTAGACACAAGATGGATGATTATAGGCACAAGATGGATGATGAGAGTAGGCACAAGATGGATGATGAGAGTAGCCACAAGATGGATGATGAGAGTAGCCACAAGAAGGATGATGAGAGTAGCCACAAGATGGATGATGAGAGTAGCCACAAGATGGATGATGAGAGTAGCCACAAGATGGATGATGAGAGTAGCCACAAGAAGGATGATGAGAGTAGCCACAAGAAGGATGATGAGAGTAGCCACAAGATGGATGATGAGAGTAGGCACAAGATGGATGATGAGAGTAGCCACAAGATGGATGATGAGAGTAGGCACAAGATGGATGATGACAGTAGCCACAAGAAGGTTGATGAGAGTAGCAACAAGATGGATGATGAGAGTAGTCACAAGAAGGATGACTTTACAGTGTGTTTTAACCAACGGCCAGCAGACAGCTAGTTTTGCCACCATGGCCAGCAGACAGCTAGTTTGGCCAGCAGACGGCTAGTTTGGCCACCATGGCCAGCAGACACCCATTCGGGCCATCATGGCTGGCCTCTCATGATTATTATCAAGTAATAGAATGGGACTTCTGGTTTCAAGAAAACATAAACAGCCTTGCCCCGCCCCCCTCCCCCACACACAACACTTATTTGAATAAACTTCTATCGACCATTACATAACTCAGTCTTCGGTAGTAGTTTCTAACAAAGGAGACAGTTCTCCAAAAGATGTGAGTTAATTCCCTTTAAACTAATGGGCAGACAGCCAGCCAGTGTCAAGAAATACACATGTATTATTGGCGGCAGATGTTTTGTTTCCCCTTGTAATGAATGCCTGACAGAACGGCTGGCCGAATCCTATTGATGACTCGGTAAGATGAAGATCAGAGGATCACGAAAAGCAAAGACATAATTATCCGGAGAATGTTTTTAACAATTATTATGACAGTTATTATTTTCATGTTAAATATGCGTATTGAATTGGTTTTTCTTTTGTATAGCCGTGGTTAGAGTCATACAAAGAGTCATGTCTAGAGTCATACAAAGAGTCATGTCTAGAGTCAGACAAAGAGTCATGTCTAGAGTCAGACAAAGAGTCATGTCTAGAGTCAGACAAAGAGTCATGTCTAGAGTTAGACAAAGAGTCATGTCTAGAGTCAAACAAAGAGTCATGTCTAGAGTCAGACAAAGAGTCATGTCTAGAGTCAGACAAAGAGTCATGTCTAGAGTTAGACAAAGAGTCATGTCTAGAGTCAAACAAAGAGTCATGTCTAGAGTCAGACAAAGAGTCATGTCTAGAGTCAGACAAAGAGTCATGTCTAGAGTCAGACAAAGAGTCATGTCTAGAGTCAGACAAAGAGTCATGTCTAGAGTCATACAGAGTCATGTCTAGAGTCAGACAAAGAGTCATGTCTAGAGTCAGACAAAGAGTCATGTCTAGAGTCAGACAAAGAGTCATGTCTAGAGTTAGACAAAGAGTCATGTCTAGAGTCAAACAAAGAGTCATGTCTAGAGTCAGACAAAGAGTCATGTCTAGAGTCAGACAAAGAGTCATGTCTAGAGTCAGACAAAGAGTCATGTCTAGAGTCATACAGAGTCATGTCTAGAGTCAGACAAAGAGTCATGTCTAGAGTCAGACAAAGAGTCATGTCTAGAGTCAGACAAAGAGTCATGTCTAGAGTCATACAAAGAGTCATGTCTAGAGTCAGACAAAGAGTCATGTCTTGAGTCAGACATCAATGACAAAAGTCAGACAAAGAGTCATGTCTAGAAACAGGTCAACAGTCATGCCAACAGACAAGCAGGCATAGGTTAATAATTAACCCAAAGCAGGCGCAACAGCCGCACGCAAATTTGTTTTGAAGTAAATAACAAAATGGGATAATCTAAATTTAAAAACAACAACAACACATTTTCTCTTCAGCGCAATCGTTTGCTCTGTAGAGAAAACACTTGGATACTGGTAATTAAAAATACAAGACAACGCTAATTCTAAGAGATGACAAAACTATTTATTACGGTAAAATTGGATATTGTTAGAGAATATCACGTGGTCAGCTGGCAGCGAAGTCGTTTCTCTTGGTCAAGTTCGCACGAGACAGCAGATCCATCAGATCGCTGTGTTTCAGTCGGCGAAGTTCAAGTGTAATCATATTCCGAGCCCGCTGTCGTGTATTTTACAATGAATGGATTTCCAAGAAATGACACGCTCGTGTTGCGGCAGGTGACGTCATATAAGATCAAGTTTATATATAGCCGTCCCATGGTCAGGCAAGAATTCTAGTTGACAGATTTGATGAATACAAGGCAAAAAGGGATGAATTATGGGATTTAAATGGACGTTACTATCTATAATATGGAGAAATGTCAGGAGCAGAACTCTGATCTGTTCTCCACCTATGTCGACCTGACCAAGGCCTTTGACACTGTTGGTAGAGAGGGTCTGTGGAAGATCATGGCCAAGTACGGTTGCCCAAGGAAATTCATCGTCTTGGTGCAACAATTCCATGAAGGCATGCAGGCCAGAGTCCAGGACAGCGGGGAGTTTTCTGATCCTTTCCCAGTCACAAACGGAGTCAAGCAGGGCTGCGTCCTGGCACCAACACTGTTTAGCCTCATGTTTTCCGCCATGCTGACAGAGGCCTTCAGAGACGAGGATGTTGGTGTCAACCTGAAATACCGCACAGATGGCAAGCTGTTCAACCTTCGGAGGCTCCAGGCAAAAACCAAGGTTATGACAGACATCATCAGAGACCTGCTGTTCGCTGATGACTGTGCCCTCAACGCTGTCTCAGAAGCCGACATGCAACGCAGTGTAAACCTGTTCTCCAGTGCCTGCACAAACTTTGGTCTGTCAATCAACACCAAGAAGACTGAGGTCCTCCATCAGCCTGCGCCTGGAAGACCCTACGTAGAGCCCAACATCACTGTCAACGGCCAGAGACTCAATACAGTGCACCGGTTCACATACCTAGGCAGCACACTGTCTCAAAATGTCACCATCGATGACGAAGTGAACGTCAGAATTGCCAGAGGCAGCTCCACTTTTGGCAGGTTGTACCCTAATGTCTGGAACAGAAGAGGCATTACCATCCAGACCAGGCTGAAAGTGTACAGGGCAGTGGTGCTCCCCACACTGCTTTATGCTTGTGAAACTTGGACTGTTTATCAGCGCCATGCAAGAAAGCTGAACCACTTTCATATAACAAGCCTCAGGAAGATTCTCGGCATAAAGTGGCAGAACAAAATTCCAGACACAGTGGTACTGACCAAGGCAGGTCTCCCCAGCATCTTCACCCTCCTGATGCAGTCCCAGCTTCGCTGGGCAGGGCACGTTGTCCGAATGCCAGACGAGAGACTGCCAAAGAGAATCTTCTATGGTGAGCTCCAGTATGGCCAGCGGTCCCACGGTGGGCAAAAGAAACGCTTCAAAGACACACTGAAAGCCTCAATGAAAGCGTTTGCCATAAATCCAGACACGTGGGAACGAGCTGCAATGGACCGATCCACCTGGCGCTCTTCCATCCACGAAGGTGCCAGGTCATGCGAGGCAAACCGGATTACCGCCGCAGAAAAGAAGAGGCAAGCCCGAAAGGCCCATGCTGTCAACCCTCCAGGAGATGTCGCACTCGCCCCCTGTCCCTTCTGTTCCCGAACCTTTCGTGCAAGGATCGGCCTAATTAGCCATCTGCGCACGCACAGAAAACCCTCGGATGACTAGAGTGGTCCTCGTCGTATCGACGGACGAACGAACTAACTACTATCTATAGCTATCTGTGAGACCTCCTTCAGGTCCCAACACACCTTTCGGCGGCTTTAAGTTGCCCAACAACTGGAATGTTATTTTGTCACCAGCTTAGTGCCGCATGACGAGAGCGTACCTATAGGAAATGATCCCAGTGTATGACTTCATCCCTGTGTCTATTCTCCGTTGCTGCTCCAAATCTTTTTTTAAAAATCTACCATTTATCTAACTTAACAACAAGCGTTTGGCAACTAGAAGTTTGGCAACTAGAAGTTTGGCAACTAGAAGTTTGGCAACTAGAAGTTTGGCAACTAGAAGTTTGGCAACTAGAAGTTTGGCAACTAGAAGTTTGGCAACTAGAAGTTTGGCAACTAGAAGTTTATTAAAGAAAACAATAACAACTCATGGGCACTCTCGTCTGAGATGAAAAAACTGGAAACTAGTCGGATTTTTAAATAAAAATAAAAATCACTGGAAAACACACCCCCCCCCCTCTCATATCGAACCCCTGTCTTTTTTCTTCATATCTCTATATATAATTGTATCTATCTATCTCTATATATAATTGTATCTATCTATCTCTATATATAATTGTATCTATCTATCTCTATATATAATTGTATCTATCTATCTCTATATATAATTGTATCTATCTATCTCTATATATAATTGTATCTATCTATCTCTAGATATAATTCACCAGAACAAGATCAAGAGCGAGTAGTGTGCAAATGAGCATGACGAATGACCATGACCCTCGCTGGGGTCGACCAATCAAGCGAAGTGGGTTCAAAAGGGGAGTGGGCATGTTTCGAGACAAACAATGCTTCTTGCTTTCACTTGCGTTGTTCCTTCACAAATAACATGTGCTCGCTAGGGTCGGCCAATCACAGTTTATGGTTGGCAAGCTATGTTGGTGCAGGGTGGGGGCATGTAGCTAACCGAAGTGCGCATGTCTCGAGACCATCAATACGTCAGCGATGTCCCGCCCTCCCCCACCCGATGTTCATTCGCGTTGTTCTGATTTCTTCGTGCTGTAGTTTGTGTCCGTTCTATCCCCACTTTCTTTGCACTATCTATGAGTAATTCTGCGGCGTATGCTACGCCACGGGTCGTACCTAGTCGTTTATATTTGAAGTGCTTTGAGCATTTGGTGAAAATGGATACCAGCACAAAAGAGATGAGCATTATCGTCATAATAATTATTATTTCATTTATCGTTCCAGATGGCATATCTCAATATTTCAATAGTTATGCGAATCTCCGCTCGTAGAGGGAGCAACTTTTTCAAAAAAAATTCAGCTGGTTATGCGAAAATTTGGTTATGAGAGGTGCTCCCTATGAGAGGTTTGGCTGTACTACTACAGTATTCTAGCAATCTTTGAGTTTCTGACACAGAACAGGATAAGGCAAGGATAAGAAAAATGAAGCCACAAGACTACTTACACAACAGAAAGTTGCACCAAAAGTGACCCACTTACACTACAGAAAGTTTCACCTAAAGTGACCCACTTACCAACACAAAGTTGCACCAAAAGTGACCTACTTACCCATCATCTCCATGCCTTGGAACTCATTACTTTCTTCAGGCAGAGAAACTGTTGCATCAAAAATTTGACCGGAACTGGTCACCTCCTGCATCCTGCAATACAAAATAGTTTTGTGTCTTTAATGACCTGCCGGAATGGAATGTTTGAACACACACAAAAAAAAACAATCCACAAAAACAGATTAAAAAAAATTTGATCATAAACCGTTCTAAATCTCTGGGGAGCACTTTCCCATTTAAATGTTAATCGGGAGTGATTTCCCGTTGTTACTGTGGATTATAAAGTGACTAAGTAGCTCTAAAACAACTGAAAAATCTCAAAGTGAATGTTGTAGCCCTGATGATGATCAAAGAAGAGTGAGGTGGAGGTCCCTTAATAATATATTGGCAGGGAGACAATACTGATTACTGATTGTTTAATAACAGGTATTCAACTATCAAGCATTTAAAACAAATCACTACTTCTCAATGCAAATAAATCATTTGGTGAACTGACATTTGCTGGTCTAAAGTAGTTGGCCAGCAGACAGACAAATAAACAAACTGATTTGCATTTGGGTGGGTTATGTGACTGGTTAAGCTTTGAGGTAAAGCATCAATATATACAACTAGGTTGACATTACATTCTCAACAATTGGGTTGACATTACATTCTCAATAATTGGGTTGACATTACATTCTGAACCATTGGGTTGACATTACATTCTGAACCATTGGGTTGACATTACATTCTGAACCATTGGGTTGACATTACATTCTCAACAATTGGGTTGGGATTAAATTCTGAACAATTGGGTTGGCATTACATTCTGAAAAATTGGGTTGACATTACATTCTGAACCATTGGGTTGACATTACATTCTGAACAATGGGGTTGACATTACTTTCTGAAAAATTGGGTTGACATTACATTCTCAACAATTGAGCTGACATTACATTCTGAACAATTAGGTTGACATTACATTCTGAACCATTGGGTTGACATTACATTCTGAACAATTGGGTTGACATTACATTCTCAACAATTGGGTTGGCATTACATTCTGAACAATTGGGTTGGCATTACATTCTGAACTATTAGGTTGACATTACATTCTGAACAATTAGGTTGACATTACATTCTGAACAATTGGGTTAACATTACATTCTGAACCATTGGGTTGACATTACATTCTCAACAATTGGGTTGGTAATACATTCTGAACAATTGGGTTGACATTACATTCTGAACAATTAGGTTGACATTACATTCTCAACAATTGGGTTGGTATTACATTCTGAACAATTGGGTTGGCATTACATTTTGAACAATTGGGTTGACATTATATTCTGAACAACTGGGTTGGTATTACATTCTGAACAATTTGGTTGGCATTACATTCTGAACAATTGGGTTGATATTACATTTATATTCTGAACAACTGGGTTGGTATTACATTCTGAACAACTGGGTTGACGTTACATTCTGAATCATTGGGTTGACATTACATTCTGAACAATTGGATTGACTTTACATTATGAACAATGCAACGACCTTCAGATGTACTCCTGCAAGCTACATCTCTGTTATAGCACTGACATTTGCGTTTACTTTGTACTTACTGAACAACAGTATTCGTTGAGACAATGTACTCCACGTCCTTCGTCCAGGGATTCCGGAAACCAAAACACCTTGACTTTAAATGCAGAAATTTTCCATTTTTTAGTTTGAACCTGTACACGTCAGTTTCAATTTTCTCCTTCGCCGATAAAACTGTAACAAGAAAATACTTGAATACTCCCTGAGAGAATATGACAACTACATCTTTATAAAATACTTGAATACTCCCTGAGAGAATATGACAACTACATCTTTATAAAATACTTGAATACTCCCTGAGAGAATATGACAACTACATCTTTATAAAATACTTGAATACTCCCTGAGAGAATATGACAACTACATCTTTATAAAATACTTGAATACTCTCTGAGAGAATATGACAACTACATCTTTATAAAATACTTGAATACTCTCTGAGAGAATATGACAACTACATCTTTATAAAATACTTGAATACTCTCTGAGAGAATATGACAACTACATCTTTATAAAATACTTGAATACTCTCTGAGAGAATATGACAACTACATCTTTATAAAATACTTGAATACTCTCTGAGAGAATATGACAACTACATCTTTATAAAATACTTGAATACTCTCTGAGAGAATATGACAACTACATCTTTATAAAATACTTGAATACTCTCTGAGAGAATATGACAACTACATCTTTATAAAATACTTGAATACTCTCTGAGAGAATATGACAACTACATCTTTATAAAATACTTGAATACTCTCTGAGAGAATATGACAACTACATCTTTATAAAATACTTGAATACTCTCTGAGAGAATATGACAACTACATCTTTATAAAATACTTGAATACTCTCTGAGAGAATATGACAACTACATCTTTATAAAATGCTTGAATACTCTCTGAGAGAATATGACAACTACATCTTTATAAAATACTTGAATACTCTCTGAGAGAATATGACAACTACATCTTTATAAAATACTTGAATACTCTCTGAGAGAATATGACAACTACATCTTTATAAAATACTTGAATACTCTCTGAGAGAATATGACAACTACATCTTTATAAAATACTTGAATACTCTCTGAGAGAATATGACAACTACATCTTTATAAAATACTTGAATACTCTCTGAGAGAATATGACAACTACATCTTTATAAAATACTTGAATACTCTCTGAGAGAATATGACAACTACATCTTTATAAAATACTTGAATACTCTCTGAGAGAATATGACAACTACATCTTTATAAAATACTTGAATACTCTCTGAGAGAATATGACAACTACATCTTTATAAAATACTTGAATACTCTCTGAGAGAATATGACAACTACATCTTTATAAAATACTTGAATACTCTCTGAGAGAATATGACAACTACATCTTTATAAAATACTTGAATACTCTCTGAGAGAATATGACAACTACATCTTTATAAAATACTTGAATACTCTCTGAGAGAATATGACAACTACATCTTTATAAAATACTTGAATACTCTCTGAGAGAATATGACAACTACATCTTTATAAAATACTTGAATACTCTCTGAGAGAATATGACAACTACATCTTTATAAAATACTTGAATACTCTCTGAGAGAATATGACAACTACATCTTTATAAAATACTTGAATACTCTCTGAGAGAATATGACAACTACATCTTTATAAAATACTTGAATACTCTCTGAGAGAATATGACAACTACATCTTTATAAAATACTTGAATACTCTCTGAGAGAATATGACAACTACATCTTTATAAAATACTTGAATACTCTCTGAGAGAATATGACAACTACATCTTTATAAAATACTTGAATACTCTCTGAGAGAATATGACAACTACATCTTTATAAAATACTTGAATACTCTCTGAGAGAATATGACAACTACATCTTTATAAAATACTTGAATACTCTCTGAGAGAATATGACAACTACATCTTTATAAAATACTTGAATACTCTCTGAGAGAATATGACAACTACATCTTTATAAAATACTTGAATACTCTCTGAGAGAATATGACAACTACATCTTTATAAAATACTTGAATACTCTCTGAGAGAATATGACAACTACATCTTTATAAAATACTTGAATACTCTCTGAGAGAATATGACAACTACATCTTTATAAAATACTTGAATACTCTCTGAGAGAATATGACAACTACATCTTTATAAAATACTTGAATACTCTCTGAGAGAATATGACAACTACATCTTTATAAAATACTTGAATACTCTCTGAGAGAATATGACAACTACATCTTTATAAAATACTTGAATACTCTCTGAGAGAATATGACAACTACATCTTTATAAAATACTTGAATACTCTCTGAGAGAATATGACAACTACATCTTTATAAAATACTTGAATACTCTCTGAGAGAATATGACAACTACATCTTTATAAAATACTTGAATACTCTCTGAGAGAATATGACAACTACATCTTTATAAAATACTTGAATACTCTCTGAGAGAATATGACAACTACATCTTTATAAAATACTTGAATACTCTCTGAGAGAATATGACAACTACATCTTTATAAAATACTTGAATACTCTCTGAGAGAATATGACAACTACATCTTTATAAAATACTTGAATACTCTCTGAGAGAATATGACAACTACATCTTTATAAAATACTTGAATACTCTCTGAGAGAATATGACAACTACATCTTTATAAAATACTTGAATACTCTCTGAGAGAATATGACAACTACATCTTTATAAAATACTTGAATACTCTCTGAGAGAATATGACAACTACATCTTTATAAAATACTTGAATACTCTCTGAGAGAATATGACAACTACATCTTTATAAAATACTTGAATACTCTCTGAGAGAATATGACAACTACATCTTTATAAAATACTTGAATACTCTCTGAGAGAATATGACAACTACATCTTTATAAAATACTTGAATACTCTCTGAGAGAATATGACAACTACATCTTTATAAAATACTTGAATACTCTCTGAGAGAATATGACAACTACATCTTTATAAAATACTTGAATACTCTCTGAGAGAATATGACAACTACATCTTTATAAAATACTTGAATACTCTCTGAGAGAATATGACAACTACATCTTTATAAAATACTTGAATACTCTCTGAGAGAATATGACAACTACATCTTTATAAAATACTTGAATACTCTCTGAGAGAATATGACAACTACATCTTTATAAAATACTTGAATACTCTCTGAGAGAATATGACAACTACATCTTTATAAAATACTTGAATACTCTCTGAGAGAATATGACAACTACATCTTTATAAAATACTTGAATACTCTCTGAGAGAATATGACAACTACATCTTTATAAAATACTTGAATACTCTCTGAGAGAATATGACAACTACATCTTTATAAAATACTTGAATACTCTCTGAGAGAATATGACAACTACATCTTTATAAAATACTTGAATACTCTCTGAGAGAATATGACAACTACATCTTTATAAAATACTTGAATACTCTCTGAGAGAATATGACAACTACATCTTTATAAAATACTTGAATACTCTCTGAGAGAATATGACAACTACATCTTTATAAAATACTTGAATACTCTCTGAGAGAATATGACAACTACATCTTTATAAAATACTTGAATACTCTCTGAGAGAATATGACAACTACATCTTTATAAAATACTTGAATACTCTCTGAGAGAATATGACAACTACATCTTTATAAAATACTTGAATACTCTCTGAGAGAATATGACAACTACATCTTTATAAAATACTTGAATACTCTCTGAGAGAATATGACAACTACATCTTTATAAAATACTTGAATACTCTCTGAGAGAATATGACAACTACATCTTTATAAAATACTTGAATACTCTCTGAGAGAATATGACAACTACATCTTTATAAAATACTTGAATACTCTCTGAGAGAATATGACAACTACATCTTTATAAAATACTTGAATACTCTCTGAGAGAATATGACAACTACATCTTTATAAAATACTTGAATACTCTCTGAGAGAATATGACAACTACATCTTTATAAAATACTTGAATACTCTCTGAGAGAATATGACAACTACATCTTTATAAAATACTTGAATACTCTCTGAGAGAATATGACAACTACATCTTTATAAAATACTTGAATACTCTCTGAGAGAATATGACAACTACATCTTTATAAAATACTTGAATACTCTCTGAGAGAATATGACAACTACATCTTTATAAAATACTTGAATACTCTCTGAGAGAATATGACAACTACATCTTTATAAAATACTTGAATACTCTCTGAGAGAATATGACAACTACATCTTTATAAAATACTTGAATACTCTCTGAGAGAATATGACAACTACATCTTTATAAAATACTTGAATACTCTCTGAGAGAATATGACAACTACATCTTTATAAAATACTTGAATACTCTCTGAGAGAATATGACAACTACATCTTTATAAAATACTTGAATACTCTCTGAGAGAATATGACAACTACATCTTTATAAAATACTTGAATACTCTCTGAGAGAATATGACAACTACATCTTTATAAAATACTTGAATACTCTCTGAGAGAATATGACAACTACATCTTTATAAAATACTTGAATACTCTCTGAGAGAATATGACAACTACATCTTTATAAAATACTTGAATACTCTCTGAGAGAATATGACAACTACATCTTTATAAAATACTTGAATACTCTCTGAGAGAATATGACAACTACATCTTTATAAAATACTTGAATACTCTCTGAGAGAATATGACAACTACATCTTTATAAAATACTTGAATACTCTCTGAGAGAATATGACAACTACATCTTTATAAAATACTTGAATACTCTCTGAGAGAATATGACAACTACATCTTTATAAAATACTTGAATACTCTCTGAGAGAATATGACAACTACATCTTTATAAAATACTTGAATACTCTCTGAGAGAATATGACAACTACATCTTTATAAAATACTTGAATACTCTCTGAGAGAATATGACAACTACATCTTTATAAAATACTTGAATACTCTCTGAGAGAATATGACAACTACATCTTTATAAAATACTTGAATACTCTCTGAGAGAATATGACAACTACATCTTTATAAAATACTTGAATACTCTCTGAGAGAATATGACAACTACATCTTTATAAAAATACTTGAATACTCTCTGAGAGAATATGACAACTACATCTTTATAAAATACTTGAATACTCTCTGAGAGAATATGACAACTACATCTTTATAAAATACTTGAATACTCTCTGAGAGAATATGACAACTACATCTTTATAAAATACTTGAATACTCTCTGAGAGAATATGACAACTACATCTTTATAAAATACTTGAATACTCTCTGAGAGAATATGACAACTACATCTTTATAAAATACTTGAATACTCTCTGAGAGAATATGACAACTACATCTTTATAAAATACTTGAATACTCTCTGAGAGAATATGACAACTACATCTTTATAAAATACTTGAATACTCTCTGAGAGAATATGACAACTACATCTTTATAAAATACTTGAATACTCTCTGAGAGAATATGACAACTACATCTTTATAAAATACTTGAATACTCTCTGAGAGAATATGACAACTACATCTTTATAAAATACTTGAATACTCTCTGAGAGAATATGACAACTACATCTTTATAAAATACTTGAATACTCTCTGAGAGAATATGACAACTACATCTTTATAAAATACTTGAATACTCTCTGAGAGAATATGACAACTACATCTTTATAAAATACTTGTCTACTCTCTCAGAGAATATGACAACTACATCTTTATAAAATACTTGAATACTCTCTGAGAGAATATGACAACAACATCTTTATAAAATACTTGAATACTCTCTGAGAGAATATGACAACAACATCTTTATAAAATACTTGAATACTCTCTGAGAGAATATGACAACTACATCTTTATAAAATACTTGAATACTCTCTGAGAGAATATGACAACTACATCTTTATAAAATACTTGAATACTCTCTGAGAGAATATGACAACTACATCTTTATAAAATACTTGAATACTCTCTGAGAGAATATGACAACTACATCTTTATAAAATACTTGAATACTCTCTGAGAGAATATGACAACTACATCTTTATAAAATACTTGAATACTCTCTGAGAGAATATGACAACAACATCTTTATAAAATACTTGAATACTCTCTGAGAGAATATGACAACTACATCTTTATAAAATACTTGAATACTCTCTGAGAGAATATGACAACTACATCTTTATAAAATACTTGAATACTCTCTGAGAGAATATGACAACTACATCTTTATAAAATACTTGAATACTCTCTGAGAGAATATGACAACTACATCTTTATAAAATACTTGAATACTCTCTGAGAGAATATGACAACTACATCTTTATAAAATACTTGAATACTCTCTGAGAGAATATGACAACTACATCTTTATAAAATACTTGAATACTCTCTGAGAGAATATGACAACTACATCTTTATAAAATACTTGAATACTCTCTGAGAGAATATGACAACTACATCTTTATAAAATACTTGAATACTCTCTGAGAGAATATGACAACTACATCTTTATAAAATACTTGACTAGTCTCTGAGAGAATATGACAACTACATCTTTATAAAATGCTTGAATACTCTCTGAGAGAATATGACAACTACATCTTTATAAAATACTTGAATACTCTCTGAGAGAATATGACAACTACATCTTTATAAAATACTTGAATACTCTCTGAGAGAATATGACAACTACATCTTTATAAAATACTTGAATACTCTCTGAGAGAATATGACAACTACATCTTTATAAAATACTTGAATACTCTCTGAGAGAATATGACAACTACATATTTATAAAATACTTGAATACTCTCTGAGAGAATATGACAACTACATCTTTATAAAATACTTGAATACTCTCTGAGAGAATATGACAACTACATCTTTATAAAATACTTGAATACTCTCTGAGAGAATATGACAACTACATCTTTATAAAATACTTGAATACTCTCTGAGAGAATATGACAACAACATCTTTATAAAATACTTGAATACTCTCTGAGAGAATATGACAACTACATCTTTATAAAATACTTGAATACTCTCTGAGAGAATATGACAACTACATCTTTATAAAATACTTGAATACTTTCTGAGAGAATATGACAACTACATCTTTATAAAATACTTGAATACTCCCTGAGAGAATATGACAACTACATCTTTATAAAATACTTGAATACTCTCTGAGAGAATATGACAACTACATCTTTATAAAATACTTGAATACTCTCTGAGAGAATATGACAACTACATCTTTATAAAATACTTGAATACTCTCTGAGAGAATATGACAACTACATCTTTATAAAATACTTGAATACTCTCTGAGAGAATATGACAACTACATCTTTATAAAAAACTTGAATACTCCCTGAGAGAATATGACAACTACATCTTTATAAAATACTTGAATACTCTCTGAGAGAATATGACAACTACATCTTTATAAAATACTTGAATACTCTCTGAGAGAATATGACAACTACATCTTTATAAAATACTTGAATACTCTCTGAGAGAATATGACAACTACATCTTTATAAAATACTTGAATACTCTCTGAGAGAATATGACAACTACATCTTTATAAAATACTTGAATACTCTCTGAGAGAATATGACAACTACATCTTTATAAAATACTTGAATACTCTCTGAGAGAATATGACAACTACATCTTTATAAAATACTTGAATACTCTCTGAGAGAATATGACAACTACATCTTTATAAAATACTTGACTAGTCTCTGAGAGAATATGACAACTACATCTTTATAAAATACTTGTCTACTCTCTCAGAGATTATGACATCTACATATTTATAAAATACTTAACTACTCTCTCAGAGAATATGACATCTACATCTTTATAAAATACCCCCCATGCACCACCTCCAATAAACTAAAAATATTAAATTGTAAATTGAAAGTGAAATGTATCTGCACGAAATTTGTTTTTTTGTATGATTTACATTTAACACGTTTTTGTTAATGAGTCTATTAATAGCATCATCAACAGCTGGCAATAGAAAGTGGGGCAGACTCTACCAAATTATCAACATTCTTAAATGCCAGACAAGTTTTCTTACACACAAGTGACCTTATTTAAACCAATCAACTGCTGACAACAATCAAGTGCTGACAACAATCAACTGCTGACAATAATCAACATCTGACAACAATCAACTGCTGACCTTTTCGATGAACTTGACCTAAGGCTGGAATATCATCCTGGTGGTAATACTCGTACACAGATGTGCCCAACAGCTCTTGGGGCAAGTAGCCAAGTATCACTGTTGCCCTGGAGTAACCATTCAGTAAACAAAAAAAACATTACTACAGTAAATATGTCATATTTGTACAGTAAACAAAAATTATTGCAGTAAATATACTTAAGTTGTAATTCTTTTAAAATGGGAGATTTGTACAGTTTGCAGGAAAAAATATGCTGACATAAAAATTCCAAACGTCTTATCTTCCTATTTGCCAACCGCTAGTCAGTTTAAAGTCAAACACTAATCATCATTTAATAAATTTATGCCAAAATCAAGCCAGCGCTAATTATAAACCACTTTTACCACCCATTGTCAGACGCTAAGCATAAAGCATTTTTCCGCCACATGTATTAGACATTGCTTCCTCATATCTTAAGCGCTATGATCATTGATGGCTGTATTGAACTCGTCTCTGGTATAGATATCTCACATGATTACAAACAAATTATAGGTTAGCCTACCACATTCAATCATTATAAGTAAATTTTCTCCTATAATTTTTCCTCGAATCTTCAGGAGATAATGACGCACCTTTCATTTTTACCGCAACTCACCACAAGATAATGCCTCACCTTTCATCCACATAGGTAAACTTGCCATCCACATTGTGGCGGGACAGGTACTCCATGGACCAGACTTTGATGTGACCGCTCTCCTCTGTCAGGTGTGGGTTAAAGGTCGGCTGCTCTCGGCCAATGGCCACCAAGCAGTTGAGTATGGAGCAGTCGTTGTCGGCTTCGTTGTCCTCGTCCAATCCAATCTTCGCCTTACTCCAAGACTTCAAGTAACCAGTACAATGAATTACTTTATAATTTTTGCGCTCTGCAAGGGGAAGTAAACCAAGAAAATAATTATAGAATCTTAAAATATAATTTTGTCTATGTGAGTTGTGAAGAGAAGGGGGGAGATGTGAAGAGATCAGAGAAAAAAAGATAAATACATTATTTAATGGTAATTAAAACTGACACCGACGGGAAGCATTCTTGATATTTGACTATTGTGGGAATTTATTAAAATTATATTCTTATATTTGTTGAAAGTTGAGAAAAATGACCTTTTAATTATTTTAAGATTATCACATGAGACAGAAACTGACAAGGAAACAATTAAATATATTTAAAATACTTGTACTCATATGTTCTGTTGGAAGGCACAAGTGACACAAATATATGACCTACCAGATTTCCTTTTCCGATGGTATGTTGTTTCCATTAATTCTTTCTTCACCTTGACTGAGGCGGCGAGGTCAGCAGAAACCTTTCCAGCAGATTTCATGTGACAAAAGAATGACCTCCGTGCACCCGAACACAGGTGTGTGGGTTTCCGTGGGTATTCCATCTTGACAGGTAACATTGCTAGGATCAGAATCAATTCTAGGTTAACAGAGGGTCATCTCAGGGCATGGAGCAATTTAAAAAACTTCATTAAAATAAAATAATAAAAATTCTTTTATTTCAAAATGAAATTTCTCCACATTATTCTTTCCATTTCAACTTTTTAAAAAACAATACCCTCAAAAAGCCAAGTATGATCAGTTTTTTTTAATTCCTTTAAAATCTAAACCAGAAGAAAAATCAGAAAACTTTTTGTTTTGCAGAATTCTGAAAAGATTTAATTCACAAGACGTAATTCGACTGTGGTAATAAATAATGTCATCAATGAGAACATGATACATGTATTTTCAACATTTGATTTTTTTCTTCCCATTTTTCAGACTGTCCATTTAGATTATTAATATTTAAGAAGTAAGATATTGAGTAAATTTTTTTGACCTAAACAACATATGTGATTGCCATAGTTGGAATCTTGGAATAAACTGTCTCAGACACAGCTGAGAGTTGAACTGCTGTGTACTCACTTTTTGCATCGATGAGTCTTTCCTTTGGGGTTAAGTCAGAAGAGGAGAGTTGTTCCTTGACCTTGCTGATGTCACGGGGGTGAAGGATGTCAAAGAGACTTTGACCAATGAGATCAGACTGGCAATGATTCAAGTTTAAAAAATAAAATATGAACAGAAAATATTTTGCCTTTGTTGATAAGGGGTGAACCTGACGTAGAAAACTGGCACTGACCTAGATACCTGGCACTGACCTAGATAACTGGCACTGACCTAGATCACTGGCACTGACCTAGATAACGGGCACTGACCTAGATCATTGGCACTGACCTAGATAACTGGCACTGACCTAGATACCTGACACTGACCTAGATACCTGACACTGACCTAGATAACTGGCACTGACCTAGATAACTGGCACTGACCTAGATAACTGGCACTGACCAAGATACCCGACACTAATCTAGACACCAAGCACTGATGTAGATACCCGGCACTGACTTTGATACCCGACAATGCTGAGCTTGAGTTCACCAGACTCAGCCTATGTTATGATAATCCAATACAGAAGGGAATACTTAGCCGCCGTACCCCTCTCTCCCTCCCCACATCAAGTCTTCATATAAAATATTTCTTCAATAACGTCTACTGCAGGTGAATATATAGTATAGCAATATAATGAAATAATGTGTGATATATTAACTGGGGAAAAATAAATGAAAGAATACAGGGGTTTGGGGAAGTTCATCATTTTAAATCAAAATCAATTTAAATTAATAAATAACTTAATATATTTAAAGTGAAAATGAAGTTCAGAATTAGTTTAATATTGCTCACTAACCCCCCTCCCCTCCCCACACACACATTGAGGCCATATAGTGGAAACTCTTGGAGGGCAGGATCTGGCCCACCGGCCATGGTTGGACGACCAATGATCGATTAAAAAGGGGGAACAGCTCAATGATTTTGTTCTTGCACATCACTGTTTATTCATCTCAGCCCAGCTAATGATGCTATGTTAATTGCTCCGTGTTCTCCATATCTGACCCACTAATGAATGAGCACTAATTGCTCCCTGTCTGGGTAGGTGCTCTAATGTGCTGCTACATTTGCTGTTACACCACGTGGATTGGTTAGTCTGTTACACCATGTGGGGTGGTTAGTCTGTTACACCACGTGGATTGGTTAGTCTGTTACACCATGTGGGTTGGTTAGTGTGTTACACCATGTGGGGTGGTTAGTCTGTTACACCATGTTGGTTGGTTAGTGTGTTACACCATGTGGGTTGGTTAGTGTGTTACACCATGTGGGTTGGTTAGTGTGTTACACCATGTGGGTTGGTTAGTCTGTTACACCATGTGGGTTGGTTAGTGTGTTACACCATGTGGGTTGGTTAGTGTGTTACACCATGTGGGTTGGTTAGTGTGTTACACCATGTGGGAGGGTTAGTATGTGTTACACCATGTGGGTTGGTTAGTCTGTTACACCATGTGAGTTGGTTAGTCTGTTACAGTATAGGAGAAGATATGCGGGTTGACATTCACACAAATGTGACATGACGCTGTCCATTGACAAGAACTTTCACGTACTATTAACAAGAACTGTCACATTCTAATAACAAGACCTGTCAATTTCTATTGACAAGATCTGTCACGTTATATTGACAAGCTCTGTCACAGTATTAAATACGTGGAATAACTTGTTTTAGAGTTTGGTTTTATTGACAGTGATGTTTTGGAAACTCTAAGTTCATAGTGAAAAGTGAATTTTGAACATTAAGTTCAAGTCTAGATCTGGTCCAAAAATTACACTTTATAACACACTCAAGATTTTATCAATTTATTTCTGTCTAGAGTCTAGACCAAGAGTTTCACTAAGTATTTGACCAAAATGTAAAAGTTTGAAAATAAAAATTAAGTAATTTTTCTATCAATAAAATAAGGAATAAATAAATAATATTTTTACTCCACAGAAGTAGAATAAGTGTTATCCTACCTGAGAGTACTGTAAAATGTCTTTGACGGACTCGGACACATAAAGAATCCGTCCTCTGTCACACCCCACAACAAACAGGAAGCCGTCAGCCACCTGAAACGTTTGAGACCCACTGGTAAGAACCATGTCATGTGACAAACAGTTGATGCTGAGGTTTTACATGGACAAACTTGTCACATTGAAACAAACAGTTGCTGGTGATGTTTTACAGTGATTCCTCAATTAGTATAATGGAGACATTAACTTTTCCACAGCATGTACTAAGGTATACTATACGTCTCATGTACTAAGGTATACTATACGTCTCATGTACTAAGGTATACTATACGTCTCATGTACTAAGGTATACTATACGTCTCATGTACTAAGGTATACTATACGTCTCATGTACTAAGGTATACTATATGTCTCATGTACTAAGGTATACTATACGTCTCATGTACTAAGGTATACTATACGTCTCATGTACTAAGGTATACTATACGTCTCATGTACTAAGGTATACTATACGTCTCATGTACTAAGGTATACTATACGTCTCATGTACTAAGGTATACTATACGTCTCATGTACTAAAATATACTATACGTCTCATGTACTAAGATATACTATACGTCTCATGTACTAAGGTATACTATACGTCTCATGTACTAAGGTATACTATACGTCTCATGTACTAAAATATACTATACGTCTCATGTACTAAGGTATACTATACGTCTCATGTACTAAGGTATACCATACGTCTCATGTACTAAGGTATACTATATGTCTGATGTACTAAGGTATACTATACGTCTCATGTACTAAGGTATACTATACGTCTCATGTACTAAGGTATACTATACGTCTCATGTACTAAGGTATACTATACGTCTCATGTACTAAAATATACTATACGTCTCATGTACTAAGGTATACTATACGTCTCATGTACTAAGGTATACTATACGTCTCATGTACTAAAATATACTATACGTCTCATGTACTAAGGTATACTATACGTCTCATGTACTAAGGTATACTATACGTCTCATGTACTAAGGTATACTATACGTCTCATGTACTAAAATATACTATACGTCTCATGTACTAAGGTATACTATACGTCTCATGTACTAAGGTATACTATACGTCTCATGTACTAAGGTATACTATACGTCTCATGTACTAAGGTATACTATACGTCTCATGTACTAAGATATACTATACGTCTCATGTACTAAGGTATACCATACATCTCCCCTTCCCCTTGTTACAATCCAATGACCCCACAATAGAGGGCGCCAGTGGACTAAATGTTCTTGGGAAATCATGTCAAGAAAAGCGTTTTTATTCATTTGAAAAATTCACCTACAGTGTTGCACTATTTGGCCTTGAAAGATGTGACAGACCTGGAAAGGAATTAGGGCTCAAGATTTCGGTGGCTGCCTTAAGTTTTGCTGTAAGTTCAACTTACATTTAAGATGAGAGTTTTCAGCTCATCCTCTGAGATGTACGATGGTTTGTCACTGACCTCAGAGAAAACTTTACTGGAACCTGAGGACAAGAACAGAGAAATGGAGACATCAGGTTATAATGACTTCAGATAAAATACAATTGCAATCAAGTTATATGACTTCAGACAGAAGACAATGGCAATCAAGTTATATGACTTCAGACAAAATGCAATTGCAATCAAGTTATATGACTTCAGACAGAAGACAATGGCAATCAAGTTATATGACTTCAGACAAAATACAATTGCAATCAAGTTATATGACTTCAGACAAAATGCAATTGCAATCAAGTTATATGACTTCAGACAGAAGACAATGGCAATCAAGTTATATGACTTCAGACAAAATACAATTGCAATCAAGCTATATGACTTCAGACAGAAGACAATGGCAATCAAGTTATATGACTTCAGACAAAATACAATTGCAATCAAGTTATATGACTTCAGACAAAATACAATTGCAATCAAGTTATATGACTTCAGACAAAATACAATTGCAATCAAGTTATATGACTTCAGACAAAATACAATTGCAATCAAGTTATATGACTTCAGACAAAATACAATTGCAATCAAGTTATATGACTTCAGACAAAATACAATTGCAATCAAGTTATATGACTTCAGACAAAATAAAATTGCAATCAAGTTATATGACTTCAGACAAAAGACAATTGCAATCAAGTTATATGACTTCAGACAAAAGACAATTGCAATCAAGTTAAATGACTTCAGACAAAAGACAATTGCAATCAAGTTATATGACTTCAGACAGAAGACAATGGCAATCAAGTTATATGACTTCAGACAGAAGACAATTGCAATCAAGTTATATGACTTCAGCACATAAAGAACTGAAATCAAGCATAAAAGAAAAATCTTACGAATCGAAGATTAGTCAGGTCTTTTTCTGTTATCCTTTTACATAACTAAAACACCTAAAGGACACTGGACGGTAATGCACCAGTTAATTGTAGCAACAACAAAAAAAAACAACAACAAAAAAACAACAGCAAAAAAAAAGAATACCTTTAAGTGAGTTGATATGCTGTACAGCCATGCGCAGTACGGTGAGTTTATCCAACTTCCGCTTCATAGCACTGCACATGGGGATGAGGGCGGACAACTCTGTGATGTACGTGTTCATCTTGTCTCGCCTTCTCTTCTCGATCTCACTGTGGTTCTGCCTTGTTACAGGGCTCAGCCTTCAAAATCAAAATCATATACGCAATCATATAAAGCATGATCATATAAAACACGCAATCATATAAAACACGCAATCATATAAAACACACAATCAATCATATAAAACACACAGTCAAACATATAAAACACGCAATCATATAAAACACACAGTCAAACATATAAAACACGCAATCATATAAAACACACAATCATATAAAACACACAATCAATCATATAAAACACACAGTCAAACATATAAAACACACAATCATATAAAACACACAATCAATCATATAAAACACACAATCAATCATATAAAACACACAATCATATAAAACACACAATCATATAAAACACACAATCATATAAAACATACAATCATATAAAACACACAATCATATAAAACACACAATCATATAAAACACAATCATATAAAACACTAGATCATATCCTAGTCGTACCATAACAGGACTGTGAGACAGGAGTCCTACCATGAAAGGCACTTTGAGACAGGAGTCCTAACATGAAAGGACTGTGAGACAGGAGTCCTACCATGAAAGTACTGTGACACAGGAGTCCTACCATGAAAGGACTGTGAGACAGGAGTCCTACCATGAAATGACTGTGAGACAGGAGTCCTACCATGAAATGACCGTGAGACAGGAGTCCTACCCTGAAAGGACCGTGAGACAGGAGTCCTACCCTGAAAGGACCGTGAGACAGGAGTCCTACCATGAAATGACTGTGAGACAGGAGTCCTACCATGAAAGGACTGTGAGACAGGAGTCCGACCATGAAAGGACTGTGAGACAGGAGTCCTACCATGAAAGGACTGTGAGACAGTAGTCCTACCATGAAAGGACCGTGAGACAGGAGTCCAACCCTGAAAGGACTGTGAGACAGGAGTCCTACCATGAAAGGACTGTGAGACAGGAGTCCTACAATGAAAGGGCTGTGACACAGGAGTCCTATCATTAAAGGACCTAGAGATAGGAGTCCTACCATGAAAGGACCGTGAGACAGGAGTCCTACCATGAAAGGACCTAGAGACAGGAGTCCTACCATGAAAGGACCTAGAGACAGGAGTCCTACCATGAAAGGACCTAGAGATAGGAGTCATACCATGAAAGGACCTAGAGACAGGAGTCCTATCATGAAAGGACCTAGAGACAGGAGTCCTATCATGAAAGGACCTAGAGACAGGAGTCCTACCATGAAAGGACCTAGAGACAGGAGTCCTACCATGAAAGGACCTAGAGACAGGAGTCTGATGTCAGGTCTATGATATATTCATTCCTGGAACTTACCCAGGATGCCTGGCGTCTACGTCACTGGTATCAGCATATGAGCTGGACTGACCTTGACCCTGTGGATCGTCATCTTCATCAGAGTCGAAGGCACTGTGGATACAAAAATGCACTTTTCATAGACTTTGTCCATACCATCAGGATGAGTTCGTATTATGAGTAAATGTGGAGATTTAAAAAAAAACGATATCAAATATTTGAGCCCATCTTTGTACAAGTTTTTTTTATTAGTGCACTCTACCATCTTTGTGCAAGTTTTTTTATTGGTGCACATTACCATCATTGCAAGCAAACACATTTAAGCACTCTTGAAAATGTGCAAGTCAGTAATAAAAACATACTACATCCATGCACCCGAACGGCAGATGTAAAAATGTATTACATTATTAGGTTATCACATAACATCTGTGAATGTCACTGGACCAGAAGAAACGCCCTAAATGTTGATACTTACTCTAGTGAAATGTTACTTTTTATTCTTACTTTAGTAAATTGTTACTTTTCATATTTACTCTAGCAGTGTTACTATACATACTTACTCTAGTGAAGTGTTGCTTTTCATACTTACTCTAACGAAGTGTTACTTTTCATACTTACTCTAGCGAATTTTTACTTTACATACTTACTCTAGCTAGCAAAGTGTTACTTATCATACTTACTCTAACGAAGTGTTACTTTTCTTGCGTTTGCGCTCCATCCTTGTTGCCAGCGGCAACTGTGGCAGGTGCGCAAAGTGGAGTGGAGGGGTGAGGGGCGCAATATTTCCCAGTGATGGCGCCGCCGCTGAGGACGGCCGGTCCAGAGGCGTCCCCGCAGTCACCGCTGCCGGAGGTGAGACAGTTGCCGGCGGGGCCACAGTGGTGGGGCTTGTCGCCGGCCCGGCTCCAGGCTGGGCCCCTGGTATGGCCACAATGATGACTTGGGGCTTCTGAGGATGGGGAAACAAGAGATGGTGTGGTCAGTAGGAGCAAGGATGGGGTGTCAGTAGGAGCAAGGAAGAGGTGGTCAGTAGGAGCAAGGATGGGGTGTCAGTAGGAGCAAGGAAGAGGTGGTCAGTAGGAGCAAGGATGGGGTGGTCAGTAGGAGCAAGGATGGGGTGGTCAGTAGGAGAGCAAAGATGGGGTTGTCAGTAGGACCCAGGATGGGGTGGTCAGTAGGAGAGCAAGGATGGGGTGGTCAGTAGGAGAGCAAGGATGGGGTGGTCAGTAGGAGAGCAAAGATGGGGTTGTCAGTAGGAGCAAGGATGGGGTGGTCATTATGATCAAGGATGGGGTGGTCAGTAGTAGAGCAAAGATGGGGTTGTCAGTAGGAGAAAGGATGGGGTGGTCAGTAGGAGCAAGGATGGGGTTGTCAGTAGGAGCAAGGATGGTGTGGTCATTAGGAGCAAGGATGGGGTGGTTAGTATGAGCAAGGATGGGGTGGTCAGTAGGAGAGCAAAGATGGGGTTGTCAGTAGGAGCAAGGATGGGGTGGTAATTAGGAGCAAGGATGGGGTTGTCAGTAGGAGCAAGGATGCGGTGGTCAGTAGGAGCAACTATGGGGTTGTCAGTAGGAGCAAGGAAGGGGTGGTCATTAGGAGCAAGGATGGGGTGGTTAGTATGAGCAAGGATGGGGTTGTCAGTAGGAGCAAAGATGGGGTGGTCATTAGGAGCAAGGATGGGGTGGTCATTAGGAGCAAGGATGGGTGGTCAGTAGATGCAAGAATGGTGTGGTCAGTAGGAGCAAGGATGGGGTGGTCAGTAGGAGCAAGGATTTGGTTGTCAGTAGGAGCAAGGATGGGGTGGTCACTAGGAGCAAGGATGGGGTGGTTTGTATGAGCAAGGATGGGGTTGTCAGTAGGAGCAAGGATGGGGTGGTCATTAGGAGCAAGGATGGGGTGGTTAGTATGAGCAAGGATGGGGTTGTCGATAGGAGTAAAGTTGTTATGCTTCTATTAACTAATTTAGATGTAGAGAAAATGTATTGGTCTTTTCCATTTTTGCTCCGTGAAATAAAATCGACGTTAAATTAAAATTTATTGGCGCATTTCTGTAGAGCACAATCACTATTTCTGTAGAGCACAATCACTATTTCTGTAGAGCACAATCACTATTTCTGTAGAGCACAATCACTATTTCTGTAGAGCACAATCACTATTTCTGTAGAGCACAATCACTATTTCTATGCAGCTTATTTAGACTGAACATTTCACCTTTGTAATTGGACATTTAGAAAAATAGTTATATGTTTTGTTTGCGGGTCGCCTGATAGCGTCTAGATTAATCTATTAATGACGTCAAATTGATGGCCGGACGTAAACTCTCTAACTCTTGAGATTGTGAAATATGGACACTTTTAAAAGTGTCTGTGCACTTTCAGCGTAATTGGCCAGGGCTGGAATTTATATATCTGTATTCAGTACAGAGAATAGGTTACTGTGAACGTAGATGAATAAATGCGACATTTTCTTTGTCTAAACAACTATTGCGTAATTCCTCACCACCTACTAATTAGTTACATGTCTGCAGCCCATTGGCCCAATGAGTTCGTGCTTTTGTTTGGATTTGTTTAGGTCATCTAAACTTCCGACTCTTGTTTAGGTTTAAATCGGAGTTTCCCGAACTCTTAAGTTGCACTGATGGTGCACCTCTGTTCCCCGCCCCTGTAATATTGCAATGATGCTGCCCCTCTCTTCCCCGCTCCTCCCAGTATTGCACTGGTGGTGCACCCCTGTTCGCCGACCCTGTAGTATTGCAATGATGGTGCACCTCTCTTCCCCGCCCCACTCAGTATTGCACTGGTGGTGCACCTCTGTTCCCCGCCCCTATAGTATTGCACTGATGGTGCACCCCTGTTCGTCGACCCTGTAGTATTGCACTGATGGTGCACCTCTGTTCGCCGACCCTGTAGTATTGCACTGATGGTGCACCCCTGTTCGTCGACCCTGTAGTATTGCACTGATGTTGCACTCCTGTTCGCCGACCCTGTAGTATTGCACTGATGGTGCACCCCTGTTCGCCGACCCTGTAGTTTTGGACTGATGGTGCACCCCTGTTCGCCGACCCTGTAGTTTTGCACTGATGGTGCACCCCTGTTTGCCGACCCCTGTAGTATTGCACTGATGGTGCACCCCTGTTCGCCGACCCTGTAGTTTTGCACTGATGGTGCACCCCTGTTCGCCGACCCTATAGTATTGCACTGATGGTGCACTCCTGTTTGCCGACCCTGGAGTATTGCACTGAGGATACGAACACCACTCACACAACATTGAAACTAAACGATATCTTTGAGTTAGGATTTCAATGTGACGCCGCCAAAGCCATTAAATCCCATTCTGTGCGCCTTAATTCGACATTTGACATCTGACTGTGAGCTTCATTAATAAATAACGCAGTTTCCCATTGTTTAAATTCAGACGGATTTATTTCAGTTAAAATTTAAAAACAAAATAAAGAAATAAAACAAGAAATCGATTAACTCCGTGGACTTGACAGTATTTAGGCCAATGACGTCATCATATGTTGGCTTCCTAGCCTTGACCGTGAAAGATGTTAGCCTGGTAAATGTTATTCACCTGGAAGTGACGTCTCTTTGTTTAGCCATTGGTCAGCCGAGGGCGATGTGGCTTACAAGAAACTCGTTAAAAATTGTCCATATAAATGTGTTCTCTTTTTTATTTGATCAAGATTTAAATGCCTGGATTTGATATTTGAGCTCCGACCTCAAAACTCATGGTTGGTGTGAAGCTTTGAAGCCTGCGCTGCTTGTTTGGTTAAACAGGATGGCAGCCCATAAAGAAAACAAACCTTACACATACACAATTTCATTGCGTGAGGCAGTGGTCTTTTGGTCTGATGTGTGCCGCACGACAAGATCCACAAAACAATTTGCTGTCAGTTTCATTTCCTCAGAACTATAAGTGTTACCTGCCGGTTTGTTCATTACAGTTGTAACATTTCCTAACATGACAGTTGTAACATTTCCTAACATTACAGTTGTAACATTTCCTAACATGACAGTTGTAACATTTCCTAACATTACAGTTGTAACATTTCCTAACATTACATTTGTAACATTTCCTAACATTACAGTTGTAACATTTCCTAACATCACAGTTGTAACATTACCTAACATTACAGTTGTAACATTTCCTAACATTACAGTTGTAGCATTTCCTAACATTACAGTTGTAGCATTTCCTAACATTACAGTTGTACCATTTCCTAACATTACAGTTGTAACATTTCCTAACATTACAGTTGTAGCATTTCCTAATATTACAGTTGTAACATTTCCTAACATTACAGTTGTAACATTTCCTAACATCACAGTTGTAACATTTCCTAACATTACAGTTGTAACATTTCCTAACATTACAGTTGTAACATTTCCTAACATAACAGTTGTAACATTTCCTAACATTACAGTTGTAACATTTCCTAACATTACGGTTGTAACATTTCGTAATATTACAGTGTTAACATTTCCTAACATTACAGTTGTAACATTTCCTAACATTACAGTTTTGACAATTCCTTGGTATCCGGATCCTGGAAGTTCTCGCGGCCAGAACTCTTTCGACCCCCACCCCATCAAAAAAAAAGAAAAGAAAAGAAAAATCAATCAGAGGCAAAGATGGTAAAAAATATTTTACAAATCTTTCGTATTACCGACTTCCCATCACGTATTCCGAACATAACATTACTACAATAAGTGTGACTAGAATGACCAAACACAACATTACTGCAAAAAGGAAGACTAGAATGACCAACACAACATTACTGCAATAAGTGTGACTAGAATGACCAACACAACATTACTGCACTAAGTGTGACTAGAATGACCAACACAACATTACTGCAAAAAGGAAGACTAGAATGACCAACACAACATTACTGCACTAAGTGTGACTAGAATGACCAACACAACATTACTGCAAAAAGGAAGACTAGAATGACCAACACAACATTACTGCACTAAGTGTGACTAGAATGACCAACACAACATTAATGCAATAAGTGTGACTAGAATGACCAACACAACATTACTGCAAAAAGGAAGACTAGAATGACCAACACAACATTACTGCACTAAGTGTGACTAGAATGACCAACACAACATTAATGCAATAAGTGTGACTAGAATGACCAACACAACATTACTGCACTAAGTGTGACTAGAATGACCAACACAACATTAATGCAATAAGTGTGACTAGAATGACCAAACACAACATTACTGCACTAAGTGTGACTAGAATGACCAACACAACATTACTGCAAAAAGGAAGACTAGAATGACCAACACAACATTACTGCAATAAGTGTGACTAGAATGACCAACACAACATTACTGCAATAAGTGTGACTAGAATGACCAACACAACATTACTGCAATAAGTGTGACTAGAATGACCAACCCAATAAGTGTGACTAGAATGACCAACCCAATAAGTGTGACTAGAATGACCAACCCAATAAGTGTGACTAGAATGACCAACACAATAAGTGTGACTAGAATGACCAACCCAATAAGTGTGACTAGAATGACCAACCCAATAAGTGTGACTAGAATGACCAACCCAATAAGTGTGACTAGAATGACCAACCCAATAAGTGTGACTAGAATGACCAACCCAATAAGTGTGACTAGAATGACCAACACAACATTACTGCAATAAGTGTGACTAGAATGACCAACCCAATAAGTGTGACTAGAATGACCAACCCAATAAGTGTGACTAGAATGACCAACCCAATAAGTGTGACTAGAATGACCAACCCAATAAGTGTGACTAGAATGACCAACCCAATACGTGTGACTAGAATGACCAACCCAATAAGTCTGACTAGAATGACCAACACAACATTACTGCAATAAGTGTGACTAGAATGACCAACCCAATAAGTGTGACTAGAATGACCAACACAACATTACTGCAATAAGTGTGACTAGAATGACCAACCCAATAAGTGTGACTAGAATGACCAACCCAATAAGTGTGACTAGAATGACCAACCCAATAAGTGTGACTAGAATGACCAACCCAATAAGTGTGACTAGAATGACCAACCCAATAAGTCTGACTAGTATGACCAACCCAATAAGTGTGACTAGAATGACCAACCCAATAAGTGTGACTAGAATGACCAACCCAATAAGTGTGACTAGAATGACCAACCCAATAAGTCTGACTAGTATGACCAACCCAATAAGTGTGACTAGAATGACCAACCCAATAAGTGTGACTAGAATGACCAACCCAATAAGTTTGACTAGAATGACCAACCCAATAAGTGTGACTAGAATGACCAACCCAATAAGTCTGACTAGTATGACCAACCCAATAAGTGTGACTAGAATGACCAACCCAATAAGTGTGACTAGAATGACCAACCCAATAAATGTGACTAGAATGACCAACCCAATAAGTCTGACTAGTATGACCAACCCAATAAGTGTGACTAGAATGACCAACCCAATAAGTGTGACTAGAATGACCAACCCAATAAATGTGACTAGAATGACCAACCCAATAAGTCTGACTAGTATGACCAACCCAATAAGTGTGACTAGAATGACCAACCCAATAAGTGTGACTAGAATGACCAACACAACATTACTGCAAAAAGGAAGACTAGAATGACCAACACAACATTACTGCACTAAGTGTGACTAGAATGACCAACACAACATTACTGCAAAAAGGAAGACTAGAATGACCAACACAACATTACTGCACTAAGTGTGACTAGAATGACCAACACAACATTAATGCAATAAGTGTGACTAGAATGACCAACACAACATTACTGCAAAAAGGAAGACTAGAATGACCAACACAACATTACTGCACTAAGTGTGACTAGAATGACCAACACAACATTAATGCAATAAGTGTGACTAGAATGACCAACACAACATTACTGCACTAAGTGTGACTAGAATGACCAACACAACATTAATGCAATAAGTGTGACTAGAATGACCAAACACAACATTACTGCACTAAGTGTGACTAGAATGACCAACACAACATTACTGCAAAAAGGAAGACTAGAATGACCAACACAACATTACTGCAATAAGTGTGACTAGAATGACCAACACAACATTACTGCAATAAGTGTGACTAGAATGACCAACACAACATTACTGCAATAAGTGTGACTAGAATGACCAACCCAATAAGTGTGACTAGAATGACCAACCCAATAAGTGTGACTAGAATGACCAACCCAATAAGTGTGACTAGAATGACCAACACAATAAGTGTGACTAGAATGACCAACCCAATAAGTGTGACTAGAATGACCAACCCAATAAGTGTGACTAGAATGACCAACCCAATAAGTGTGACTAGAATGACCAACCCAATAAGTGTGACTAGAATGACCAACCCAATAAGTGTGACTAGAATGACCAACACAACATTACTGCAATAAGTGTGACTAGAATGACCAACCCAATAAGTGTGACTAGAATGACCAACCCAATAAGTGTGACTAGAATGACCAACCCAATAAGTGTGACTAGAATGACCAACCCAATAAGTGTGACTAGAATGACCAACCCAATACGTGTGACTAGAATGACCAACCCAATAAGTCTGACTAGAATGACCAACACAACATTACTGCAATAAGTGTGACTAGAATGACCAACCCAATAAGTGTGACTAGAATGACCAACACAACATTACTGCAATAAGTGTGACTAGAATGACCAACCCAATAAGTGTGACTAGAATGACCAACCCAATAAGTGTGACTAGAATGACCAACCCAATAAGTGTGACTAGAATGACCAACCCAATAAGTGTGACTAGAATGACCAACCCAATAAGTCTGACTAGTATGACCAACCCAATAAGTGTGACTAGAATGACCAACCCAATAAGTGTGACTAGAATGACCAACCCAATAAGTGTGACTAGAATGACCAACCCAATAAGTCTGACTAGTATGACCAACCCAATAAGTGTGACTAGAATGACCAACCCAATAAGTGTGACTAGAATGACCAACCCAATAAGTTTGACTAGAATGACCAACCCAATAAGTGTGACTAGAATGACCAACCCAATAAGTCTGACTAGTATGACCAACCCAATAAGTGTGACTAGAATGACCAACCCAATAAGTGTGACTAGAATGACCAACCCAATAAATGTGACTAGAATGACCAACCCAATAAGTCTGACTAGTATGACCAACCCAATAAGTGTGACTAGAATGACCAACCCAATAAGTGTGACTAGAATGACCAACCCAATAAATGTGACTAGAATGACCAACCCAATAAGTCTGACTAGTATGACCAACCCAATAAGTGTGACTAGAATGACCAACCCAATAAGTGTGACTAGAATGACCAACCCAATAAATGTGACTAGAATGACCAACCCAATAAGTCTGACTAGTATGACCAACCCAATAAGTGTGACTAGAATGACCAACCCAATAAGTGTGACTAGAATGACCAACACAATAAGTGTGACTAGAGTGACCAACCCAATAAGTGTGACTAGAATGACCAACACAATAAGTGTGACTAGAATGACCAACACAATAAGTGTGACTAGACTGACCAACACAATAAGTGTGACTAGAATGACCAACACAATAAATGTGACTAGAATGACCAACACAATAAGTCTGACTAGTATGACCAACCCAATAAGTGTGACTAGAATGACCAACCCAATAAGTGTGACTAGAATGACCAACCCAATAAGTGTGACTAGAATGACCAACCCAATAAGTGTGACTAGAATGACCAACACAATAAGTGTGACTAGAATGACCAACACAATAAGTGTGACTAGAATGACCAACCCAATAAGTGTGACTAGAATGACCAACCCAATAAATGTGACTAGAATGACCAACCCAATAAGTCTGACTAGTATGACCAACCCAATAAGTGTGACTAGAATGACCAACCCAATAAGTGTGACTAGAATGACCAACCCAATAAATGTGACTAGAATGACCAACCCAATAAGTCTGACTAGTATGACCAACCCAATAAGTGTGACTAGAATGACCAACCCAATAAGTGTGACTAGAATGACCAACCCAATAAATGTGACTAGAATGACCAACCCAATAAGTCTGACTAGTATGACCAACCCAATAAGTGTGACTAGAATGACCAACCCAATAAATGTGACTAGAATGACCAACACAATAAATGTGACTAGAATGACCAACCCAATAAGTCTGACTAGTATGACCAACCCAATAAGTGTGACTAGAATGACCAACCCAATAAATGTGACTAGAATGACCAACCCAATAAATGTGACTAGAATGACCAACCCAATAAATGTGACTAGAATGACCAACCCAATAAATGTGACTAGAATGACCAACCCAATAAGTCTGACTAGTATGACCAACCCAATAAGTGTGACTAGAATGACCAACCCAATAAATGTGACTAGAATGACCAACCCAATAAATGTGACTAGAATGACCAACCCAATAAGTCTGACTAGTATGACCAACCCAATAAGTGTGACTAGAATGACCAACCCAATAAATGTGACTAGAATGACCAACCCAATAAATGTGACTAGAATGACCAACCCAATAAGTCTGACTAGTATGACCAACCCAATAAGTGTGACTAGAATGACCAACCCAATAAATGTGACTAGAATGACCAACACAATAAGTGTGACTAGAATGACCAACCCAATAAGAGTGACTAGAATGACCAACCCAATAAGTGTGACTAGAATGACCAACCCAATAAATGTGACTAGAATGACCAACCCAATAAGTCTGACTAGTATGACCAACCCAATAAGAGTGACTAGAATGACCAACCCAATAAGTGTGACTAGAATGACCAACCCAATAAGTGTGACTAGAATGACCAACACAATAAGTGTGACTAGAATGACCAACCCAATAAGAGTGACTAGAATGACCAACCCAATAAGTGTGACTAGAATGACCAACCCAATAAGTGTGACTAGAATGACCAACCCAATAAGTCTGACTAGTATGACCAACCCAATAAGTGTGACTAGAATGACCAACACAATAAGTGTGACTAGTATGACCAACCCAATAAGTGTGACTAGTATGACCAACCCAATAAGTCTGACTAGAATGACCAACCCAATAAGTCTGACTAGTATGACCAACCCAATAAGTGTGACTAGAATGACCAACACAATAAGTGTGACTAGTATGACCAACCCAATAAGTGTGACTAGTATGACCAACCCAATAAGTGTGACTAGAATGACCAACACAATAAGTGTGACTAGAATGACCAACCCAATAAGTGTGACTAGTATGACCAACCCAATAAGTCTGACTAGTATGACCAACCCAATAAGTGTGACTAGAATGACCAACACAATAAGTGTGACTAGTATGACCAACCCAATAAGTGTGACTAGAATGACCAACCCAATAAATGTGACTAGAATGACCAACCCAATAAGTCTGACTAGTATGACCAACCCAATAAGTGTGACTAGAATGACCAACCCAATAAATGTGACTAGAATGACCAACACAATAAATGTGACTAGAATGACCAACCCAATAAGTCTGACTAGTATGACCAACCCAATAAGTGTGACTAGAATGACCAACCCAATAAATGTGACTAGAATGACCAACCCAATAAATGTGACTAGAATGACCAACCCAATAAATGTGACTAGAATGACCAACCCAATAAATGTGACTAGAATGACCAACCCAATAAGTCTGACTAGTATGACCAACCCAATAAGTGTGACTAGAATGACCAACCCAATAAATGTGACTAGAATGACCAACCCAATAAATGTGACTAGAATGACCAACCCAATAAGTCTGACTAGTATGACCAACCCAATAAGTGTGACTAGAATGACCAACCCAATAAATGTGACTAGAATGACCAACCCAATAAATGTGACTAGAATGACCAACCCAATAAGTCTGACTAGTATGACCAACCCAATAAGTGTGACTAGAATGACCAACCCAATAAATGTGACTAGAATGACCAACACAATAAGTGTGACTAGAATGACCAACCCAATAAGAGTGACTAGAATGACCAACCCAATAAGTGTGACTAGAATGACCAACCCAATAAATGTGACTAGAATGACCAACCCAATAAGTCTGACTAGTATGACCAACCCAATAAGAGTGACTAGAATGACCAACCCAATAAGTGTGACTAGAATGACCAACCCAATAAGTGTGACTAGAATGACCAACACAATAAGTGTGACTAGAATGACCAACCCAATAAGAGTGACTAGAATGACCAACCCAATAAGTGTGACTAGAATGACCAACCCAATAAGTGTGACTAGAATGACCAACCCAATAAGTCTGACTAGTATGACCAACCCAATAAGTGTGACTAGAATGACCAACACAATAAGTGTGACTAGTATGACCAACCCAATAAGTGTGACTAGTATGACCAACCCAATAAGTCTGACTAGAATGACCAACCCAATAAGTCTGACTAGTATGACCAACCCAATAAGTGTGACTAGAATGACCAACACAATAAGTGTGACTAGTATGACCAACCCAATAAGTGTGACTAGTATGACCAACCCAATAAGTGTGACTAGAATGACCAACACAATAAGTGTGACTAGAATGACCAACCCAATAAGTGTGACTAGTATGACCAACCCAATAAGTCTGACTAGTATGACCAACCCAATAAGTGTGACTAGAATGACCAACACAATAAGTGTGACTAGTATGACCAACCCAATAAGTGTGACTAGTATGACCAACCCAATAAGTGTGACTAGAATGACCAACACAATAAGTGTGACTAGAATGACCAACCCAATAAGTGTGACTAGTATGACCAACCCAATAAGTGTGACTAGAATGACCAACACAATAAGTCTGACTAGTATGACCAACCCAATAAGTGTGACTAGAATGACCAACACAATAAGTGTGACTAGAATGACCAACACAATAAGTCTGACTAGTATGACCAACCCAATAAGTGTGACTAGTATGACCAACCCAATAAGTGTGACTAGAATGACCAACCCAATAAGTGTGACTAGAATGACCAACACAATAAGTGTGACTAGAATGACCAACCCAATAAGTGTGACTAGAATGACCAACCCAATAAGTGTGACTAGAATGACCAACCCAATAAGTGTGACTAGAATGACCAACCCAATAAGTGTGACTAGAATGACCAACACAATAAGTGTGACTAGAATGACCAACACAATAAGTGTGACTAGAATGACCAGCCCAATAAGTTTGACTAGAATGACACGCCAAACGCCAAGGTTCGCTCAACAACTGACGCCCCCTCCACCTATTGCTGTAGTGAAACAGTAAAATTGCAAACTTCTGTTTGTCAAAACAACAACAAACATGAAGCTTTTCATTTATTCAAAATTTTTGAAAGAATTATAATTGAGACGTAAACTTAAACAAGAAATAAAAACTCGAATTAGTATTTAAGAAATTAACCCTCATCAAGGTGTATACAAAAGAGTTGTGCATGAAATGTGTGTGGATTTCTTTAAGTAGTGGTCCGCGAGCAAAGCATGAAATTGGTATTTATTAAATCAAAACACGAAAAGGTATATATGTAACATCAGAATATAATGATTAATTTTAATCACTCGATTGTGAGAACATAGCGCCGAAAACAAATATTTGTAGTCTATGTTTACTTTTAGCTATACGGAAATCACTTGATGTCACACTATATTCAAGAAGACTATAATAAAAGTTGTTGTATTGACATTCAAATATAATTTTTTGAAATCGATTTGTAATTAGCCTTAAATTAATATTACAATTATTAACGTAATAAATAAATTAAATTGATTGAACAAATGGATAAATTTCTAATAAATAAAACCGAACATAAGGAGGAAGACAACAATGATTATTCCTTATAATCAATCCCCACAATCTGTGTGTGAATAAAACGCAGTTCCGGAGAGAAACAAAGATGACTTGGCGTCATAGCAATGATCAACCCAGAACAGATTGTGTAATATGCTCACAAATTCTTGCAAATGAAGCGACGACACCTGCAAAAACTCCGAAGGCACTTGAAATCTAATCATAATGTCTGCTCGGAGAAACCATTGGAATATTTTCTGCGCTAAAACATTCACTTGATAGTGAGATGTCCTGCATATTACGACGAGCAACCAAAGTCAATGAAAAGGCTTTAAAAGAGCATCATTTTCGGTGGCTATAGATCTACTAGTTGAACAGGCCAAAAAGCCTGCTTTGACTGAATTACGTGATGCTGTGAGAGAGTTTTTTTTGAGAAGAAAACATCAAAGCTTGTTGATCATTTGAACGATAGCTTGTGGGTTGCTGTTCTGACTCACTTTGCTGAGATGTTTAAAGAAATTAATCAACTTAATTCATCTCTGCAAGGAAATCAGACATTTAATTACTCTCAGTGACAAAGTGTCTGCTTTTTCGAAAAAGCTTGATCTTTGTTTAAAAAAATATTATTTCAGGGGAACTACCCCGTTTGATCAACTGTTCCAATTCACCGAGAAACCAGAAAATGCAGAAATCAATAAACAACTGTTGATACATTTGATTTCTGACCATATTCAATCACTGCAGGATCAATTTAACTTCTACTTTAGTGATTTGAACGCACAGAGTTTTCCGTGTGTTTCCAGCCCGTTTCGTGCACACATTGACTCATTAAATTTACTACCATCTAAATTAAACCAATTGATAGAACTGATCAGCGACACTACTTTGAATATGTTGTATCACAAAGTGAGATAGAATTGACCAGCGACACTACTTTGAATATGTTGTATCACAAAGTGAGATAGAACTGACCAGCGACACTACTTTGAATATGTTGCATCACAAAGTGAGATAGAACTGACCAGCGACACCACTTTGAATATGTTGTATCACAAAGTGATATAGAACTGACCAGCGACACTACTTTGAATATGTTGTATCACAAAGTGAGATAGAACTGACCAGCGACACTACTTTGAATATGTTGTATCACAAAGTGAGATAGAACTGACCAACGACACTACTTTGAACATGTTGCATCACAAAGTGAGATAGAACTGACCAACGACACTACTTTGAATATGTTGTATCACAAAGTGAGATAGAACTGACCAACGACACTACTTTGAATATGTTGTATCACAAAGTGAGATAGAACTGACCAACGACACTACTTTGAATATGTTGTATCACAAAGTGAGATAGAACTGACCAGCGACACTACTTTGAATATGTTGTATCACAAAGTGAGATAGAACTGACCAGCGACACTACTTTGAATTGTTGTATCAGAGAGTGAGCTTGGTGAAATTCTGTAGTACTCAGAACTGTCTCAGACATATTACAAAATACTTTTAGATGTCATCATGTTACTTGTTCAAACTGGGGCACTGCCCTATAGATGTTATCACGTTATTTGGTCAAACTGGGGCACCACGCTATAGATGTTATCATGTTACATGGTCAAACTGGGGCACTGCCCTATAGATGTTATCATGTTATTTGGTCAAACTGGGGCACCACGCTATAGATGTTATCATGTTATTTGGTCAAACTGGGGCACCATGCTATAGATGTTATCATGTTACTTGTTCAAACTGGGGCACTGCCCTATAGATGTTATCACGTTATTTGGTCAAACTGGGGCACCACGCTATAGATGTTATCATGTTATTTGGTCAAACTGGGGCACTGTCCTATAGATGTTATCATGTTATTTGGTCAAACTGGGGCACTGCCCTATAGATGTTATCATTTAATTTTGGTCAAACTGGGGCACTGCACTATAGATGTTATCATGTTATTTGGTCAAATTGGGGCACTGCCCTATAGATGTTATCATGTTATTTGGTCAAACTGGGGCACTGCCCTATAGATGTTATCATGTTATTTGGTCAAACTGGGGCACTGCCCTATAGATGTTATCATGTTATTTGGTCAAACTGGGGCACTGCCCTATAGATGTTATCATGTTATTTGGTCAAACTGGGGCACCACGCTATAGATGTTATCATGTTACTTGGTCAAACTGGGGCACCACGCTATAGATGTTATCATGTTATTTGGTCAAACTAGGGCACTGTGCTATAGAAGTTATCATGCTACTTGTTCAAACTGGGGCACCACGCTATAGATGTTATCATGTTATTTGGTCAAACTGGGGCACTGTGCTATAGATGTTATCATGTTACTTGGTCAAACTGGGGCACCGCGCTATAGATGTTATCATGCTACTTGTTCAAACTGGGGCACTGCCCTATAGATGTTATCATGTTATTTGGTCAAACTGGGGCACTGCCCTATAGATGTTATCATGTTATTTGGTCAAACTGGGGCACCACGCTATAGATGTTATCATGTTACTTGGTCAAACTGGGGCACCACGCTATAGATGTTATCATGTTATTTGGTCAAACTAGGGCACTGTGCTATAGATGTTATCATGCTACTTGTTCAAACTGGGGCACCACGCTATAGATGTTATCATGTTATTTGGTCAAACTGGGGCACTGTGCTATAGATGTTATCATGTTACTTGGTCAAACTGGGGCACCGCGCTATAGATGTTATCATGCTACTTGTTCAAACTGGGACACTGCCCTATAGATGTTATCATGTTATTTGGTCAAACTGGGGCACTGCCCTATAGATGTTATCATGTTATTTGGTCAAACTGGGGCACCACGCTATAGATGTTATCATGTTACATGGTCAAACTGGGGCACTGCCCTATAGATGTTATCATGTTACATGGTCAAACTGGGGCACTGCCCTATAGATGTTATCATGTTACATGGTCAAACTGGGGCACTGCGCTATAGAAGTTCTCAAATTATTATGAACTGACCGATGACTGTAGAAAACGACGATGGGGCAGGCTTTGGTTTTAAATTATATTTACCTCAATCAGAATACGGATGAAAAAAATCTTAGAGCCCCTATGCAATATAAACGCGTCAGTGGTCAGTGCTGACCAATCAAGAGTAAGATAACAATCAGACATGAGTTGCTAGTTGTAGATATTTTTAGGGTCATATTGCCATGCGGGGTGTGTAGGCGCACAAAGTTGCCCTCCGTTAGACGCCAGTTGGGGAGCGCAAAGTTGAGATGCAGGATTCCAGGAGGAGAAAGGAAACATTTTCAGAATATTTTAAGATTTATTATTTTATTTGCAGAAAATTTAATTTAGTGGCTTGAAGAAAGTTGGTTAAGATTCTCTTGAAATATTTGAAATGTAATATTTTATAGTTTATTAGGAACAAAATAAAGGAAAAGGAAATTTTTACCACATTTATGGTAAGTGTTCTTAACTATTAAATAGTTAGGAAATATTACATAGTTGGGAAATTTTAAATAGTGGGAAATGTTAAAACGTGGGAAATGTTGAATGGTGGAAAATGTTAAATAATGGGGAAATGTTCAATAAGGGGAAATGGTAAATAGTAGGGATTTTGTTTTAATGAGGAATTTCAAACACTGGGGAAATGTATTTAATTAAATATTTTCATTAAATCCACACGAATATCAGACATGAACACCTGACAGGAGATCAGTTTAAAAAATGTAGAATTCTGTTTTAATGATTTTCTCATGCTACGTGTAGGGCGTGAGACAGAGGCTGCGTTAATTTTTAATGAAGGTTTCAATTTATCAAACTTCTTTACTGTTCCTGATATTTAACATGATTTTTTAAAGTTTTTTAAGTTAAACATTTGTTATTGAAATGTAAGAATATGTTTATAAAATGTTTTTTAAGTTAAACATTTGTTATTGAAATGTAAGAATATGTTTACTAAATGTTTTTTAAGTTAAACATTTGTTATTGAAATGTAAGAATATGTTTATAAAATGTTTAGAACATTAGTTTTCTTCGTGATACACGGACGTTTAAAAAAATTGGATGTCATAGAGAAAAAACAAAACATTTGCAAAATGCAATGATGTGGAAACGTAAATGTCTTTTAAACAAATTTTCTTAAATTTTCTTACGTTTTTCAAAATTCAGTGTTTTTTCCCTTAGATCAGCAGTTCTCAACCTTTTGAAATTCAGGACAACATGTAAAATGTGTGTCTCAGGCACGCACCACTACTGAAAATTGTGCTGTGCTGGAATTTTATATATAAATACACTGTGTATATAAGAACAGTGCCAGTGCTCAAAGTTGAAATATTTCGTCATAGAAGACCCTGGCAGTCAATGTCTGGGGACATTTTTAATTGAGGGAATTTTTTAAAATCATTTATCACAAATAAAAGAAGCCTGTCTATTTTATTTAATATTTTTTACCGTACGAGTTTTCTGTTAGGTATTTTCTCATTACACATCACAATGGTGTGTAATCAATGTAATCAGAACAGGTGTAATCGATGTAATCAGAAGAGACAATAATGTAATTAATGTAATCAAAACTGACAATGATGTAATCAATGTAATCAGAAGAGACATTGGTGTAATCATATTGTCTATCCGAAGACCTTCCTGCCACATTAATGTGGGTGAGACTGCAATCAGGGTTAGAGATAAGTATATATATGTCATGCAAACAGGGTATGTATGAACCTGACACGTCAACAACAGGGTATGTATAAACCAGACAGGACGTCACAAACAGGGTATGTATGAACCTGACAAGACGTCACAAAACAAACGAACGTTTCGGCAAAGAGCCTTCCTCAACGAACAAGTAGACAACAACAAATCAAAAACAACTAATGAAATGAAATTAAAACTTAGCTGCGGTGTAATCCAAAGCCAAAAAAGAGCAAAAAGGGCTTACTTAAAGTGTTGATATTCTATGGGTAGTCCATCTTCTCACTAAGACCAATAAAAGAAAATGTTTATTTTGTTCAAGCCAACACAAGGAGAATGTTGAACACACATTACAGAGTCGCATTATTTATTCATGGATTCAACGATGCACTGGGGTGAAGGTCAAACATAGTTTCTCACAGCTTTATTTCAGAGTAAACTGTTGCTCTTAGCTTTGGGGGAGAACAACAAATTCACATCGCTTGATGATAGAGAAAAAATGTTTGAATTTTTTTCGATTTCAGAAGAACAAACTGTCTCATCTATAATAATAATAATAATAATAATAATTTGATTTAAATTTATAAAGCGCAGTACCCCAGCAAGCAACTGGGCTCAAAGAGCTTTACATAAAATTAGTTAGGATAATTAGTACATGATTATTAATTTATTCGATATAAAACATTCATATGCTAAATCCTAAATATTTAGCTTGATATCAAAGTTATAAATTGTCTCATCTAGCATTTTTCATTATTTAAAATATCAATATTCTTGGCATTTATTTATTATTTTAAAAAAACAACATCAACAAACAACTGTTAGAATAAGAGTTTGATGACCAAACTTTCAAAGGATCAATGTCAAGGTTATATAGTCTAAAAGCTCTTAGATTTCTACATATATAATGTGATAGACACATAATATGACATACATCAAATTAAATAGATACATAAAAAACATACACATATAATAATATGACACAGATACATCATGTAGCAGACATAAAGAAATTGAATCAAAAACCATAAAAACATGGATCAAAAGTAACGACATAATTTTTGCAACAATTACCTCCAATAAGGATAAAAGGTTGTCGAGCCAAGTGGGGGTTGTTCTATTCGTGGCTGTTCTACTCGGGGTTGCTGTGACACGCGGTTTGGTAGGAGTTTGGCAGTGGCGATGTAGAAGTAGATAGACTTGGTTTAATTAAGCCAATGTCCAGTGGGTGACCAGGAAAGTAAACCGTTCCACTTGACTGGTCAGACCGAGATGTCAGGGCTCAAGAGTGACCAGCACACATCGGTCATACCAGTCCCAGGGAAATGGATAACATAGTTCTGTGCTAGCCATAGTCTGCGCTGGACCTGGTAACATAGAGAGATATGGTCAGTAGTGTTGGCTTGATCTGGTAGCTTAGATATGGTCAGTAGTGTTGGCTTGATCTGGTAACTTAGATATGGTCAGTTGTGTTAGCTTGATCTGGTAACTTAGATATGGTCAGTTGTGTTAGCTTGATGTGGTAACTTAGATATGGTCAGTTCTGTTACCTTGATGTGGTAACTTAGATATGGTCAGTTGTGTTAGCTTGATGTGGTAACTTAGATATGGTCAGTTCTGTTAGCTTGATGTGGTAACTTAGATATGGTCAGTTGTGTTAGCTTGATCTGGTAACTTAGATATGGTCAGTTGTGTTAGCTTGATGTGGTAACTTAGATATGGTCAGTTGTGTTAGCTTGATGTGGTAACTTAGATATGGTCAGTTGTGTTAGCTTGATGTGGTAACTTTGATATGGTCAGTTGTGTTAGCTTGATGTGGTAACTTAGATATGGTCAGTTGTGTTAGCTTGATCTGGTAACTTAGATATGGCCAGTTGTGTTAGCTTGATGTAGTAACTTAGATAAGGTCAGTTGTGTTAGCTTGATGTGGTAACTTTGATATGGTCAGTTGTGTTAGCTTGATCTGGTAACTTAGATATGGTCAGTTGTGTTAGCTTGATCTGGTAACTTAGATATGGTCAGTTGTGTTAGCTTGATCTGGTAACTTAGATATGGCCAGTTGTGTTAGCTTGATGTAGTACCTTAGATATGGTCAGTTGTGTTAGCTTGATGTGGTAACTTAGATATGGTCAGTTGTGTTAGCTTGATGTGGTAACTTAGATATGGTCAATTCTGTTAGCTTGATGTGGTAACTTAGATATGGTCAGTTGTGTTAGCTTGATCTGTTAACTTAGATATGGTCAGTTGTGTTAGTTTGATCTGGTAATCAATGATTTAATCAATGTAATCAGAAAAGACAATTGGCACTGAAGAACATCTTGTCAATAACTGGCACTGACGAAAACAGCTGTGATGAGATTTACTAATTCCAAACATGTCAAATGCCGTAACGCCAGCTCGATATTGACCAGTGATGTACAATGTTGACCAGTGATGTCCAGTAGACTGTTGCTAGTCGTAACGGCCGCAATGTAAATGACTTCTACAAGACCCTTCCACAACAGTCATACTAGACGTGGTCTTGAACCGAAATGTCGATTCACACTTAACGACAGTACGAGCTGTTAGATCACTTGCCAGTCATTCATATCATTCAGCCAGTTTGTCATATCATTCATCCAGTCAGTCATGTCATTCGGATAGTCTGCGATCTATCATATCATTCATCCAGTCTGTCATATCATTCAGCCAGTATTCCATCTGTCATATCATTCAGTTAGTATGTCATATCATTCAGTTAGTCTGTATTATCATTTAGCCAGTCTGTCATATCATTTAGCCAGTCTGTCATATCATTCAGCCAGTCTGTCATATCATTCAGTTAGTATGTCATATCATTCAGTTAGTCTGTATTATCATTTAGCCAGTCTATCATATCATTTAGCCAGTCTGTCATATCATTCAGTTAGTATGTCATATCATTCAGTTAGTCTGTATTATCATTTAGCCAGTCTGTCATATCATTCAGCCAGTATGCCATCTGTCATATCATTCAGCCAGTCTGTCATATCATTCAGCCAGTCTGTCATATCATTCAGCCAGTCTGTCATATCATTCAGCCGGTCTGTCATATCATTCAGCCGGTCTGTCATATCATTCAGCCAGTCTGTCATATCATTCAGCCAGTCTGCGATCTATCATATCATTCATCCAGTCTGTCATATCATTCAGCCAGTATTCCATCTGTCATATCATTCAGTTAGTATGTCATATCATTCAGTTAGTCTGTATTATCATTTAGCCAGTCTGTCATATCATTTAGCCAGTCGGTCATATCATTCAGCCAGTCTGTCATATCATTCAGCCAGTCTGTCATATCATTCAGCCAGTATGCCATCTGTCATATCATTCAGCCAGTCTGTCATATCATTCAGCCAGTCTGTCATATTATTCAGCCAGTCTGTCATATCATTCAGCCGGACTGTCATATCATTCAGCCAGTCGTCATATCATTCAGCCAGTCTGCCATCGGTCATATCATTCAGCCAGTCTGTCATATCATTCAGCCAGTCTGTCATATCATTGAACCAGTCTGTCATATCATTCAGCCAGTCTGCCAACGGTCATATCATTCAGCCAGTCTGTCACATCATTCAGCCAGTCATATCATTTAGCCAGTCTGCCATATCATTCAGCCAGTCTGCAATCTGTCATATCATTCAGCCAGTCTGTCATATCATTCAGCCAGTCTGTCATATCATTCAGCAAGTCTGTCATATCATTCAGCCAAGGCTTGACCGCCCAGATGACCTATGCTGAGATGAATCTGGTGCAGAGATCGATAGTCTAACAACATCAACTCGGAAAGCCGGTAGACAATGATTAGATGTGAAGACCTGTAAAGTGGGAACAGTGGCTTGTGATTTGGGAGGGATTGGTAGAGAAGGACGAGGGTCTTTTGGGAACATAAAAATAAGGATGGGGTGGGTAGAGGATGGGGTGGGTAAAGGATAAGGTGGGTAGAGGATAGGGTGGGTAGAGGATGGGGTGTGTAGAGGATGGGGTGGTTAGAGGATGGGGTGTGTAGAGGATGGGGTGTGTAGAGGATGGGGTGGGTAGATGGTGGGGTGTGTAGAGGATGGGGTGTGTAGAGGATGGGGTGTGTAGAGGATGGGGTGTGTAGAGGATGGGGTGGGTAGAGGATGGGGTGTGTAGAGGATTGGGTGGGTAGAGGATGGGGTGGGTAGAGGATGGGGTGTAGACGATGGGGTGGGTAGAGGATGGGGTGTGTAGAGGATGGGGTGAAATTCGCCCAATTTAGCAAGCATGATGAAGGTCGCCTTGTATAATAGTACTGTACGACTATGTTTCCTCTTGTGTTCGTTGGTCAGTGTGCAAAGTAATAAAACTCCAATTAAAAATGTACCAATTGACCCACAATAAAACAAACATTTGACGGGTACAAGCAGACACGTCAAATAAAAAACTTTGCTCTGTTAAAACTTTAAATAAAATAATAATAAAAAAACCCTGTTAATAAAACAACCCCGTAAAAACAAAGCTTTTGACTATAAATTCCTTATATATGAGACATAACTAAAATTATTGATCATGTTCAAACGCGACAAACATTTACAGACTCCCCTTTGCTGTATAACCAAGGGGGGGGGGTGGAAAGGTCTGTTCACTGATAGCTGGACCGAGCTCAGCGTGACACGTAAAATGTAAACAAAAGCACGCCGGTACATCGATGGGTGACGTCAACGCGCGAACTCAACTGGCACGTGAAAGAAAAACAATACAAAACCGTGAATTTGAATTGCATAAGTTAGAAAGAGATACAATTAAAATGTATTAATTTAATTACGGTACGTTCGATAGATCTGAAATTTTGATACGATGCATTGTTAGGTGACACCACTATATGTGCCAAATTTCAGCTCGATGGCATCACGGGAAGTGTGTCATTTTTTACGTTTGTTTTTCCGCCCGACCTACGAAGAGATGACGACAGACGGAGAGAGAGACAGAGAGAGAGAGAGACAGAGAGACAAGATTTTGAAGTTAATATAAGGGATTTAAAAATATAACAAAACTTATAACTATAACCAAACTGTACCAATTGACACGTAAAGGGGAGCAAAATAATAAAAACTCATTAAGATAACCATAAATAACCGGTTGTTAGAAATGTTTTTTGTGGATAACAACTCACTAATTTATTCCGCACTTGACCTCATTCTCATATACACAAACGGTTGCAATAGCCAGGCCCACACAGTGATTTCATCTACTAACAATAGGTTATGTAGAATAACGCAGATTAAAGTGGAGGCGATTATGGCACTGAATGCCAACCACATACATACTGCCATACAAACTAAGGCTCACACTGGTCGACCAATTAATTAAATAAATACTTTGGGTTTTCCCCGGTTAGAAGTTCACACGTCTTCGGGATCGTTAACATGCTTCCACGAACAAGCGTATTCTAACAAACAAACAGGCGTACTCTAACATGCAAACAGACATAATTTTACATACAAACAGCCTCTTCCTGCTTCCTTATAACATTGGCTAATTCATTGTGACGGTGAACTTCATTTTTTTTAAATAAAAAAAACGACCTCCTACCAAAGACCCAGTAGATCTAGCAATAGCATGTCTTCAATCTAGTCCATCTAACAACTAACAACATTATCCCCAATTTTTAACTAGATAAGTTTATTTATAAGCTTATTTATAAGTAGACACCATCATTACAATAAGGACAATTTATAAACAAATATTACACAATCTTCACAACCAGGACAGTTTTAGAACGATATGGCACAAGCTACACAATCAGGACAAGACAAAACAAGACAAGCCGAGTTATAACAAAACAAGACAAGCCTAGTTATAACAAAACAAGACTAGTTATAACAAAACAAAACAAGCCTATTTACAACAAAACAAGACGAGCCTAGTTATAACAAAACAAGAAAAGTCTATTAAAGGGGCCGTCCATAAATGACGTCACGCACCTAGGGGGTAGGGGGGATCCCCACATTTTTAACAAGGGGGAAGGGGGGAATTTAAGAATTGTGACGTCATGTCAAAACACGCTACTTTAAATCAAAGTTCCACTTAAATATTCGATTGCTTACTATTTCTTTTATGACGTGTTACATGGATTGACGCGTATTACGATATTAGAGTGCAGCCTTACACTAAATACATACTAAAATGACAATAAAGTGATTTCAAACATTCTCATTTACATTTTCATATTGAAAAAAACGCTATTAAGGGGGGGGGAGCCTCACAGCTTTGTGACGTCATATGGGGGGGGGGTCTAAGTTTTTGTGATGAAGGGGGAGGGGGTAAAAATAGGCCAAAATCACGTGACGTCATTTATGGACGGCTCCTAATAACAAAACAAGCCCAGTTATAAAACAAGACTAATCATTTTATTTTTTAAAAACAAATAAAGGTAAAAAAATGATTTTTTAAAAACCACGTTTTTACAAGCGGACTAAAAAGAAGAAAATAATTTAAAACTTGTAAGTTCAAGTACTTTGATTTAATATGACTAAAAACGTGGGGCGGGCGCTTATGAGGTTTAACATATGCAGCTCACTCATACTCTCACTTATAGATCTATCTTTTGCCTTCTAAATTAGAAATCTTTAATTTTTATACCAAACACCGCCCCACGTTTTTAGTCATATTAAATCAAAGTACTTGAACTTACAAGTTTTAAATTATTTTCTTCTTTTTAGTCCGCTTGTAAAAACGTGGTTTTTTAAAATCATTTTTTTTACCTTTATTTATTTTATTCTTTTTAGTCCACTAATAAAAACTTGGTTTTTAACAATATTCTTTTACCTCTATTTATTTTACCAAACACCTCACAAGCGCCCGCCCAACGTTTTAAAAACCTTGTGATGTGGTCACGGGGGGAACTCACGGATGTCAACAAAAGCCGACGGTAAAGATGCTTATATATAGACTATAGATAAACTAAAAAGTTCAATAATTTAATAACGGTACATTCGATCGATCTGAAATTTTAATACAATGCATTGTCATCCAAGATCTATCTGTGGTAAAATTTTCAGATCTCTAGGACCATCAGAAGTTGTTCAATTTTACGTTGGCAGATTTGAAAAAATCTTGGGCAAACCAACAAACAATGCCACACCAACGAAAGCGAGTTAATAAAAACGTGGTAATAAGACTATTTGCGGCAGGTCAAGTTTAAAACTTACGACCTATGTTACAGATGACTAAGACTCGGGCGAGACATTAGTGGAGAAGCAGTGAGTCTCAAACCAGCATTGGGTGTCTGATGAGCTCAACGGTCAAACAAAACAGTTGTTATTTACAACGCGAACGTGCGCAAGAAACGTCATAGAGAATGTCATAGCTAATGCGATTAATTAATGGAACCAGTGCGCCAGGATCCACTCCAGCAACACCGACACGCTGGAATATTGATGCTACATGCGCGAAATCGTATTCTTCTAAATCAGTGGTTACCAAAGCGGTCCCTACAGACTCCCAGGGTTCCCCGGTACCATTCAGGGAGTCCGTGGTAAATTAAAGATGATTTAGGGGTCCCTGAACAACGCCAGGGGGTCCCCGCAAGGCTTAATATCAACTAGTAAAATTGTGATCCATTTTTTATTATTATGGAAATTAAAATAAATAACAATAGATAAAATAGTATCTGAATGCTTTTTCTACTAATTAAATACCATCTGAGGTGCTACGGTGCTATCAGTCAAGGAATACAATGTTGTTTTACCTAGAAAAGGAAGTAGAACTACGTTAATTTCCACAGCTATAACCAATCAAAATACAGAGGTACCTCGGTATACGTCTGCTTTGGTATAAGTCCAATTGGTATGCGTCCTGTTTTGACGAAAAAACATTTTGCTTGGTATACGACCTTTGTTTGGTATATGACTTTTTTTTTGAATACGACCCGCATACTACAAATTGTATGAGGTCGTCCATAAATGACGTCAGGGGCGGATCAAGATTACACGGGGCCCCTGGCTGCAATTCCACCTCGGACCCGGTCCAACCACCTTTATTATACACTATAATAAGTTTGGGGCCCTTAAATCATTGGGGGCCCCTGGCTTTAGTCCAATCAGCACCCCCCTTATGCCCCCATAGAATGACGTCACGCGATTTGGTCCATTCCCCTTCCCTCCTCGTCACAAGTCATCACAGAAAGTTACCCCCTCAAATATGACATCACAAAGTTTCGCCCCCCCCCAATGAAACCTTTAATTCCTATTTGAAAATGAGCAGATTTCAAATGACTTTATTGTCATTAATGTATGTATTTAGTTTAGTGTAAGGCTGCGCTCTAATATCGTAACACGCGTGAATCCACTTAAAACATCATTAAATAAATTGAAAGCAATCAAATATTCCAGAGGAACTTTCATTTAAAGTTGAGCGTTTTAATGTGACGTCATATTTCTTAAACCTCCCCTCCGCCTCGTCACACATCTTCACAAAAGTGTGACACCTCCCCCAAGGATGCGTGGCGTCATTTTATATGCAGTACTCAATTGTTTTGGTACGGCAGTTGCTACCATACAGTGGACGATTCGCACAAAAACTCTATTTTGTCACGTGGTTTTGCGTTTTTCTCGTAATTTTTTTATATAGTAAAATCACTTACCAAAAGTTTTAAGAAAGTTAATGAGAGAAGCGAAGCAACAAAAAAAAATCAAAAAAAATTGTTAAGATCACTACGGAGTTGTTTTTAAAAAAAAAGTGAATGTAATATAAGATGAAATGGGCGTGCGTGTCTGGGACTTGATTGAAGCATGCCAAGAATGACGATTTCTATGATCGTGAAAAACAAAGACTCTATTAAAGATACACAAAAAAAATTTGGAATCGATTAGAAAAAATGGTTTAAGTTCTTTTTATTGATGTATTTTAGTATTAAGCAGTATTACGTCAATAAGTGTTTAAATATGTAAATAACAAAACGATTTTTTCCCCATGTGAATGGATTAATCATTTCCCCTCAATTTCTTATAGTTAAACCAGGTTTGCTATACATCCTTTTCGGTATAAGTCCAAGGGTCTGGAACGGATTAAGGATGTAGACCGAGGTTCCACAAAACTTGGTTTATTGAAAGCTCAAGTTTGATTGCCTAAGAAATGCGGAATTCCTATAAGTAGGTCAGAAAAATACAATTTTTTAACGTGAATCAACGAGGGTTGCCAGGTTGGGTAATTTTCACAGTGTCGTGAAGTTATATTTTCTTAATTGTATCGCATCATCAAATAATTTTTTGGAAAGGGCTTTACTGCGGCATTCCATTAAAAAAGTTAATAATTATTAACAGTGGTTTGTTACAACAAATAAGAGAATAAGTGAGCCGAAGAAAAATCCCGACAATGCAGTGTAGTTGAATGGCTAATGTTTCGAAACAGATACGAAAGGTGAAACAATATTTACTGAATTAAAAAGATTTTTCGAAGTTAAAGCTATATCCTTGACTTTCAAGCATACTTAAAACAAACTGTACCTAATGTGTGTTCAGTAAATTGTGACATTCAACGACATCATTTATTCCCATAAAAACCTAATGAAAGGTTGCATGGATCACAAGATGTCGTCATTGGAGAAGTTAATAAAATCAAAGGTATACAATGAGAGATTATTTGCTCAACATTGTTTGGTAAATGACGACGACTATAACCATTTACTTATTCACACAAAAGTGCGTTGGTTGTCAAAAAGTGCATATTTAAATAGATTTTATGCTCTCTTTGATTCAATGTTGGATTTCCTTGAAAGCAAAGACAATGATTTTCGACACGATTAACTCAAGAATAACATATCCTTTATGAACGAGTTATTTGACAAATTTGACGAAGCTAATGTGAAAGTACATGGTGAACAATTCAATTTAATCACAACTAATAAAAAGAACCCGTAAAAAAAAAGTTTTTGACTATAAATCCTTTACACAGGAGACATAACTAAAAGAATGTTTATTATAATACGCAGCGCAAGACAATCCAAAAATACAACAATTTAGTTATGTCTCGTAAAACGTGTTTAATATAAATCGGGATTATGTTTATAAAAAGTATTGTCAATATAATACGCACCAAATCGCGCAAAGTATTAAAAATGTCGTTCAATATAATACGCACAGGGACACTCTATCTCAAAAAATAACATGATACATAGAGATACATAAAATAATCTAAAAATTGAATAATTTTATTACAGAACATGCGATCGATCTGAAATTTTGATACATCATTTTTATCATCGGCACAAAACTGCCTGCAAAATTTGAGCTCGCTAGCTTACGAGAAAGTGAGTTAAAAATCGATCCAAAGATTTTTCGACAAGCAAGCAAACAATCAACCAGACACCACGAGTTAATATAAAGGATTTAATACATAGAAATAAAAAAAAGATTTTTAAAAACAAAGTTTTTATAAGCGGACTAAAAAGAAGAAAATACTTTTTTTTTCACAGAATTGTGAAGGAAAAATCTTTTTCTGGATTGATAAAAATTTCAAACTTATATGCTCAATTACTATGATGTAATATGACTAAAAACGTGGGCGGCGCTTTTTATGCGTTTGGCTAAAATGATTAGGGTTTACAAATGACAGCAAGAAAATGAGTGAATTGAATTAGTTGATGTGGTCGGGGTTGGTGTGAACTCGGCACGTGAATGTAATGTAAACAAGAGCAGACGGATAATACATATGCTTATATATAATCAGAGAGTTGCTCTTCGCGGATGACGCAGCCCTTACCTCACATACAGAGGCAGGACTCCAACAGTTGGTCAATACGTTCTCAGAGGCATGCAATGATTTTGGTTTAACGATTAGCCTAAAAAAGACCAACATTATGAGACAAGGCACTGACCGCCTTCCAGCAATCTCCATTGAGGGAAACCTTGGATGTCGTCGAGGATTTCACATACCTTGGCAGTAACATCACAAGCACACTCTCCCTGAATAAGGACATATGAACCAGAATCGGCAAGGCCGCATCATTAATGTCTAGGCTGAATCAAAGAGTGTGGACCAATGCGCAGCTCACAGATAGGACGAAAATCACTGTGTACCAGGCCTGCGTGCTCAGCACACTCCTCTATGGCAGTGAGTGCTGGACGACCTACGCCAAGCAAACAAAGCAGCTCAACAGCTTCCACTTACGATGCTTGCGTAGGATTCTACGCATCAAGTGGCAGGACAAGATCACCAATCTCGAGGTACTCAGAAGAAGTCATATGCTGAGTATGCACTCAATTCTAAGTGAGAGGCGCCTGCGGTGGTTAGGTCATGTCCGCAGGATGAGCTCGGAGCGCATTCCTAGAGCCTTGCTTTACGGTGAGCTGGCAACCGGTAAGAGAAAAAGAGGTCGCCCCTGCTTGCGCTTCAAGAACGTCTGCAAGAAAGACATGTCATTGGCACAGATAGACTATAAAACGTGGGAGATCATTGCCGAGGAACGCACCTCCTGGTGGGCAAAAGTGCGTGAGGGCATTCATGTCGCGGAAGCATCCCTCATAGCTTTGAGTGAAGAGAGAAGGGCCAGGAGAAAGCGCAGGTGGGGGGCAGAGGAGCAGGAGTACACGCCATCGTCCCATGAGAACGGACAGTTGCCATACATACATATATAGATAATTTAAAAAGTTCAATAATTATAATGGTACATTCGATCGATCTGAAATTTTGATACAATGCATTGTCATCCAAGATCTATCTGTGGTAAAATTTTGAGATCTCTAGAACCATCAGAAGTGGTTTAATTTTTCGTTGACAGATTTGAAAAATTGTGGACAGACAAACAGGAACGAAAGTGAGTTAATAAAAACGTGGTAAAAAAGCGCAATATCTGCTTCTTTTTTTTTGCAAAACTTTTTCTGCACAAAGAAAACTTGGGAAGAGGAGAATGTTATGTTTCCAAATCTTTCGAAATTGCAAAGTAGAGATGAAGATTTCTTAGCTTACTGTCAACAATTAACGGCTCTTCATGCAGACCTGAACCAAAGATTTGAAGACATTCTTCTTTTGGATAATGCCGACTGGCAGTTGAACCATTTTGCGCGTGGCCAAACTCAGACCCCAAACACAGATGCATCCAAACTAATACAGGAGCAGCTTGTTGAATCACCCACACATGAGGAACATAAATCATAGTTACAACAAGGATACCACATATACCACATATTTTGGTTACAGAAACAGAACCCAAATTGTATAACCTGCATTTGTTTTTATTGTACAGACGTTGACTGTATTTCCGTATTCTTTTTTGGTAGGACGTGAATTCAGTGCCGCTATGAGCCTTGTCGCACACACACACAAATAGAAACTGGCAGAAATTAGTGCTCGTGGGGATTTGCGGTTGCTATTCACAAACATTGAGTCGGAGATAAAAACACTCCTAAAATCTAATCACGTTCATCCAAGTTATTAATTGTTTTAACTTTTATTTTAAATAAAAGTTATTATTTCACTAAATACTTCATCAAAATGTTGCTTTTTTGGATTTGTAATTTATGTACTATGCATATATGTGGTTTTTTCACTTGGTGGTCCATGGGCTAGTTTTGAGTTTAAAAGGGGTCCATGTGTCAAAAAAGTTTGGGAATCACTGTTCAAAATTATGACACTTCCCTAATCATGGGGGTTATTTAAATCATTTTCTTCAAGGTTATATTTATAGCGAATGTTTTTTCTCACAGCCGCACAGCACCTCAATTACACCAGTGCAGATCGATGCGAATAAAACATGAAGGGAAACTGACTCGCCGCAGTAGTGCTAACTGATCAAAAGACACCTAAACCAGCCCTAGCTTCAGACCAAATGTGTGTGCGTGTGTGTGTGTTTTGGTGGGGGGGGGGTAGATGTATAACGTCAATATCAAGACCTAAAATATCTCGGCATTTGTGCAAATATATGTGTGTGTGGGGGGGAGGGGGTAGATGCTTTAACGTCAATTTCAAGACCTACAATATCTCGGCATTAGAGCAGGACAGAGAGCACATGCCTTCGCTGCCCACATTTGACGCGCACTCATCCATGGCGTCACGATCCTTCTTACGTCATCACATTGCCAAATGCACCGGGTACTGGACTTTATAATGACATCACCTTGCAATGTGCAACAGCAACTGTGATATAAGTAAAGTCGTGTGCAGGCGTCCGGAAGTTGGGCTTAAATTTTTTTTGTGTTAAACCTATTTCAAACTTACTATAGCAACAGACAGTCGTTTAGCGTTCTCGTCTGCTTCAAGTCTTGGAGCATTTCAGGAATTCACATCAAAATTTTTAACACTGACAAGTTTGAAGAGCGAAAACCATTTTATAGCTGGAGACACTTCAACGACCAGTGTTTCGGGGCCTGTGCTTAGAATGACCTTCTTGCGTTTATAAAGAAATTAAACTAGTTATGATTTTTATAAGTATTTTCAAGCAATCGCCAATAAAAAAAAATCAATCAATCATTGTACATAAAGTCAAGGAATGACTTGAAATTTAGTCAGCCAATTACTGGAAATAAAGTCATTTAATCATTTGATGAAAAGTCAAGCAATGACTTGAAATTAATTCAAGCAATGACTTTTCTGTACATTTAATGTAAATACTTGTTTTCGTGTATTTATAATAATGAATGCATCAGCCGATACGTTTCTTGTGTATTTAATTAATGTGTCATTTATTAAAGCTTAAATTTATTGTTATGGTCACACAATGCGTTTGTACATATTGTATCTTTTAAAGCTTTATTGCAGTCCTATTTTGTATGAATAAATTCAAGCAATATGAGGAAATAAAGACAAGATTTCCAGGTAAATGTATAGAAATTTGAAACTATATCCAAGATGTCGTTTTCAGCTTCGGGGGAAAAAAGTTAGAAAATTGATTGCAATATTGATCTTAACGTAATCCATATGAAAGGGTGGGGGACCATCTCGGTGGGATATGACACATGCAAGCTCAGATGAGACTAAATTGTCTACATGACATGGTATGACACACGCACGCTCAGATGAGACTAAATTGTCTACATGACATGGTATGACACATGCAAGCTCAGATGAGACTAAATTGTCTACATGACATGGTATGAAACACGCAAGCTCAGATGAGACTAAATTGTCTACATGACATGGTATGAAACACGCAAGCTCAGATGAGACTAAATTGTCTACATGACATGGTATAACACACGCACGCTCAGATGAGACTGATTGTCACATGACACGATATGACACTCGCAGCTGATATAGTCTTGACATGCGATGACACATAAGAGTTGAGATGAAGTGGACAGTTTACCCTGAAATGACAGCGGTGGTTGAGAGTGACGTCACATGTAAGTTGATCTCTTTAAATATATATTTAACAAATTATTTTTTAAAATACCTAAGTGCAGCAATTTTAGTTGAGTTCCTCTAAAACAATGTATATGTTCGGATAAAACAAATGTAACATACCTCTAATTACTACAAAAAGACTAGTATGTTCGGAAATAACAAAAGATGTATAAGTTTAGTTAAACCAAACAGTCTGATAGCTTTAGTTGCTACAAAAGGTCCTGTAATATCTTTAATTAATATAAAAGGTTCCTTAGCAAGATTTAGTTGCTAACAAAGGTCCTGTAATATCTTTAATTAATATAAAAGGTTCCTTAGCAAGATTTAGTTGCTAACAAAGGTCCTGTAAGAAGCTTTAGTTGCTACAAAAGGTCTTATCTTATCTTATCTTATCTGTTTACAGACGCTCCTTTTATACAGAAGATTATTGCGTCATACGCTTATCTATGGTTTGTGTTTAGTCCTGCATTTTTATTAGAGATTTAAATGTTGATAAAGTGATGGTTTTCCTGGATTTTTCAGGCAACCCATTCCACGCCCGAATTCCGGACGGGAAGAAGGAAAACTTGTATGTGTTTGTTCTTGCATACGGAATAAGAAAGGTGTTTTTATCCTTATGTCTATCTGAGGGTTGTATTAAGTTATCTTTGTGTTGTATTTCTAAATTAGAATTAATTGCTTTATGTATGATTAATACTTTGCTTTTGGTTCTTCTATCCTCTAGTGTTTCAAGGTTTAATGATTTAACTAATGGTGTTATTCTTGTCAGTTTCGAATATTCTCCAGTAATGAATCTGGCAGCTCTTTTTTGAATTTGTTCTAGTTTATCAATGTTTTCTTTGGTGGATGGGTCCCACACAGAAGATGCATATTCTAGTACAGGTCTCACCAAAGTGAGGTAGCATTTTAGTTTTATATCTCTATACATTTGTTAAAGTTTCTTTTTATAAAGCCTAAGGTTTTGTTTGATTTTTTAATAACTTCATTGACATGGGGATTCCATGATAGTTTCTCATTTATTAAGACTCCTAAGTATTTTGCATCTTTAGTTTGGGTCAGTTCTTTTCCATGAATGTAATATTTTGAATTTATTTGTTTCTTTTTCTTTGTTACTCTTAACAGTTGACATTTTTCTGAGTGGAAAGACATACTCCAGTTAGTTTCCCATTTTATCAATTCATCTAAGTCTTTTTGTAAAATTTAGCTGTCTCGTTCTGATTTAAGTCTTGAAAGTAGCGTTAGTTGTTAGAAAAGGTCTTGTAAGTCTGTAAGTCTGTAAGTCTACCATAAAAATGGCCTAAAACGTCTAACTAAAAGACCAAAATACTTCACAATATAATCTCACTGACATAACATCCCATTGTCTCATCACTTCACAATGTAATCACACTGACATACCATCCCATTAGCTCATCACTTCACAATATAATCTCACTGACATACCATCCCATTAGCTCATCACTTCACAATATAATCTCACTGACATACCATCCCATTGTCTCATCACTTCACAATATAATCTCACTGACATAACATCCCATTGTCTCATCACTTCACAATATAATCTCACTGACATAACATCCCATTGTCTCATCACTTCACAATATAATCTCACTGACATAACATCCCATTGGCTCATGCCGGTGTTAACAGTTTATACGCACTCGCTAAAGCCCGACCACAGACGCCTACCCCAGTGCCTTGTACGAGTCATTAACACAGATCGCCAATCCATTAATTCATTTTTGGCTTGTGAAACTTTAGTTGAAAGCTAATATCTGTCTTTGTCGAGATTCGCTTTGTGCCCATTACTCGGAGCTTTTAGGTTCAATTGGAGGGAAACCGGGTCTGCTGGTAGGTCGGGGGAGGGGGGGAGGGGAGAAGGGGCGGGGGAGGAGGGGAGGGGCGGGGGGAGAGAAATTTCAGGTGAGATACAAAGATAAAAGTTTAGATAACATACAAGGAGAAAAAGCTTGCATTTCTGCTTCTTTTGTTCAATCTCAAACTAGTTCATTCCCCGGCGCTGTCAATGATATCGTAAAATAAATAAATATCTAAGGCCCTTTTAGCTAACATCAACATTAAGAACGACAATATCCCTCTGCAAACAATAAAGTTTCTAAATTTAAAGACCAACATTTTAATAGTTTTCTTACATATAATACATTTTTATTAACGTCAATAATTTTAGAAAACTAATATTGGATCACGTTCACCAAAGGATCCCAAGGACATTTACTATGTAACTCTCTCCTCTGGTAAAAATACCATGACAATTATTTCCCTGTAAAAAATGTCATTAGAAAAGGATAATTATCTCCTATTCATTCACTACGGGATCCCTGTCCCGGTAGAACCACTGTCCCGGTAGAACCACTGTCCCGGTAGAACCACTGTCCCGGTAGAACCACTGTCCCGGTAGAACCACTGTCCCGGTAGAACCACTGTCCCGGTAGAACCACTGTCCCGGTAGAACCCCTGTCCCGCTAGAACCCCTGTCCCGCTAGAACCCCTGTCCCGACAGTATTCCGTTCCCGATAAGAATTCAATTTCTTAGGATAATCTGTAAAGACAAACAGATTGTATAATAACTTTAAATAGTATTCTATAGCTTTAAATAGTATTCTATAGCTTTAAATAGTATTCTATAACTTTAAATAGTATTCTATAGCTTTAAATAGTATTCTATAACTTTAAATAGTATTCTATAGCTTTAAATAGTATTCTATAGCTTTAAATAGTATTCTATAGCTTTAAATAGTATTCTAAAGCTTTAAATAGTATTCTAAAGCTTTAAATAGTATTCTATAGCCTTAAATAGTATTCTATAGCCTTAAATAGTAATTCTATAGCTTTAAATAGTATTCTATAGCTTTAAATAGTATTCTAAAGCTTTAAATAGTATTCTATAGCTTTAAATAGTATTCTATAGCTTTACATATTTGCCTGCAAGATTATTAAAAGAACTAAGCAATGAACTGTCCCCAATCCTTGTAGTTCTCTTTCAAGCCTCTCTAAACCAGGGTAAAGTGCCCCAGGATTGGAAATTAGCTAATGTAAGTCCACTCTTTAAGAAAGGGGATAAATCAGACCCTGGTAATTACAGGCCTGTATCACTTACTAGTATCACCTGTAAATTACTAGAACACATAATATATAGTAGAATAGTTAACCACCTTGACAAATATAATGCCCTATGCCCACATCAACACGGCTTTAGAAAAAACAGATCATGTGAAACACAATTAATAGGTTTAATAGATGAACTATCAAAAGGCTTGGACAAAAATGATCAAATAGATACACTATTACTAGACTTCTCAAAAGCATTTGACAAAGTTCACCACCTTAGTTTACTTAAAAAACTTAACTACTTTGGAATCTCAGGTTCCTTACATCACTGGATCCAAGACTTCCTTTTGGGCAGGGAGCAAACTGTAATAATTAATGGATCTAAATCTGCACCAATAAAGGTTAACTCAGGAGTTCCACAAGGAACTGTGCTAGGTCCCTTACTCTTTTTAATTTATATAAATGATTTACCCAACAACATTTCAACAGGTACAAAAGTTAGGCTATTTGCTGATGATTGTATAATCTATAGAACAATTAAATCAGAACAAGATAGCAAAATTTTACAAAAAGACTTGGATGAATTGATAAAATGGGAAACTAACTGGAGTATGTCTTTCCATCCAGAAAAGTGTCAACTGTTAAGAGTAACAAAGAAAAAGAAACAAATAAATTCAAAATATTACATTCATGGAAAAGAACTGACCCAAACTAAAGATGCAAAATACTTAGGAGTCTTAATAAATGAGAAACTATCATGGAATCCCCATGTCAATGAAGTTATTAAAAAATCAAACAAAACCTTAGGCTTTATAAAAAGGAACTTTAACAAATGTAATAGAGATATAAAACTAAAATGCTACCTCACTTTGGTGAGACCTGCACTAGAATATGCATCTTCTGTATGGGACCCATCCACCAAAGAAAACATTGATAAACTAGAACAAATTCAAAAAAGAGCTGCCAGATTCATTACTGGAGAATATTCGAAACTGACAAGAGTAACACCATTAGTTAAATCATTAAACCTTGAAACACTAGAGGATAGAAGAACCAAGAGCAAAGTAGTAATCATACATAAAGCAATTAATTCTAATTTAGAAATACAACACAAAGATAACTTAATCCAACCCTCAGATAGACATAAGGATAAAAACACCTTTCTTATTCCGTATGCAAGAACAAACACATACAAGTTTTCCTTCTTCCCGTCCGGAATTCGGGCGTGGAATGGGTTGCCTGAAGAATCCAGGAAAACCAACACTTTATCAACATTTAAATCTCTAATAAAAATGCAGGACTAAACACAAACCATAGATAAGCGTAGGACGCAATAATCTTCTGTATAGAAGGAGCGTCTGTAAACAGATAAGATATAAGATAAGATAAGATAAAATAGTATTCTATAGCCTTAAATAATATTCTATAGCCTTAAATAGTAATTCTATAGCTTTAAATAGTATTCTAAAGCTTTAAATAGTATTCTATAGCTTTAAATAGTATTCTATAGCTTTAAATAGTATTCTATAGCTTTAAATAGTATTCTAAAGCTTTAAATAGTATTCTATAGCTTTAAATAGCATTCGAATCTGCTTACAATAATAATTGCCGTAGATCGAATCTAAAGGATGGCAGATATCGGTCAGATGATCTCAGTACTCGATTCGTATTCCCTTCCCCCCACACCACCCACGTAAGGTGTGTACATTAGGTTCATGTTCTCGGGGTCATGGATATCAGCAAGGATCAGTTCACAGGAAGTTTTTACTTTTCATTTTGATTTGTTTGGTTTGATGTAAACCTTTGGTCAATGTTGTGGGTGAGGACATGTCTTCAGATGTGGTGAGGACATGTCTTCAGTTGTGGGTGAAGAGATGTCTTCAGTTGTGGGTGAGAACATGTCTTCAGTTGTGGGTGAGGACATGTCTTCAGATGAGGTGAGTAAAGTCTTCAGATGTTGTGAGTAAAGTCTTCAGATGTTGTGAGTAAAGTCTTCAGTGGCTGTTGACAAGGGATTTTTCTCTCCAAGTTACGAGATCACACCTAGAATTGATTTCTGTTCGATTCAATAACTGGAACTGCTTATTTTAACAACTATTTGTCGATTAGGATGTTGGTTGTCTGCATCCCTTATACTAAAATGTGAAATGACGCCCTTGTTTTGGACTACAACTTTAACAGCCAAAGATTCAACGTATTGAACAGATTTGTAATATTTCTACAGATCCGTGAACCGTCTCGCGGTAAATGGACTTAACCACAGAAGTGCGGTCAATCACTGACCGGAAATGTCACACAAACTGGATCAGTGTGTTCACTAAAGATACAGTTTATCCCTGACCGGACATGTCCTATAAACTCGATCAGTGTGGTCACTGCCTTATGAGGCACTGGCTAGTGGCCAGACTTTTTACCGGGTTCAGCCAATCGTTGACTATTCCCTCACATTTCGATCATATTTTGAAAAAACGAGTTTCTTATACAACCGGACACAGACAACCGGAAAACCGGACACAGACAACCGGACATTTGGACACAGACGACCGAACATCCGGACGACTAGGTGTGCAGGGTTGGATTGCAAGAATAGTGTAAGATTTTGTTAGTCTAACTCAGGGGTCGGGAAACCATGGCTTGCAAGCCAGATGTGGCTCTATTGATGGCTGCATCTGGCTCTCAGACAAATGCTCGATTATAAAAAAAATAATCCAGACACCTTTGATCTACATATTAATTGCATATAAAAAAAAGAATTCAGAGACATACTTATTGTACTTTTAGTGTTGAAATTACTCAAAATGCACACATTTACTTGAAGTTCTTGCTTTAAACATAATGTATGGCTCTCACAGAATATTGCTTTTCAAAATATGTGGTGTTTATGGCTCTCTCAGAACAAATATGTGGTGTTTATGGCTCTCTCAGACAAAATATGTGGTGTTTAAGGCTCTCTCAGAACAAATATGTGGTGTTTATGGCTCTCTCAGACAAAATATGTGGTGTTTAAGGCTCTCTCAGACCAAATATGTGGTGTTTAAGGCTCTCTCAGACGAAATATGTGGTGTTTATGGCTCTCTCAGACAAAATATGTGGTGTTTATGGCTCTCTTAGACAAAAAGTTTCCCGACCCCTGGTCTAACTTGTGGCTTTTGGTGATGACGGTTGTACTTGGTGATGACGCTTGTAGTCGGTGATGACGCTTTTAGTCGGTGATGACGCTTGTAGTAGGTGATGACGCTTGTAGTCGGTGATGACGCTTGTAGTCGGTGATGACGCTTGTAGTCGGTGATGTCGCTTGTACTCGGTGATGACGCTTGTAGTCGGTGATGACGCTTGTATTCGGTGATGACGCTTGAAGTCGGTGATGACGCTTGTAGTCGGTGATGACGCTTGTAGTCGGTGATGACGCTTGTACTTGGTGTTTAAGATTCTACTTGGTGTTGTTTACTGTCACGTCCCATCGTTTAAAGTGTGGACTGAGGTGAGTTGAGACACATTTCCTTCATATCATCCAGCCGCATACCAACAGATGTATTGTCACACATTCAATAAAAGCCAGTTTCACATTCTCACCATCAAAATTTGTGAGCGAACTTTCAACTCACCAGAACACAAGCAACAGCAAACAAAGTCTTGGAACAGCCGCGAGATTTATCGAGACGAGATTTGAAACGAGACATGATCGATAACTTGAAATTAAACTTGAAGTAAAACCAATTACAGACAGTACTTTTAGTTTCGCCCTGTAACCAAGATTACTTTTAACTTTTGGTATTAGAAAATGTTAAATTGTTTCCTTAACATTCACAGACATCTTTTTACTTTACGTGTCAGATGGCTACGTCATAGTTTGATGAGGAAATATCTAAATGTACTTTCCGCCATTTGAACTTAACTTAGTTCTACTCATTTCAGAAGATTCAAATCTAAGGTGACCAGATGTCCCGATTTAGGCGGGACAGTCCCGATTTCAGACCTCATGTCCCGCTGACCATCGCTAGTCCCGGCGGGACGCCCGTTTGTCCCGCTTTCCTTAATACTTTATTTCATAAAATAAATACAATTAGTTTTACATGTATTGCCAGTGATTTTTGGGTAAGAATGAATTAATATTTTCTTAAATTTAATTAAATATTCAAAACTGTGTTGTTCTCTTTTTTTAAAACTAAAATTGCTTTATTATAAGCTAAACCGGTTGGTGCGAACATTTCTGTGGTTATTTACATTTTACTCCTTGATACGACTTTCCTGTGACTTGTCGGCGATCCCGATACGTGAAGTGACCAGATGTCCCGATTTTTTGCTCCAGAACCCGTGGGGCCCCGTCCCGATTTGTCCCCCGGAAAATCTGGTCACCTTAAAAGCGAATAATTTAATTGGTCTAATCCAGAGTAACATACATAAATAACCCGTGTCTAGATTTTGTCAATTGTCCAGATTGCGTCTTACTCGCGTTGGTGGAACTGCTCGGGTGCAGACATTCTACCTTACATTGCCCGAGGCAGACATTCGCCGGTACAATGCCCGAGGCAGACATTCGCCGATACATTGCCCGAGATAAGACATTCTGCCGTACATTGCCCGAGATAAGACATTCTCCCGTACATTGCCCAGATAAGACATTCTCCCGTACATTGCCTGAGTTAGACATTCTCCCGTACATTGTCCGAGTTAGACATTCTCCCGTACATTGTCCGAGTTAGACATTCTCCTGTACATTGCCTGAGTTAGACATTCTCCCGTACATTGTCCGAGTTAGACATTCTCCTGTACATTGCCTGAGTTAGACATTCTCCCGTACATTGTCCGAGTTAGACATTCTCCCGTACATTGCCCGAGTTAGACATTCTCCCGTACATTGTCCGAGATAAGACATTCTCCCGTACATTGCCCAGATAAGACATTCTCCCGTACATTGCCTGAGTTAGACATTCTCCCGTACATTGTCCAAGTTAGACATTCTCCCGTACATTGTCCGAGTTAGACATTCTCCTGTACATTGCCTGAGTTAGACATTCTCCCGTACATTGTCCGAGTTAGACATTCTCCTGTACATTGCCTGAGTTAGACATTCTGCCGTACGTTGCCCGAGATAAGACATTCTCCCGTACATTGCCCGAGGCAGACATTGCATACCCACCCTAGCCACAGCCTGAAGGAGATATTTCTCACTAACCTTGAACTTGACATTAAACACTGACAGATTAGTTTTTTAACTCAGTTTTCAGAAAAGTAATAGGGTTTTCCCGGTGTTGAAATAAATAGATTTGTTGCTGTCTCATTATTTAGTGCAGGGGTCGGCGAACGTTTTTGCCCGTTACCCCAAAATATAAAATTTTATGATGCCGTTACCCCCGAAGGCGCGAGGTCCATTCCACACCGCTTAGGCGTTTTGGGAGCGTTGTAAGCCCTCCTCCCTCCCCTAACGGGCCTAGGGGCTAAGCCCCAGCCGAAAATGCATCTTTTGTGTTTTAGAAGCCTGATAAGTGAAAAATGACCCGAAAAGGATTATGCGTATGTAGTCGAATATATAATATTATTGTTTTAACGGTTATAGGTCTAACGGCCCTGGCCATTCTTGATATGATAAATCTGACATAATGCACTAAAGTCGGATGAACACATATTTACTTTAAAAAACAACATAAATTATAAATTTAATATAAATTATTGTCATAAATTTTTATTATAAAACACAGTGGTATTTTCTTTAAATCTCATTACAGTTCAGTTTTTTTAAAAAATGATGTCAATCCTTTTTTGACACAATTCCATCGAAATTGGGGCTCTTTGTTGTCATGGAAGTTGGATGCTGTCTTCACGGTCCATCGATTTCGAAGCTTTGTTTTTATGATCACCAGAGTGGAAAATATCAGCTAAGTATGCCAGATGTGCAACCCAACAATACTTCGTAAACTTCTCCGTCAGTGCAGGCTTTGACCAGCCAGAAATGTTAGAAGTTCAGCTTTCAGAGCCCAAACTCTGTTCAGAACATTGTCGCGTGAAAGCCACAGTACCTAGGTGTGATAAAGTAGGTCTGTATATTCAGCATCACCATCTTTACATAAATCACGAAACAGTCATGTTTGCATTGCCTGTCATTTAATCAAATTTACAATCTGGATAATGTCATGCATGACGAACTCCAGTTCAGGTTCCAAATGTTTCACAAGCAGAGCTTGACGATGGAACATACAGTGGTTAACTTCAATTTTGGCATTCCTCTCTCTTGCAAAAGCCAAAAAACCACTTACTCGACACAACTTAGCTGGTGCTCCAACAACAGACACGGCAATACAGTCTTCCCATTTTAAATTAACCGTATCAAAGAATTCATTAACTTTATTGAATACATCAATTCCTTGACATCGCAGTTCGAGGGGAGCACAATACAACATTTCCTCTTTAATTGTTTGTACAACTTTGAATCGAGAATATACCATAAGCTAGGCATTACTACTGACATTAGTAGTCACATTACTACTGACACCAGTGGTCACATTACTACTGACATCAGTGGTCACATTACTACTGACATTAGTGGTCTCACTACTACTGACAACAGTGGTCTCATTACTACTGACATCAGTGGTCACATTACTACTGACATCAGTGGTCACATTACTACTGACATCAGTGGTCACATTACTACTGACATTAGTGGTCTCACTACTACTGACATCAGTGGTCACATTACTACTGACATCAGTGGTCACATTACTACTGACATCAGTGGTCACATTACTACTGACATCAGTGGTCACATTACTACTGACATCAGTGGTCACATTACTACTGACATCAGTGGTCACATTACTACTGACATCAGTGGTCACATTACTACTGACATCAGTGGTCACATTACTACTGACATCAGTGGTCACATTACTACTGACATCAGTGGTCTCATTACTACTGACATCAGTGGTCACATTACTACTGACATCAGTGGTCACATTACTACTGACATCAGTGGTCTCATTACTACTGACATCAGTGATCTCATTACTACTGACATCAGTGGTCACATTACTACTGACATCAGTGGTCACATTACTACTGACATCAGTGGTCTCATTACTACTGACATCAGTGGTCTCATTACTACTGACATCAGTGGTCACATTACTACTGACATCAGTGGTCACATTACTACTGACATCAGTGGTCACATTACTACTGACATCAGTGGTCACATTACTACTGACATCAGTGGTCACATTACTACTGGCATCAGTGGTCACATTACTACTGACATCAGTGGTCACATTACTACTGACACCAGTGGTCACATTACTACTGACATCAGTGGTCACATTACTACTGACATCGGTGGTCACATTACTACTGACATCAGTGGTCACATTACTACTGACATCAGTGGTCACATTACTACTGGCATCAGTGGTCACATTACTACTGACATCAGTGGTCACATTACTACTGACACCAGTGGTCACATTACTACTGACATCAGTGGTCACATTACTACTGACATCGGTGGTCACATTACTACTGACATCGGTGGTCACATTACTACTGACATCGGTGGTCACATTACTACTGACATCGGTGGTCACATTACTACTGACATCGGTGGTCACATTACTACTGACATCAGTGGTCTCATCAAGCTGAATAGCAAAGAATTCACTCGCATTTATAGAAGAAAGTAATTGTTCCCGGACATTTTCAGCCAAAGTAGAAGTTCTTTCTTTCAAAACTTTTGCTGACAAAGGTACTGAATTTAGTTTCATACAAGGATCATACAGGGGTCAGGGGTTAACTTCAATTTTGGGATCCCTCTCTTTTGCAAGAGCAGAAAAATCTTATTAATAAACCGTGCCTTTAAACCTGTAGTACATTTACGTACACATGACGGATTTTGATAAAAAAAAATTAATTAAAAGATTAAGATCCGACGGATTTTAGCGGATTTTTATTTGTCCCCAAATGAGGCTGTTTACCCCCAGGAATTCCCTTTTTACCTCAAATGGGGTAATTTACCCCTGTTCGCCGACCCCTGATTTAGTGCATCGAATGTTTGATAACGCCAAAAGACAAATAAGAAATACTGATCTTTTCCACCTGCAATTTTTATGAACTATCATTTCTTTTAAAACAGAACCAAATACAAACGTCTTTTCTTTAGGCCTTTGATATCATGCAATAAGCAGCATGGATAATTTCACGTAGCTATTTCTTTTCCACTTATATATTTTAAAGACAAGATTTGAACGTCTTCAAATTCAATTTTCGGACGCGACTTCAAAAATAAACGAATTTCTCCGAATAATTTTAAGCCAAGATAAAAAATTCTCAATTTTTTTATGCCAAGGCTTTGATCATCTTATGTCGTGTCTGGAAGGATCGATAAATTGAAATAGAGCTGAGCAAATATTTCTACAGAACAACAATGTGCACTCAATTTTAAACAACTTTCATGCCAGCCCCTACCAACCATATAACAACGCCACATCAATTATATCAAACACGGACACAACCACACATCAGCCATATCAGTCACATAAGGTAATATCAGTCACAGCAGACACATGAGTCATATCAGTCACAGGAGACATATCATCAAACACCTCAGTCATCATACAAAGCAGTCTCATCAGTCATCAGTCATAGCAGATCCATCAGTCATATTATTAATGTTTCATTTCTTTCCTTCATCAACTCGGGTATCGACTTCTCCAAATATGAAGACAAAAACAAACCCAGCACATCAAGAAAACAAACCCACCACATCAAGAAAACAAACCCAGCACATCAAGAAAACAAACCCAGCACATCAAGAAAACAAACCCACCACATCAAGAAAACAAACCCAGCAAATCAAGAAAACAAACCCAGCACATCAAGAAAACAAACATCACATCAAGAAAACAAACCCAGCACATCAAGAAAACAACCCAGCACATCAAGAAAACAACCCAGCACATCAAGAAAACAAACCCAGCACATCAAGAAAACATAAGGCATCAAGGTAGCAGCGCCCATTACTCAAGTCTATTTTTACCAGATGCTTCCGTGCGCCCCAGACTTAGTAAGGGCGGGGCACCATGGTGGTCAATAAATAATTTTGGCTCAATCCTTCTATAAGCTGATATGGTATTGGGCCGAGATAATGAATTGGTGCTCTAACAGCTAAAGGGTATTTAACAAACTTTGTCCATTCATCAACATAATAACATGATCATGGGAATCATCCCCGCCAGCAGACGACATTACATGTCAATGGAACAGGAACAGGAAGTCAATCGCCAAAATAAACTCCAAAAATTTTACATAACATATGTTACACTCTATTGGTAACCAAGTTTGGGGAATTTGTAACAAAGTATGGGAAATTTGTAAGCAAGTATGGGGAATTGGTAACTAGGTATGGTGAATTTGTAACAAAATATGGGACATTTGGTGAGCTCTATAGGTATAGGAATCTGTAATAAAAATAATGGAAATGTGTAAGTATATGGGATGTAATGATGTTTAAGTCATATGGGATGTAATAATGTTTAAGTCATATGGGATGTAATAATGTTTAAGTCATATGGGATGTAGTTACGGAAGAGGCCAAATTAACAGACTGGTTGAACTATCGCATGACAATTGAGATTTCAGTCTGCCTGACCGTTGAGATCTGAGTCAGCCTGACCACTGATATCTGAGTATTTCTGACCACTGAGATCTCTGTCTGACCACTGAGATCTGAGTCTGTCCACTGAGATCTGAGTCTGTCTGACCCCTGAGTTCTGAGACTGACCACTGAGATCTGAGTCTGACCAATGAGATATGAGTCTGACCACTGAAATCTGAGTCTGACCACTGAGTACAGAGACGGTCTGATCACTGAGATCTGAGCGTCTGAAAGCTGAGATCTGTGTCTGACCACTGAAATCTGAGCCTGTCTGACCACTGAGATCTGAGTCTGTCTGACAATTGAGATCTGAGTCTGACCACTGAGATCTGAGTCTGACCACTGAAATCTGAGCCTGTCTGACCACTGAGTTCTGAGTCTGTCTGACCACTGAGATCTGACTCTGTCTGACCACTGAGATCTGAGTCTGACCACTGAAATCTGAGCCTGTCTGACCACTGAGTTCTGAGTCTGTCCGACTACTGAGATCTGAGTCAGTCTGAACACTGATATCTGAGTCTGACCACATAGCTATGAGTCTGTCTGACCACTGAGTTCTTAGTCTGTCTGAGAACTGAGATCTGAGTCTGACCACTGAGATCTGAGTCTGACCACTGAAATCTGAGTCTGTCTGACCACTGATTTCTGAAACTGACCACTGAAATCTGAGTCTGACCACTGAGTTCTGAGTCTACGTGACCACTGAGTTCTGAAACTGACCACTGAGATCTTAGTTTGTCTGATCACTGGGATCTGAGTCTGACCACTGAGATCTGAGTCTGACCACTGAGATTTGAGTCTGTCTGACCACTGAGATCTGAGTCTGACCACTGAGATATGAGTCTGTCGGACCACTGAGATCTGAGTCTGTCTGACCACTGAGATCTGAGTCTGACCACTGAGATCTGAGTCTGTCTGACCACTGAGATCTGAGTCTGACCACTGATATTTGAGTCTGACCAGTGAGATCTGATTCTGATCACTGGGATCTGAGTCTGACCACTGAGATCCGAGTCTGCCTGACCACTGAGATCTGAGTCTTTCTGACCAGTGAGATCTGAGTCTGTCTGACCACTGTGGTCTCTGTCTGATCACTGGAATCTGAGTCTGACCACTGAGATCCGAGTCTGCCTGACCACTGAGATCTGAGTCTGTCTGAACACTGAGATCTGAGTCCGTCTGACCACTGAGATCTGAGTCTGTTTGACCACTGAGTTCTGAGACTGACCACTTAAATCTGAGTCTGCCTGACCACTGAAATCTGAGTCTGCCTGACCACTGAGATCTGAATCTGTCTGACCAGTGAGATCTGAGTCTGTCTGACCACTGTGGTCTCTGTCTGATCACTGAGATCTGAGTCTGACCACTGAGATCTGAGTCTGACCACTGAGATCTGAGACTGACCACTGAGATCTGAGTCTGATCACTGAGATCTGATCCTGTCTGACCGCTGAGATCTCAGTCTGTCTGACCACTGAAATCTGAGTTTGTCTGACCACTGAGATCTGAGTCTGTCTGACCACTGAGATCTGAGTCTGACCACTGAGATCTGAGTCTGTCTGACCACTGAGATCTGAGTCTGACCACTGAGATCTCAGTCTGTCTGACCACTGAGATCTGATTTTGTCTGACCACTGAGATCTGAGTCTGTCTGACCACTGAGATCTGAGTCTGACCACTGAGATCTGAGTCTGTCTGACCACTGAGATCTGAGTCTGTCTGACCACTGAAATCTGAGTCTGACCACTGAGATCTGAGTCTGTCTGACCACTGAGATCTGACTCTTTCTGATGCCGAGCTGAGGGTCACTCTTTGATGACTTACGATAATTAATGACTTTTACTGTCCACGATTTGAGATGGCCACACAAAAAAATAATTGCTTTTATTTATGTTCCTACATATAAACGGTATCTAGACTTCATGGAGTAAATTAGACTCGAAACAACCTGACTTGGTCTAGAATTACTCGAGTAAACTATACACAAAACAACCTGACTTGGTCTCGAATTACTCGAGTAAACTATACACAAAACAACCTGACTTGGTCTCGAATTACTCGAGTAAACTATACACAAAACAACCTGACTTGGTCTCGAATTACTCGAGTAAACTATACACAAAACAACCTGACTTGGTCTAAATTTACTCGAGTAAACTATACACAAAACAACTTGACGATATCTTAATTTACCGGCGTAAATTAGACACTAAACGACTCAGAGTTACTCAAGACAAGAATAGAGTTAAACAAGACACTCTCATATCCCCTCTCCCTCCCCGCTAACAGTGTCACCAATGGCGGCTGTCAGTTCTACTGGCGACAGGTCACCTCTGAGACACCAAACAACCCAGACATCATCTAGAGACACAGGTCCCGTGTACCCAACATTCAGTCAACTTACGTGTTCACAGAACTCTATAATTCCAATACAATGTTGTCGACTTTGTCCATTGTAGCCCGAGTCAAGTTCACCATCACAGTGCCGGGCATCGTCTGCTCGCGTTGCTCCCCCACTCCCAGTGAGGAGGGTCTGGCATCGTCGCACTCAGAGACATGCTCGCCCTGGCGGTGTGAGGTGGGGGGTGGGGGGATAGAGACGTTGTAATGACTCGGGGCTGAGAAGCATCGCCAGTCAAGAGCGGGTGAGAAGCGGGGGCTGCAGAAACATGAACACAAGATCAGTTCATGATACGGACATCCAGCCGACATGTGTCCAGCGATCTTTATCTTGTATTCATCTACGTGACGCGAGAAGGGTCAAATGTATTTATAAGGTGGACCGTGGGTATGGGCCCTTCAGGGTAAAGGGGCCCTGGGCTAAGAACGTCCGCAAATCATCGCTAGTGTTTCACGGGACGTTATGTTATGTTATGTTATGTTATGTTATGTTATTTTATGTTATGTTATGTTATTTTATGTTATGTTATGTTATGTTATGTTATTTTATGTTATGTTATGTTATGTTATGTTATGTTATGTTATGCAGCACCAATTAGCCATTTTCAGCACATTGACCAAGGTCAACAATTACCCGATTTCAATATATAGCCAACGTCAGCATACACAATGTCAACAATTAGCCAATTTCAGCATATATACCATGTCAGAAATAGCCAAGGTCAGCTTATACCTAAGGTAAGCAATTAGCCAATGTTAGCCTATAGCCAATATCAGCAATTACCTACGGTTGGCATATATCTAAGGTCAGCAATTAGCCCGTGTCAGTAATTAGCCGATGTCAGCATATAGCCAAGGTCAGCAGTTTGCCAATGTCTTGGCTTAATCCTCCAATGCCCTTACCGCCCCAGAAACTAAAGAGCCTTAAATGGTTTAGTTAATAATTAACAAGTTATAATTATTTTCATGTCACAACGGTCGCTAACCCCTTCCATCGGCTACAAAAGAATAGTTAACGACGTTTTATAAACATTTGAGGCACGGTGGCCTAAGACCAGACAATAAATATTTTAACAGAGATTAAAGAACTTACTTACATGTGGAGAATCACTGGTAAAAGGCCATATACCTATATTTTGAATGACCTGATTTAAGAGCAATCTGAGAAACACTACTTAAAGACCAGGCAGAAATTTTGAGGAGCACTGGTGCAAGGAGGTATTTAAAAGGTTGTGAGAATCTTGTTTAACGCCATGGCAGAGAAGTTTGAGAAGCACTGGTTCAGTGAACATTCCATGGCTTTAAACTTTCCCACCCAGCTTCCAACTAACACGTCATTAACGTCTGATTAGCATTTTGATCCTACGTCCATCGCCGTTAAAGGACAATCGTCTAAAAGTGCACAGTCGACAAATATTTTGATTAGTTCATTTTATTCTCAGCAGCCCAACTGACGACAGAGGCAGCCGCACTGACGACAGGGGCAGCCCCACTGACGACAGGGGCAGCCCCACTGTCGACAGGGGAAGCCCCACTAACGACATGGGCAGCCCCACTGACGACAGGGGCAGCCCCACTGACGACAGGGGCAGCCCCACTGACGACAGGGGCAGCCTCACTGACGACAGGAGCAGCCCCACTGACGACAGGGGCAGCCCCACTGACGACAGGGGCAGCCTCACTGACGACAGGAGCAGCCCCACTGACGACAGGGGCAGCCCCACTGACGACAGGGGCAGCCTCAATGACGACAGGGGCAGCCCCACTAACGACAGGGGCAGCCCCACTGACGACAGGGACAGCCTCACTGACGACAGGGGCAGCCCCACTGACGACAGGGGCAGCCTCAATGACGACAGGGGCAGCCTCACTGACGACATGGGTAGCCCCAATGACGACAGGGGCAGCCTCACTGACGACATGGGCAGCCCCACTTACAACCGGGGAGAAACATTGTTGAACAAGCTGATAGGCACGGGTAATATTGTTGACATAAATATTACGTAAGGGTGATATTTTTCACCCTGATATTAGGCAAGGGTAATATTGTTGAAGCAGATATTAGGCAAAGGGTAATATTGTTGAGGCAGATATTAGGCAATGATAATATTGTTGAAGCAGATATTAGGCAAGGGTAATATTGTTGAAGCAGATATTAGGCAAGGGTAATATTGTTGAAGCAGATATTAGGCAAGGGTAATATTGTTGAAGCAGATATTAGGCAAGGGTAATGTTGTTGAAGCAGATATTAGGCAAGGGTAATATTGTTGAGGCCGATATTAGGCAAGGGTAATATTGTTGAGGCAGATATTAGGCAAGGGTAATATTGTTGAAGCAGATATTAGGCAAGGGTAATATTGTTGAAGCAGATATTAGGCAAGGTTAATATTGTTGAAGCAGATATTAGGCAAGGGTAATATTGTTGAAGCAGATATTAGGCAAGGGTAATATTGTTGAAGCAGATATTAGGCAAAGGGTAATATTGTTGAAGCATATATTAGGCAAGGGTAATATTGTTGAAGCAGATATTAGGCAAGGGTAATATTGTTGAGGCAGATATTAGGCAAGGGTAATACTGTTGAAGAAGATATTAGGCAAGGGTAATATTGTTGAAGCAGATATTAGGCAAGGGTAATATTGTTGAAGCAGATATAATATAGAGCCTACCAGAGTCTTTGATCCAAAACAGTAGATTGTGTGTATGCGTGTGTGAGTTTGTGTGAGTGGCTGGGCAGCTATGACCTGCTCGGGGTTTTCCTTGTGTCTCCAGATTTCTAACTCCGAGGTCCAAATTAAGTCATATTACAAGTTCCCAAAAAGTCATCTTACAGTCTTATAGGGTCACAACAAAGTCATCTCAGAATGTCACAAAAAGTCATCTTTTAATATGGCAACAAAGTTATCTTATAGTTTCACAAAAAAGTTTTTTCTTACAAGGTCCCAAAAAGTCACCTTAAAAGGTCACAACAAAGTCATGTTAATGAGTCACAACGAAGTCATCTTACAATGTCCCAAAAAGCCATATTAAAAGACCCCAACCTTAAAAACACTTACATAAACCAGTTTTCTCCATAATCTCAAACAATCGTATTTATCTATCACAAATGAGACGTTCTAGTTTCGCGAGTGTTTATTGCAATCTTTGATAATCTCACGTATTTCCAGGACCACCCTGAACCCATACTCATACATATCGCTCCTGGCCAACTAGCTTTACACTTTATACACGACCTTTGAACCCAACATCTCTCGAGGGTCATTTCGTTAATTGATGTTTGGTCAAATATTGACCACACCCATTGGCTGTTTGAAGACTGCTGTGATGTTTTATGTTTTCACGCCAGCCTCACTGTTAAACACAAATAATTGTTCTGTATTCTGTACTGGTCATTTTGTAATGCCCCGTAATCGTCTGTTCTCTGTTGTAAGTCTTCAGTGCAAATGAGAGGAAAGCAATTTCTGCCCCCCCCCCTTCCCCATTCCATAAAGATTTTTCTTCCAAACACCATGTCAATCTTGTCTTTCTGTGTCACCACGGTGCTCAAGTGCAACATTGACATAACACACAATATATGTGCCGTGCGAGGAGGCCTTCAGATCAGCAGACTGGAGCTCAAAATCTCTGACGGAGACACCGATAATGCAACTCAGGTCGGTGCTGTCCACTGGACAATCGTGAGGATGGGTGATGACCATAATAAAAAAAATATAAAAAACACTTTTTAAAAACTAGTCTTATTTTAGAAATGCACTAAAAAGTAGAAAATAAATTTAAATAGTGAAGTTTACAGTCACTAACACTCACCTCCACTCTTACCCTCACCCCCACTCTTACCCTCACCTCCACTCTTACCCTCACCTCTACACTAACCCTCACCTCTACACTAACCCTCATCTCTACACTAACCCTCACCTCCACCCTAACCCTCACCCTCACCTCCACCCTAACCCTCACCTCTACTCTAACCCTCACCTCCACTCTAACCCTCACCTCCACCCTAACCCTCACCCTCACCCTAACCCTCACCCTCACGTCCACCCTAACCCTCACTCTAACCCTCACCTCTACACTAACCCTCACCTCCACTCTAACCCTCACCTCCACCCTAACCCTCACCTCCACCCTAGCCCTCACCTCCAATCTTACCCTCACCTCCACTCTTACCCTCACCTCCACTCTTACCCTCACCTCCACTCTTACCCTCACCTCCACTCTTACCCTCACCTCTACACTAACCCTCACCTCTACACTAACCCTCACCTCCACTTTTACCCTCACCTCCACTTTTACCCTCACCTCCACTCTTACCCTCACCTCTACACTAACCCTCACCTCCACTCTAACCCTCACCTCCACCCTAACCCTCACCTCCACCCTAACCCTCACTCTAACCTTCACCTCTGCTCTAACCCTCACCACCGCTCTAACCATCACCTCCACTCTAACCATAACTTCCACCCTAATCCTCACCTTCACCTCCACCCTAACCTCCACTCTTTCCACACCTCTACTCTAACCCGCACCTCCACCCTTACCCTCACCTCTACCCTAACCCTCACCTCTACTCTAACCCTCACCTCCACTCTTATCCTCACCTCTACTCTAACCCTCAACTCCACTCTAACCCTCACCTCCACTCTTATCCTCACCTCTACTCTAACCCTCAACTCCACTCTAACCCTCACCTCCACTCTTACCCTCACCTCTACTAACCCCCACCTCTACTCTAACCCTCACCTCTACCCTAACCCTCACCTCCACTCTAACCCTCCCCTCTACTCTAACCCTCACCTCCACTCTAACCCTCTCCTCTACTCTAACCCTCACCCTCACCTCCACCCTAACCCTCACCTCCACCCTAACCCTCACTCTAACCTTCACCTCTGCTCTAACCCTCACCACCGCTCTAACCATCACCTCCACTCTAACCATCACTTCCACCCTAATCCTCACCTCCACCTCCACCCTAACCTCCACTCTTTCCACACCTCTACTCTAACCCGCACCTCCACCCTTACCTTCACCTCTACTCTAACCCTCACCTCTACTCTAACCCTCACCTCCACTCTTACCCTCACCCCCACTCTAACCCTCACCTCCACTCTTACCTTATTTCCATCTTCTTGTACCGGTCATTTACAATTACCCGCTTGACTGGACACAACATTGGACAACGGAACATGGTGACTATAATCATGTGAGATGTTTGGGAAATTGTGAAATATAACAGAGTCAGTAGAGAGTTGGAAGGAAGGAAGGAGGGAGGGAGGGAGTAAGGAAGGAGGGAGGGAGGGAGCGAGGTAGGGAGGGAGAGAGAGAGAGAGAGAGAGAGAGTGAGAGAGAGAGAGAGAGCGAAAGAGAGAGAGAGAGAGAGAAAGAGAGAGAGAGAAAGAGAGAGAGAGAAAGAGCGAGAGAGAGAGAGAGAAAGAGATATTATGTTGAAGATAAGTACAAAACGAATGAAGCACAAACTTCCCCATAATGTCCCTGTGACATAACACAGTTTTCCAGGACGAGAAATAACAAGCCCCCAAAGTGTCAGCGTGAATCCACAGTAAGACTTCAAGTGTCAAGGGCGTATCTTGAAATTTGAAAGTAAAAAAATGAGACAACACTTCTTAGAGGGGCAAACCAGCAAGTGAAGGAACAGGCCAACGAGTAAAGGAACAAACCAGTGAGTGAAGGAATAGACCAGTGAGTGAAGGAATAGACCAGTGAGTGAAGGAATAGACCAGTGAGTGAAGGAACGGGCCAACGAGTAAAGGAACAAACCAGTGAGTGAAGGAATACACAAGTGAGTGAAGGAATAGACCAGTGAGTGAAGGAACGGGCCAACGAGTAAAGGAACAAACCAGTGAGTGAAGGAATAGACCAGTGAGTGAAGGAATAGACCAGTGAGTGAAGGAATAGACCAGTGAGTGAAGGAACGGGCCAACGAGTAAAGGAACAAACCAGTGAGTGAAGGAATAGACAAGTGAGTGAAAGAATAGACCAGTGAGTGAAGGAACGGGCCAACGAGTAAAGGAACAAACCAGTGAGTGAAGAAATAGACCAGTGAGTGAAGGAACAGGCCAACGAGTAAAGGAACAAACCAGTGAGTGAAGGAATAGACCAGTGAGTGAAGGAATAGACCAGTGAGTGAAGGAATAGACCAGTGAGTGAAGGAACGGGCCAACGAGTAAAGTAACAAACCAGTGAGTGAAGGAATAGACCAGTGAGTGAAGGAATAGACCAACGAGTAAAGGAACAAACCAGTGAGTGAAGGAATAGACCAGTGAGTGAAGGAATAGACCAGTGAGTGAAGGAACGGGCCAACGAGTAAAGGAACAAACCAGTGAGTGAAGGAATAGATCAGTGAGTGAAGGAATAGACCAGTGAGTGAAGGAATAGACCAGTGAATGAAGGAACGGGCAAACGAGTAAAGGAACAAACCAGTGAGTAAAGGAATAGACCAGTGAGTGAAGGAATAGATCAGTGAGTGAAGGAATAGACCAGTGAGTGAAGGAACGGGCCAACGAGTAAAGGAACAAACCAGTGAGTGAAGGAATAGACCAGTGAGTGAAGGAACAGACCATTGAGTGCAGGGACAGACCAGTGAGTGAAGGAACAGGCCAACGAGTAAAGGAACAAACCAGTGAGTGAAGGAATAGACCATTGAGTGCAGGGACAGACCAGTGAGTGAAGGAATAGACCATTGAGTGCAGGGACAGACCAGTGAGTGAAGGAATAGACCATTGAGTGCAGGGACAGACCAGTGAGTGAAGGAATAGACCAGTGAGTGAAGGAATAGACCATTGAGTGAAGGAATAGACCAGTGAGTGAAGGAATAGACCATTGAGTGAAGGAATAGACCAGTGAGTGAAGGAATAGACCAGTGAGTGAAGGAATAGACCAGTGAGTGAAGGAATAGACCAGTGAGTGAAGGAACGGGCCAGTGAGTGAGGGAATAGACCAGTGAGTGAAGGAATAGACCAGTGAGTGAAAGAATAGACCAGTGAGTGAAGGAATAGACCAGTGAGTAAAGGAACAGACCAGTGAGTAAAGGAACAGACCAGTGAGTAAAGGAACAGACCAGTGAGTAAAGGAATAGACCAGTGAGTAAAGGAATAGACCAGTGAGTAAAGGAACAGACCAGTGAGTAAAGGAATAGACCAGTGAGTAAAGGAATAAACCAGTGAGTAAAGGAATAGACCAGTGAGTAAAGGAACAGACCAGTGAGTAAAGGAACAGACCAGTGAGTAAAGGAACAGACCAGTGAGTAAAGGAATAGACCAGTGAGTAAAGGAATAGACCAGTGAGTAAAGGAATAGACCAGTGAGTAAAGGAACAGACCAGTGAGTAAAGGAATAGACCAGTGAGTAAAGGAACAGACCAGTGAGTAAAGGAATAGACGAGTGAGTAAAGGAACAGACCAGTGCATGAAAGATCAAGTGGAAAAAAATATATTTCAGCCTTTAAATGGAATAGTTTGCTTGCTTTGTTGTTGTCTTCTAACACGCTGATAGACTGAACAAAATAAAGCAAAACTTGTGTACATTCAACAACAACAAAATAAAACTTGTACAAGTTGCGCATGTCTTCACGGAGCGCTATAATAAAACTTCAATATCCAGATGAACACCCAAAAATTAGTCATTTAACACAACACAACACCAGTTTTAGAAGGAAGGGAAACTACTCCCACACAAAGGTGAGTTCTACCCCTCCCCTCGCAGGCACATGCACACCAAAGATAACTTTCACAAACCTTCCCCACAGCAATGGGACATGGGCCAGGATTACAAAGATCCTGATAGGGCATTTATTGCACAAGACCTGCACATGACGTCACAAATGTTAAGGGCGAGGAGAAGACAGGCTCTGCCCCCTTGCATTAATCGATGTTTATGTAATTAACAAAGTTAAGAAGCTCTGTAAAATTCAATATGTTTCAGCCCGCAAGATTAACATTTCAGTGTCTTAAATATCAGTTTCTGAAGATGTAAGACAGTTGCATTGCTGTTTGGTGGCAGTGTCAGTTGCATTGCTGTTTGGTGGCTGTGTCTGAAGATGTAAGACATATGCATGGCTGTTTGGTTGCTGTGTCTGAAGATGTAAGACATATTCATGGCTGTTTTGTGGCTGTGTCTGAAGATGTAAGACATACGCATGGCTGTTTGGTGGCTGTGTCTGAAGATGTAAGACAGTTGCATTGCTGTTTGGTGGCAGTGTCAGTTGCATTGCTGTTTGGTGGCTGTGTCTGAAGATGTAAGACATATGCATGGCTGTTTGGTTGCTGTGTCTGAAGATGTAAGACATATTCATGGCTGTTTTGTGGCTGTGTCTGAAGATGTAAGACATACGCATGGCTGTTTGGTGGCTGTGTCTGAAGATGTAAGACAGTTGCATTGCTGTTTGGTGGCTGTGTCTGAAGATGTAAGATGTTTGCATTGCTGTTTTGTGGCTGTGTCTGAAGATGTAAGACATATGTATGGCTATTTGGTGGCTGTGTCTAAAGATGTAAGACAGTTGCATTGCTGTTTGGTGGCTGTGTCTGAAGATGTAAGACAATTGCATGGCTGTTTGGTGGCTGTGGTTGAAGATGTTGGCTTTGCTGTTTGTTATCGCATTAAGGAATTTTGAAGTACGCTGCTACAATTGAAGGCCTACAAGGATCATACTGTCATAGCAAGTACACTGCCCGACTTGTTAGTCAACCTGATACACTAAAGACACCGCTGTCAACTTAGTCAACCTGACACACTAAAGCCACCGCTGCCTACTTAGTCAATCTGATACTAAAGACACCGCTGTCAACTTAGTCAATCTGATACTAAAGACACCGCTGTCAACTTAGTCAATATGACACATTAAAGACACCGCAGCCTACTTAGTCAACCTGACACGCTGAAGACACCGCTGTCAACTTAGTCAATCTGATACTAAAGACACCGCTGTCAACTTAGTCAATATGACACATTAAAGACACCGCAGCCTACTTAGTCGACCTGACACACTAAAGACACCGAAAGAACAATTGCGTACTAACACCTCGATCTTTGCCTTTGACCTTTAACCTAACGAACCAGAACTCTGGCCGACATCCCCGACTGTCTTAAACATTCTTAAAAAAAATAATTAATCTGCGTGCTGGCGTATGTGTTGGCTTAGAGGTCAAGGGCATTGATTGTTCCACACTAATACTTTCGAATGTAGCAAATATTTGACTTGGGCGCTGCATAAAGTTGATGCATAGCTTCCCTTATTCCAGAAGAATAAAACAAAGTGGCGCCTGCATGATTGGCCAGCAATCTAAAATCAAATCAGGCGGTACATCCGGGTGATTAAAGAGCGTATGTACATCCTGGTTACTAGATAACAACTTTACCTAATAAAATTTTATAATTTCCATCGGAAATATCAATAGATCAAGAGATTCTCCAGAATAGGTGGCGACGGGTTGCTCATACGCTACAAAAACCTGCCTCCAATACAACCAGGCAAGTCTTGAAATGGAACCCTCAGGGGAAGCGGGAATGAAGTCGTCCAAGAGACACTTGTTGCCAAGAGTTTGAGGTAGACAGAAAGAGAATTGGCCATGACTGGAAGATCCTGGAGAGACTGGCACAGGATAGGGATGCCTGAAGACCCTCTAGGTGACCTGAAGACCCTCTAGGTGGCCTGAAGACCCTCTAGGTGACCTGAAGACCCTCTAGGTGACCTAAGCCTTTTGGAAAATTGCAAGCGTCGATGATGATCGACTGATCCTCCTGGTGAACGAGAAGGATCAACCTAAACAATATGGCATAATGTACGTGGTTGCCAAGGCAACCGCTTCACGGTGTCAGACGTTATCGTACATGAGCGATATGAAATTTTATGTCAGCAGTGGTCAAGAAGTCAGCAGTGGTCAAGAAGTCAGCAGTGGTCAAGAAGTCAGCAGTGGTCAAGAAGTCAGCAGTGGTCAAGAAGTCAGCAGTGGTCAAGAAGTCAGCAGTGGTCAAGAAGTCAGCAGTGGTCAAGAAGTCAGCAGTGGTCAAGAAGTCAGCAGTGGTCAAGAAGTCAGCAGTGGTCAAGAAGTCAGCAGTGGTCAAGAAGTCAGCAGTGGTCAAGAAGTCAGCAGTGGTCAAGAAGTCAGCAGTGGTCAAGAAGTCAGCAGTGGTCAAGAAGTCAGCAGTGGTCAAGAAGTCAGCAGTGGTCAAGAAGTCAGCAGTGGTCAAGAAGTCAGCAGTGGTAAAGAAGTCAGCAGTGGTCAAGAAGTCAGCAGTGGTAAAGAAGTCAGCAGTGGTCAAGAAGTCAGCAGTGGTCAAGAAGTCAGCATTGGTCAAAATATGAGTGGAGCATATGTCGTCCCACATTCCTTCCTGGTATTTCCCTCACAACCCCTCCAAGTATTTCCCAGACCTTCTCTCCTCCCACTCTCACCTTCCCTCCAGGTATTTCCCAGACCATCTGTCAGATATCTCCACACTCGATCAAATTCCTCGGTTTCTTCAGATTCCATCTAAATCCCAGATTTCCTTCAGATCAAGGCATTAGATCAATAGCTTGTACTAATTGGGGAAAAATGAGGATTCCATTTAAAACAAAACAAAATCCAAGATATTCCTTTTCTCAGTGTCAACAAGAACATTGTGTGGATTTTTGTTTTTAATTACTTGTGTATTTCACAAAGGTTCTGTCGCTGTTACGAGGTGACATAATCCGTTGAAACAAAATGAATGACATTAAAAGAACTTAACAACATTAATTGTACCCAACGCTCCTCAAAAAATACCTAAGTGGGAGGATAACCTCGTTAAAACCATGACAACGAGTGCTGGACTGGGGCCAAACAACGAGTGCTGGACTGGGGCCGAACAACGAGTGCTGGACTGGGGCCAAACATAGAGTGCTGGACTGGGGCCAAACAACGAGTGCTGGACTGGGGCCACACATAGAGTTCTAGACTGGGGTCAAACAACGAGAGCTAGACTGGGGCCAAACAACGAGAGCTAGACTGGGGCCAAACAACGAGTGCTAGTCTGGGGCCTAACAACGAGTGCTAGACTGGGCCAAACAACGAGTGCTAGACTGGGCCAAACAACGAGTGCTAGACCGGGGCCAAACAAAGAGTGCTAGACTGGGGCCAAACAACGAGAGCTAGACTGGGGCCAAACAACGAGAGCTATTCTGGGGCCAAACAACGAGTGCTAGACTGGGCCCAAACAACGAATGCTGGACTGGGGCCAAACAACGAGTGCTGGACTGGGGCCAAACAAAGTGTGAGAATGAGATACATTGGAAAAAACAACGCCCTCGACTCAGACAACAGGAAATGGAATGAATAATGAATGAATGAATGCTTTCTTTTATAGCGCTAACACAAACCATGCTAGAGTATGAATGAATGAATGATTTATTCTATAGCGCTAACACTATACTTGCTAGACTGGCATGCTCGTTGCTAACTGATGTTAAAAAAATTCTCTCAAATAAAATTTAAATATTCTTCGTTTACATTAAATTTTCTTTGTTTTCCAACTCTTTCCAAAATGTCGAGAGACTGTTCAAAAATGTTGGTGTCGCCGATTCAAATGTACATCACCATCATTAATTAAATGTCTTTCCCTTTTTAAAAAGAAATTAAAATTAAAATTTCTAGACGACATAGTTCAACATTGCAACAGATCTGATGACGTCATTGTTCAACATTCCAACATATCTGATGACCTCATGACCTCATAGTTAAGCATTCCAACAAATCTGATGACGTCATTGTCAATAACTTTGACATAATCTCAAGCAAAGCCAAATTACTTTAACATCCGTCGTTAAGAAAAATATCAATTGATTTACAGCAGAAATTTCCAGCAACTGTTAAATTTACAAATCAGTGGAATATTTTTAGTTTTCTTCGCCCTGTAAAATACTTACTGAAAATAGTCAAGGGCGGTAACAAATAGCGCCGAAGTGATAGTTGCACGAGTTGATGAACGTACTTACGTCACAGCCACGACACGACGTTTGTAAACTGTGTGGTTGTGGGTGGGGAGGACCAGAGCCAAAAATAAAACGTTATGTAAGTCGGACCTGATAATCAAAGCTATTTTTAGCTCGGCAGATGAGGTGACGACAGATCAGACTTGGAAAAAAAAAGAAAACAAACACCCGAGACAGACTGCGTCACGCTAATCTCTAGATATTTAGAGAAATAATTGGAGATCTAATACATGTGGGCGGGGCGAGAGCACTGCGACCGAGTGAGGAGTGGAATCGATTTTATGACCTACTTAAGGATCACGGATGAATCGATAATTGCGTTACTGAGCCTGGAGTAGATCTGATATGTTACTGAGCCTGGAGTAGATCTGATATGTTACTGAGCCTGGAGTAGATCTGATATGTTACTGAGCCTGGAGTAGATCTGATATGTTACTGAGCCTGGAGTGGATCTGATATGTTACTGAGCCTGGAGTAGATCTGATATGTTACTGAGCCTGGAGTAGATCTGATATGTTACTGAGCCTGGAGTAGATCTGATATGTTACTGAGCCTGGAGTAGATCTGATATGACACCCGACAGTGTACGAAGTCTACGACCAACCGTCGCTGTCTCGTTACTGACTGTTGTGTGGTATTACGACAAACCGTCGCTGTCTCGTTACTGGTTGTTGTGTGGTATTACGACCAACCGTCGCTGTCTCGTTACTGGTTGTTGTGTGGTATTACGACCAACCGTCGCTGTTTCGTTACTGGTTGTTGTGTGGTATTACGACAAACCGTCGCTGTCTCGTTACTGGTTGTGGTGTGGTATTACGACCAACCGTCGCTGTCTCGTTACTGGTTGTGTTGTGCCGAATCAAGGGCAAGGACCATTGCAGATTTCTGGCAAGAAAACAAAGCTATTAAATGTGGCCAGAACTTGAATGATCAAAATACATAATTCACTAGATGCATGCCAGGAGTAATGCTTCTATAAATAAACCACTAAATACATGCCAAAGTAATGTTTCTATAGATAGAACCACACCATAGGAAGCCCCGCCTCCCCGCAAACCAAAAAAAATGTAGAATCTGTGCACACATTTACACTAAATTATTATACTAAACTTCTATTCTTCACCAACCTGCTTCCCTCCTTCCTAAAAACTATTTGTGAAGAGTTTAGACTGCGCTGCTGGACAAGTTAAACGGTGGTGAGAAAACGCATCCAAGTTTCCAAAAACCACTACTTCACCGAGTCTGACAGTGGCCGTTGTGCAAGATTCTTGGCCACTGACCCGATGGTGATGGGCTCTAGTCCCCCCAGACTAACATGGTTTTATTTCCGGCCATTAAATATTCTTAGTCACACGATCCTTTTATTGGATCTCATTTTTTTCTTTTTAAATATAGATTTACATTGAGAACAATTATTTTAAATCTCAGTAGTTCTTAAGGACGTCATATATTTGATGTATTTAGGGACGTTCACATTGGTTTAGAGATGTTCACATTGGTTAGGATTAGGAGCGTTCACATTGGTTAGGATTAGGAGCGTTCACATTGGTTAGGATTAGGAGCGTTCACATTGGTTAGGATTAGGAGCGTTCACATTGGTTAGGATTAGGAGCGTTCACATTGGTTAGGATTAGGAGCGTTCACATTGGTTAGGATTAGGAGCGTTCACATTGGTTAGGATTAGGAGCGTTCACATTGGTTAGGATTAGGAGCGTTCACATTTGTTTGGCTACAACCTGTCTACTACAGAAAGGAAGTAAAGTACATTTCAGATACATACACAATTAGAATTGTTCGGCTCCTTTTTTTAGCATAGATCAAGTACAATACCAATCTGTATAGTTCAGGTACAACAAAAATTGGTAGAGTTCATTGCACTACTTTCTTACATGGCAGTCTACTCATTTCGACGCCATTTAAAAAAATAAATCATTATTATAATTTTTTATTTATTTATTTATTTATTTTTATATATTTATAAAAAAATAATTTTTAAGGGGGCGGTGATGTTTTAAGCAGTCATTCATTCACTGGCAGCGTATCTATGGCATGTTGATGTCTATGTATTTTTCTGTATGGATATGCCTGTATGTTTGTGTATGTTTCAGTATGATTATAATCAATGGATATGTCTATGTGTGATTGTGCATGTTTGAGAATGTTTGTGTATCAATGTGTATGTTTGTGTATGATGGTGTATGTTTGCCAGACACAGAGCTAACAACGAACTCAACAGTTTAAAAAGAACGGAGGTCAGATAGACGAGATGCTATGTAATCACAAAACCGTCAGTAGATATCTATTTTTAGAACTGATTACAAATCAACACTTCCTGTAACGTTAGCCAATAGCTTACGAAATAAACTTTTTCTTTTTTTTTCTTTTTTAAAATTAAATTTAAGTAGTTTTGTTTATTTAAGAACAATGAAAATTTCTGGCGATCCCAAGATTCTGAAATGTTTGTGTGTTTTGTTAGCGGTTTTTTTTTGGTGGGGGGTTGTGTGAACATTTCCAGAGACCAGATTACGACCACATTGGTTTTTTGTTAAAGGGATTACGTAACAGATAACTAAAAGCCCACAAATCGTTTTACAGACTTAGTATAAAACTATTTCCCAGCCAACATTCGACCGTGTGGCGCTGGCCGAAATATCTCGGTCAACAGTTCGACACTGGCGTGGTGCTTGGACGGCATAAAGTGACTCTACAACAATGCCCTACAAGGTTTGACCTATGTCCAATAATGTCCACCAAAGTTCAGCAATGTCCACCAAAGTCCAGCAATATCCACCAATGTCCACCAAAGTCTAGCAATGTCCACCAAAGTCCACCAAAGTCCAGCAATGTCCACCAAAGTCCAGCAATGTCCACCAAAGTCCAGCAATGTCCACCAAAGTCCAGCAATGTCCACCAAAGTCCAGCAATATCCACCAAAGTCCAGCAATGTCCACCAAAGTCCAGCAATGTCCACCAAAGTCCAGAAATGTGCACCAAAGTCCAGCAATGTCCACCAAAGTCCAGCAATGTCCACCAAAGTCAAGCAATGTCCACCAAAGTCTAGCAATGTCCACCAAAGTCAAGCAATGTCCACCAAAGTCCAGTAATGTCCACCAGCATCCAGCAATGTCCACCTATGTCTCTGATCAGTTGCTGCGTCCTACAGGGCTCATGGTTATAGGTAAGTGTTAGAGACAACTTCTGAGGGTGGACAATGGTCAACAGCACCAACCCACGACGTCACATCCACCCGAGCAACATCGGATAATGTTACTGCATCAACTTCACAAATAACTCAAAATACAATAGCTTCATTCAAATAAGAAGCATCCATAACTATAGCCAGGTTCGTCGCAGTGAGTCTCAAAATTTGTTACCCAAGCCAGGGTCAAAACAAGGACAGGGAGTCCCAATGTATGTTACTAAAGCAGGGACTCTGCTACATTTAAAGAGCCCAAAGTCGTGAAGGCAAGGGTTAAAAGGCTAAATGGGTCAGGAAGGTCTTCGGATAGAATATATGATTACATTGATTACATCATTGTCTGTTCTGATTACATTGATTACACCATTGTAACGTGTAAGAGAAATAACAGAAAACTCGTTACAGTTTTTAAAAAAAATTGAAAAAACATTTTTTTAAACATTCTTCTTCTATTTGTAATAAATGATAAAATTTCCTTAACTTTAATAAAACAATGTTCCCTGTCAGTGGCGTAGCTGGGGGGGGCGGTGGGGAAGGTCCGCCCCGGGTGGCATTCATTTAGGGGTCGGTATTTGTGGGCATTTGAAAAGTACAACCATTTGCGACAACCGCCCTTTTTCTTTTGAAGGGGGAAAACCAAGGTGAAACAAAAATATTCTGGTAACCCTGCAGTTTCTACACGTATATTATTTCACTCCTCTATGGATGCGAGACTTGGACCACCTATACCAGGCATGAAAGAAGGCTCAATAGCGTCCACCTCAGATGCCTGCGCCGCATCTTGGACATCAAATGGCAAGAGAAAGTCCCCAACACAGAGGTCCTGGCTCAAGCAAGCATAAGTAGTATTGCAGCAATATTAAGCCAAAGACGCCTCCGTTGGCTTGGACACGTCAAGAGGATGCAAACTGGTCGCATACCCAAGGATGTGCTTTACAGCGAGCTGGCGACAGGGAAACGGTCGGTTGGCCGGCCATGTCCCAGATACGTGGACATATGCAAGAGAGACATGAAAGTAGCCAACATTGATATACAAAACTGGGAAAACCAGGCAGAGGATAGGTCCATGTGGCGGGATATAGTGAAAGAAGGATCATTAAGAGCAGAGGAGCAAACTAGGGCAGAAGCAGTCGTGAAAAGAGCGAGGAGAAAGGCCAGGCAACACTGCCCCACTGCTTTCGTGTGTGTGTCATGCAGAAGAGACCGCCACTCAAGGATTGGTCTCATCAGCCATTCCAAGAGCTGCAAATAATAAAGATAAATATATCGTCTTTCGTAGACGGACAGATGCCATACAAGCATAATAATTACGAAAAAGACATACTTTAAAATTTGAAGTGTATTGGAAAAAGTGACATCTGAAGAAGTAATTAACTGGTAAAACGAGATCAGATGCTAGAATTTTACTCAATTAAATGCAATCTTTTTCTTTTCTCTGTTATATAGATTTATGGGAACCCGTCATTTTTTAAATTAATGCAAAACCATTGCATGGAACAAAGAGATGTGCTAATAGAAAATGCTGTTATATCAGCCTAACAATTTGTGAAGAGATGGAATATGTTTTGTCTCAGGGTGTGTGTGTGTGTGGGGGGGGGGTCTTGCGAAATAAAAAAAAATGGAGTTCAAGGTGAACCTCAATGACTTACTGGTACTTACATTCTAAATGTAAATATGTTTGGCTATAATTAATTCAATACGATATTGAACCACTCAGTACACCACACTTGTGACCTTTAACAAAAGTATCTTGTATTTTTATAAATGTGTATTTATAGGTAGGTATATAATCTTATGTGGCCTCTTTTATTACTGCTTACATAAATATGGCATGCAAAGGTAAACATGTTCCCCACCTTTACTTCCTTTCAATTACAATTTTTTATTCATATTTATTGATTTATAAAAACCATAACGTAGTTGTGAAAGTGGCCGTCCATAACTGACGTCATGTTATTTTGGCCGATTTCCCCCCCCCCTTCGTCACAAAAACTTAGACCCCTTCTTCAAAAAGATTTCACAAAGCTTTGACGCCCCCCTAAAAGCCGTATTTTCTGTTTGAGCATGTTTTAAATTTTAAAAAAATCCATTTAAGATGTTTTTAGTGTAACGCTGCATTCTAATATCTTAGCCCTCGTTTTACATAAACGTCATTACATAAAGTGTCAGTAATCAAATATTTAAGTGGAAATTTTATTTAAAGTGGCGCGTTTTGACGTGACGTCACATTTCTTAAACACCCCCCCTCGTCACACATCGTCACAAATGTGTGACTCCCTCCCCCCCCCCAGGTGCGTGACGTCATTTATGGACGGCCCCTAAAAGGGGGGGGGGCAAATTGGAGACCTCCCCGGGCGGCAAAAGTTCTAGCTACGCCACTGTTCCCAGACATTGAGTCCCGGTGTCTCATGTGACGAAAGATTTAAACTCTGAGCACTGGCGCGAATGGCTCGGTCTTATTTCAATAGGACAGTGTGCTCTACACACCAAGTGTTCCAATTAGCACGGTGCTCTACACACCAAGTGTTCCAATTAGCACGGTGCTCTACACACCAAGTGTTCCAATTAGCACGATGCTCTACACACCAAGTGTTCCAATTAGCACGGTGCTCTACACACCAAGTGTTCGAAATAACACTGTGCTGTACACACCAAGTTTCTTTGATGTTTTATAATACACTTTCTGTGATTTTATTAACGAATGGGTGGGAGTTATCCAATCTAAGCTCATTAGAATGTTAGTTTTGTATTGATCATTGTTAGTTTCGCATTCCTGGCTGCTATGTTCGTATCTTTTACTATATTCTAGTTTTAAAGTTTGATCATGTTTATAACGTTTAGACAACGTTGGTCAACAGTCAAGATGACATTATAGGATCCCTTTGTGAAATGAAGGGCCTTTATTATATATCCCCAAAGCTATCCCCCAACTATATGTAATTTGAGGACCACTCCGCTGATTTAAAATGTGGTCCAGGGTAGACAACGCCGTAAGTTCCGGACCTACATTTTAACGTCAACGACCTTCGATGAGTTCAACTTTTTCAACTAACCACTACCGCATCAACAGGTATCAGTTTCATAACCTATGATGATAAAGTCTGGATATCCTCGACAGAGTACGTTAAAATTAGGCCATTGTTATGAGTTATGACTTGCACTTTCTAACAACTGCGCAATGAATATGGGGTTGAGATTATTTAAGGAAAACGTATTTAAAATAAGGTTTCTTAAAAACTTATTTTGGCGATTTAAAAAACAAACAGCACCTTTATTTGACGGTCGTTTATCGCATTAACATGAACCCATAAAATGCAAATCTTTATCTTTTTGTTTCCCAAATGATTAACAAAATCAATGGCCTCGATATCAAATTAGAAGCATCTTCTAGAAATAGAACCATCCTTGTCGCCATCTTTAGAAAATAGGTCACTCGCAGGCGACTCCCTCAAACAGGCAAATAAAGCCAAATCAAATAAAAAATACTTTTAAAAATAAAATCCCTCCAAAAAACCACAAGAGCTGGCGTTTAACTGACAGACATTTAAAGGGGGGATAATTCAGTTGCGCTACGCGGAGTTCCATTTCTTCACGGTCAATGCCGCCAGTAGCTGAGTAATGTAATGTAGTAATGTGGACAGCTGAGGGTTTCATGCCGAGAGACTTCCGGTCTTATCTAAGATGGGTTTGCACACAGATAAAACGCAATTCCAGTTTGAAAAGAAAACAATGGCGAGTTCGGGAGGACGCTCAAATTAAGGTCGATGGCCAGGGACATGGTCAGTGGGATCATGAGTTGGACTCTCATCGCTTGTGTTGTAGAGGACCCAGAGGCCAGAGGCCAAGGTTCTTGAATGACCCAGTCTTCTATTTTTAACCAGATTTCAATGTAACCAAATAATAATGTCCCTAAAAGAATGGTCACGGGAAATGTATTGAAGAAACATTTATAAAGTGCTTAGAGTTAGAGTTTTTATTAACTCGCTTTCGTTCCTGTGGCATTGTCCACAATTTTTTTCAAATCTGCCAACGTAAAATTGAACCACTTCTGATGGTCCTAGAGATCTGAAAATTTTACCACAGATAGATATTGGATGACAATGCATTGTATTAAAATTTCAGATCTATCGAATGTACCGTTATTATTTTTAATGAAGTTTTTATTTTATCTATAGTCTATATATAAGCATCTGTACCGTCGGCTTTTGTTGACATCCGTGAGTTCGCCCCGTGACCACATCACAATGTTTTTAAAACGTTGGGCGGGCGCTTGTGAGATGTTTGGTAAAATAAATAGAGGTAAAAAAAATATTGTTAAAAACCAAGTTTTTATTAGTGGACTAAAAAGAATAAAATAAATAAAGGTAAAAAAAAGATTTTTAAAAACAACGTTTTTACAAGCGGACTAAAAAGAAGAAAATAATTTAAAACTTGTAAGTTCAAGTACTTCCATTTAATATGACTAAAAACGTGGGGCGGGTGTTTGGTATAAAAATTAAAGATTTCTAATTTAGAAGGCAAAAGAGAGATCTATAAGTGAGAGAATGAGTGAACCGCATATGTTAAACCTCATAAGCGCCCGCCACACGTTTTTAGTCATAATAAATCGAAGTCCTTGAACTTACAAGTTTTAAATTATTTTCTTATTTTTAGTCCGCTTGTAAAAACGTTGTTTTTAAAAATCATTTTTTTTACCTTTATTTATTGTTATTTTTTATTTTACTAAAAATCCCCTTAAGTTCTCTGGTTACTGAAATTTATAAGTTTGTCAATGACTGGAATGTAGAAGTTCTTTATTTATTGGAATTTATCAGATCTCATTTAGTTTAGTAGTTCTTTTATCACCTGGTATTTAGAAGGTATCAAATTACTGGAATTATAATTGTTTTTAATTGCTGGTATTTAGTTAATTTAGGAGGGGTTTAGCAGGCGGGAAGGGGTTGACAGGAAGGAATGGGATGACAGGAAGGAATGGGATGACAGGAAGGAATGGGATGACAGGAAGGAATGGGATGACAGGAAGGAATGGGATGACAGGAAGGAATGGGATGACAGGAAGGAATGGGATGACAGGAAGGAATGGGATGACAGGAAGGAATGGGATGACAGGAAGGAATGGGATGACAGGAAGGAATGGGATGACAGGAAGGAATGGGATGACAGGAAGGAATGGGATGACAGGAAGGAATGGGATGACAGGAAGGAATGGGTTGACAGGAAGGAATGGGATGACAGGAAGGAATGGGATGACAGGAAGGAATGGGATGACAGGAAGGAATGGTATGACAGGAAGGAATGGGTTGACAGGAAGGAATGGGATGACATGAAGGAATGGGATGACAGGAAGGAATGGGATGACAGGAAGGAATGTGGTGGCAGGAAGGAATAGGTTGGCAGGAAGGAATGGGTTGGCTGGAAGGAATAGGTTGGCAGGAAGGAATGGGTTGGCAGGAAGGAATAGGTTGGCAGGAAGGAATGAGGTGGCAGGAAGTAATAGGTTGGCAAGAAGGAATGGGATGGTAGGAAGGAATGGGATGGCAGGAAGGAATGGGTTGGCAGGAAGGAATAGGTTGGCAGGAAGGAATGGGATGGCGGGAAGGAATAGTTTGGCAGGAAGGAATGGGATGGCAGGAAGGAATGAGGTGGCAGGAAGGAATGAGGTGGCAGGAAGGAATAGGTTGGCAGGAAGGAATGGGATGGCAGGAAAGAATAGCTTGGCAGGAAGGAATAGGTTGGCAGGAAGGAATGGGATGGCAGGAAGGAATAGGTTGGCAAGAAGGAATGAGGTGGCAGGAAGGAATGGGATGGCAGGAAGGAATAGGTTGGCAGGGAGGAATGGGATGGCAGGAAGGAATGGGATGGCAGGAAGGAATGGGTTGACAGGAAGGTATGGGTTTGCGGAAGGAATGGGATGGCAGGAAGGAAAGGGTTGGCAGGAAGGAATGGGATGGCAGGAAGGAATGGGTTGGCAGGAAGGAATAGGTTGGCAGGAAGGAATGGGTTGGCAGGAAGGAATAGGTTGACAGGAAGGAATGGGATGGCAGGAAGGAATGGTTTCTCCCAGTGGCGTAGCTAGACCTTTTGCCGCCCGGGGCGGTCTCCAATTTGCCACCCTTTCTAAGCTAATAATACCATGGTTTTTATAAATTAATAAACATAAATAAATTATTGTAATTGAAACAAAGTAAAGGTGGCGAACATTTTTACCATTGGATGCCATATTTAAGTAAACAGCAATAAAGGAGGCCAAATAAGATGTTATACATATTTTATAAAAATACAAGATACTTTTTTTTAAAGGTTACTGATGTTGCAGGTGTCCCGAGACAAACGTATCCAAAATTTACACCAAAAAATTATGAATTAATTATTTTTTTTATAAACAAATAGTGTACATTAGTATGTAAACATATTATTTATAAATTTATTTTCCTAACTTCATCGTAGAAAAATCGTGTATTATGCTATAAAAATTTGAATAATTTTTTATAATTTATTCTATTGACAATATTTCAAGATTTTTTAGTCTTAATTTATACACTCATTGTGGAACGAAGATAATTTTTTTTATCAACTTCAGTTTGGAGAAGCTCCTTTCACAACTAGCGACACTGATAACAATAATTTTTATAAAATTCTTAGCAAGATTACAATGTTGGGTACAGAAGTTTCCAATCTATACTATTGAATAAATTTTAATAAATTAAGGGGGCCTTTTCCTCCATTTTTCCAATGCAATGCGTCTTTTTGTAGTGTAGGTGCAGCCATAAAACCTGGATCATTTTTCTTTCAATATGGAAGTGTTCTTTATCAATGTCAATAAAATCATTTATTTGACATTCAATTTCTTCATTTAGTAGGTTATATGGGATTATACACGAATATTTTCTTACAAGATCATGCAACTGATCAAAGCGTTCTTTCAATTCCTTTATAATTCGATCCATGGATTAAAACATTTCTCGGTGTACTTAATGTTCTAAAGATAGGACAACTGATTGTGAATTTTCCTCACTCATATGTTTTTCCTTTCTAACTCGGCGTTCAGGTCGATGTCTCCATCTCTTTACAAATTCTTTTAGCTGCTATATCAGCTTTTTGTATTATCACATCTCTTTGTTCCATGAAATGGGTTTGCAAAGAATTTAGTTTTATATGGCATTGGTGGATATTTAAGCCTTTTATTTGAATGTATTTTTTAGCATCCCATTGATGGGTGGAAGAATTTAAAAAATGAAAACAACTTTTCGATAGTTCCAAAAAATGTTAAGAAATCAATAGCAGTACAAGCTGCATGTAAAAATGCCAGGTTTAAAGAATGATTTGTGCATGCTACAAACTCTGACGGAAGCATTGTCGTAAGCCTTTCCTCTGCAATTTTTTTGTATCTAAACATTTTCTAATTTCTTTAAAATCATATTTGTGATTTCCTCAGCAGTTTTCCTTTATTTTCTACAAAGTAAATAAACGATTCTACAACTTTAACTGCGCTGACATCAATAACTACGTGTCTTTTAATTTGACTAGTTTAATTTTTGTGGAAAATATCGGGAGTTTTGTCAAATATCTTACAAAAGTTTTTAGCTTGCTTTATTTGGTCCATTGTTGTTTTTCTCACCGCGCCTCTCAAAAGGTCTATGAATTCGTTTTGAATTATTTTCGACAAATAGGAGACACTATATTTACTACCCATCTTAATTTTTACTAAATGTTCACATAACACTGGGTCGTACTTAGTGAAAAAGTCAAAAAGCTCTAGAAAATTTCCTCTATTTTCAATTGAATTGATGTCTTCCTCATGATTACTGTCACGATGACCCCTCAACGCCAAATTTTGTTTTGCTAAGAATCTAATTATATCAAGTACTGTGAGAATTTTCTATCATTTTTTTCTTATTTCTTTATCAATATTCTGTTTTTATCGTTTATCAAAAGTTGCGCCTTGTCCAATTCTTATGTCTAATTCCTGCCATTGGGTAAAATGATCGAATGTGCAGTAGACTGAACTCGTGTTGACTTATTTTGAGATTAAATTTCCTCTATTTGTTAAAACCATTTTCCGTGTTAAAATTTGATAGGAAAAGATCATCAAACAGTAAACAGCAAAAAAATATATACTTTTCTTCAATGGTGAATACACCATCCACGATCTTAACAAACTTTCACCATTATGCAAAATTTGGAGAAAAAAAACAACAATCGCGATTAATCTTTCTTGTCAAAAATCGTAATAATTTTCAGTAAAAATAGACTAATTTAAACTATCTAATCATTTCTTTAATAGGATAGGTGTAACATTTTTGAGTGAATAAACGTATTTTAATGAAACACACAAATTTTGTTTGTGCTACTTAAATGAAAATAAAATAATACAAAAAAAATTTAAATTTTAATAAATTACCTTAGAATAATTTTCTGAAAACTTAAACAGTAATATAAAATACTACTTGCAAGTTAAACACAATATTTGAACCACCATGTCATGTAGGTACTAGTTCGCGTATCATTATGTGCATGTCAAAAATCCACGCAATAACTGTCGCGGCGATATTAATAGTATATTCGGTCCAGCGTGATGTGTTCTTTGTGTTGTTTTCTTATAAAAGTGTCATCTGTGATGTATACCGCTTAATTTAAAAAAAAATCGATACAATTTTTATGCGATTTTAAATTTCTTAACGGTTATGGGTTATTTATAGCAAACCGTATGTATTAAAAAAATGTTGTGAGAATCCGTTAATTACGACTTGAAAGTACGAATATTTTATTTTCACCCGGGTGTTCCTCTTTCAAAAGAAAAAAGGTGATTGTCAGAAAGGGCTATACTTTTCAAAGGCCCCCAAATGCCGCCCCCAAAATGTGTGCCGCCCGGGGCGGACCGCCCCCACCGCCCCCCTAGCTACGCCACTGGTTTCTCCCTTATGTCCCAAGATGAAGTCTGTCAATCACAACTATAATTATCAAACATTTTCTGGGGATGAAAACTGGTAGAGAAGCCAAACACTTATTACAGGGGAATACAGGGGGCCCTAAAGAACTCCCAATCTTTCTTGTAGGGGAATACAGGGGGGCCTAAAGAACTCCCAATCTTTCTTTTAGGGGTATACAGGGGGGCCTAAAGCAGTGGTTCTCAATCTGTGGTCCGCGGAGCTGTGCCTGGTGGTCCTCGCATGGCTTGAATTTTATCAATTTTTTTAATGAAGAACACCAAAAGGTAAAATTGTTGTCACATTTTGAATACATTGATTGATTTTAAACACACGATGACGAGAGCATAGCACCGAAAACAATATGTTTTGAGTCTATGTTTACTTTTAGCTATAACATAAATCACATGACGTCACGCTAGGTTCTAGAAGACGATAGTCTAGTTTTTGTATTATGATTCAAAAATAATGTTTACAAAAACGATGAGCAAGTTAGCTTTAAATTAATATTACAATTATTAAAGTAATTAATTATTAAAATGATTGAACACATGGATAAATTTCTAAAAAAGAAAACAACCTAACATAAGGAGTAGGACAACAATTATTATTCCTCATACTCATACTCACAATCTTTGCGTGAATAAAATGGAGTTCCGGAGAGAGAAAAAAGACGAATTGCCATATGACTGTATGATGAAGAGTATTTGCACTTTGGGTTAATAATTATAGGCGTCACAGCCAATTATCAACCCAGATCAGAGTGTGTAATACGGTAGAAAATTCATGCAAGTAAAGCGATGAAACCTGCAAACATCCGAAAACATCTGAAAACGAACCATTAAGTCTGCTGGGAGAAACCATTGAAATACTTGGTGCGCAAAAACATTCACTTGATAGTAAGAAGTTCTGTAGTCGACAAGCAACCAATGTCAATGAAAATGCTTCAAGAGCATCATTTTTGGTGGCTTTACGAGGTCAAAAAGACTGGTTATCAAGGGGGGGGGGAAGGGGGGGGGGTAACAAACTTGTTTGAATTACGTGATGCTGTGAGAGAGTTTCTTGGAGAGAAAAATCAAAGCTTATTTATCATTTGAACAATACCTTATGGGTTGCTATTCTGGCTTACTTGGCTGACATTTTTGAAGAAATTAAGAAACTTAATTCATCTTTGCAAGAAAATCAATCAAATTTGATTTGATTTAATTTTGTTACTATAGGAAAGATAGTGAGAATTTATTCGATTTATTTGTGAGTCAAAGTGCCAAGTTTACGGTTTAAATAATTATTCAATAATTATTTACTTTAATTTAGAAACTTACAAAAGTAAGCCAAACATATTACACTTACATTTTGGACACGTTCAAAAGTTATACGAAATTTAAAACAAAAATTAATAAATGTACTTTAAGTATGACAGACAAGAATCAAACTTTAAAAAAATGTCATCCAATTAATTAATAAACTATTTTCTTTAGTTCAAGTCTTGTATGACATATATTGGGAAAATTTTCCTTCCTTAAATTGATGTCATATGTCATTAAAGAGTGCACGATGAAAGAGCGACGACTAATGGGCGCAAACATAAGAGCGATATACCTCGTTGGTAGTTCATCTTGAAACATGAGCATTTATTAGAACAATCGCCTCAAATCTTTATCTGCGCTCTTTTGTTGTGTGTTATTTTACGGATCACCGTCAAGAAATTAATTAGTAAGTTACACTAAGCAGTGGCGTCACCACGGGGGTGCGAGGGGTGCGGACCGCACCGGATGACACCATCACAAGGGAGGACACCAAAATGTAAAATTCTGTATGTTCCCGTTATTTGGAACTGGAAGACTCAGAAGAGTTCTATGAGCTAAGTCGTGAGCAATGTTCCTTTAAAGCTGCGCGGCAACACATATATTTAACAACGCCGCACAGCAGTTTAGAATACCGCGCAGCAGTTTAGAATACCAAATACAGAAAATGTAGTAAACCTTGAACCTCAATAGGTTGAGAACCACTGCCCTAAAGAACCTCCACTCTTTCTTGGGGGGATTATAGGGGGCCCTACAGACCTAACCCTTATGGGAACGGATCTCTGCTTCCATTCTTGCAGTTTGAGTAGTTCCCACATTGTATTTCATTTATACTATGATGAAAAAGTAATAAATAGGACAACAAGTAGATAATACAAACTCGAATGAGTATTTAAACGCAATTTCAAACAAACAATTTCCGATTTTTTTTATTCAAGGGAAATCATTCTAGATTACATTAAAAATAATTTCAAATCAGTAATTCTCAAAGTAAACAAAAAATGACGTCATATCCCTTCACGCTACATCACACCAAGAATGTGTCAATATAATGCGCACCACGCACCAATCTAACATAAGCATTAACAAAGCGGGAAAACCCCATTAACTATCATTCCAGATTACATTAAAAGTAATTTCAAATCAATAATTATGAAAGCATTGCTATCTACAAATTGCTGCTAAAATTACGGGAGTCGAACGAAAAGAGATTTTTTAAAATATTCCTTCTCCAACATGGTTCAAAATATTATTAAAGCTATCGTTTTGCGTTTGTTTCAACCCGATAGCTGTTATGGATGGCGAGAAATTTACAAAATACGGATATTTTTTCGGTTTTTTTTAAAGTTTCCAGGAAATCCAAGAAACGTTTTCGGTATTTTTTGGCCCTTGCACATCATTGAGACTACCTTAACATTTTTGCAAAAGACCCGAACCCTCTATCTGGTATGTCCGAACCCTCTATCTGGTATGTCCGAACCCTCTATCTGGTATGTCCGAACCCTCTATCTCGTATGTCCGACCCCTCTATCTGGTATGTCCGAACCCTCTATCTGGTATGTCCGAACCCTCTATCTGGTATGTCCGAACCCTCTATCTGGTATGTCCGAACCCTCTATCTGGTATGTCCGAACCCTCTATCTGGTATGTCCGAACCCTCTATCTGGTATGTCCGAACCCTCTATCTGGTATGTCCGAACCCTCTATCTTGTATGTCCGAACCCTCTATCTGGTATGTCCGAACCCTCTATCTGGTATGTCCGAACCCTCTATCTGGTATGTCCGAACCCTCTATCTGGTATGTCCGAACCCTCTATCTGGTATGTCCGAACCCTCTATCTGGTATGTCCGAACCCTCTATCTTGTATGTCCGAACCCTCTATTTGGTATGTCCGAACCCTCTATCTGGTATGTCCGAACCCTCCTTCTGGTATGTCCGAACTCTCTATCTGGTATGTCCGAGCCCTCTATCTGGTATGTCCGAACCCTCTATCTGGTATGTCCGAACCCTCTATCTAGTTTGGTTCAGGGGGAGTTGCAGGATCAAGCGTTACAGACATTTCAAATATATAAACGCAATTTTCCCCATGGGAAATTGCGTTAACAAATTAATATCTCTTGCTTCTGAAATCCTAAATTTTAAGTTACAATGTGGAGTTGGGGGGGGGCGCCATAGCTTGGTCACTTGTCATTACGGGAAACACCACAAAGTCTGAGAGCCGCTGGGAAAGGCTCCTTGTAACCATTAGCAAGACTTCAGTTTTGAATAATTGACTAGATGTGTCTGTTCACCCCAAGCCAGCAGGTGAAAACAAAGATAGGAAGTTAGAAGACAACTTGATGTGTCCCTGTGTGAGTGTAATACACGCAACCGGCATCACCGGGTATTGTCTCAAATTACCCGGATCAGCTGTGTAAAATGGTGTCAACTGACCTCATGCACATATAAGAGGTCATGACACTGCAGGACACAACAAGGACCAAGAGTAGCACACTCACACGCTGACCGTCAAATGGACTCACCAGGTACACTCCTAGATGTACAACAAACACACCCACCAGGTACACACTTAGATGTACAACAAACTCACCCACCAGATACACACATCAATGTACAACAAACTCACCCACCATGTACAAAAATCGATGTACAACAAATTCATCCACCAGGTACACAATTAGATGTACAACAAATTCATCCCCCAGGTACACGCTTAGATGTACAACAAATGGACCTCCAGGTACATATGCACTTACCGGCATAGCACTAGTCGATCACCACCACCTACAGTTGACAACAGGGGAACGTACCTAGTGCGTGAACGCGGCAACACATAGTCAATACAGCCTTGAAATGTCAACACAGCCAAAATCTCAACTCTGTGCTGTCAGTGACAGAATGGTGACACGGCGAGTGCCAACGTGGACACGACACTAACTGCACTTCTTAATCACAACACAAGGTTTTCGCCATTCATGAAATCCACAGAAAATTCCAGAATATCCTACAAATGTCAAACATATTACACAACACACACCAGGAGTGAAAGATTTGTGTAGAGGTCACGTGACGTAGTCGCTGAACTTGACCTACAGTCAGTGGTATAAATAGATCGGAAGGAGATTGTGTAAGGTCCTTCATGGTAGTTTCGCATTCCGGGTCACGGTCGTTACGTCTGGAGAGGATGAGGTATGGTAGAATGTCATATTAGCTTCAAATGGTGACACAAATTTAAGAACAGGTAAACATAACATGATCACAAGGTATGAAATTGACGGCGCAACATTTTGTAAGCGCAATTTAAACGCACGCTTTGTTGTCATTTATTCTCTAAATACCCGTGATGTTGTTTAATAATTGTTTTCACGCATAAATATTTATAAACAATTGTATTAGCCGTCGAAAATGATCGAAGTTTTCAAAATATATACATTTCAGCTGAAATCTATTTATTTTGAAAAAATACACATCAGATTAAAAAATAATGTAATACAGGACTTTTATTTATTTTATTTATTTTTATTTGATTCATTTATTATCATATTGAAAAATTTTATGCGGAGCGTTCGACATGACCAGTGGCGTAACAACGGGTTGGCATCGGGACAGTTGCCAAGGGCGCCAGCTCAAAAGGGCGCCACTAAATATCTAATTTTTAAATTTGTATTTAAATAAAAACAGTCGGACCTCTCTCTCTCTCTAAGTTGAACTCAAAAGGACTAGAAAAAAAATTCGACTTACGGAGTTTGGAGTTAGGGAAAATGGCGTAATACAAATAGGAGCAGATTAATCAAGGACAATGTAGATATTGAGAGGTGGGGGAACAGCCATACCGGCTAGTAGGCTTGACAAGAAAGAGAGGCGGTGTCTATGTTTCATATGAAAGGAAGCCAATTTGCTTTAACATGCCGACACAAGACCGTGAGAGGAGACACCTCCCCTCTCCTCCCCCACTTTACTCCCTCCACAGTGGGATGGGGGGGAGAAAGATTTTTCTTTTTTTTAAAAGTCACAGCGTGCAGCAAAGGGACGCGAATTAGTTACCACTTCTTTTTCTGTCTTTGTCATTTTTTGTACTTGCATGGGTCGCTTATTCCCTCGTGGAATGCACTAACATAAGATTTTACGTCCATTTACGTGGCTCTACGGAACACGTGTTCTGAATGTCACGCCAGAATAATAACCCAAACGCCTTGGAAAATTCGACTAAGAGAGGTGGAAATTCATGCCACCAATTTAATTTGGTCTTATTTAGTAAATAATAAACTGCAAATTAGTATTGTTCCTGTCTTATGCATTTTTGTATATTCACGCTGTATGACTGTCACTGTCAGACTACGTAATTATTGTCATAAATAAATAAATAGAGGTAAAAAAAAGATTTTTAAAAACCACGTTTACCTCTATCTATATAATTATTTAATTATCTTCGTCGCCCAACCATTCGTGGTCGGACCATGCGAGGCAAGCAAGCTGCAAGTATGTGCAACAGAGCACGACGAATGACCCTCGCTTGGACTTGTGTCGACCGATGTATCGAGACCCAAATAGGGTCCTTGCGTTTCACTTGCATTGTTCCTTCCCAGAAAAAAAATAAAGTAATAGGGGTGAGACTGCAATCAGGCTTTTAAATAGGTAAATTTATAATATAAAATTAGTAGGCCTGACAAGACGTAATACAACCGCGAACATTTCGGCAAAGAGCCTTCCTCAACGGACAAATAGTACACAAATGAAACGATTAAAACGAAATAATAATTTTAAAAAAAAACACTTAGCTGCGGTGAAATCCAAGCAGTCCAGTAGGGATAAAGTACGGAGAGAAATGTAAGAGCTTATATAGGAAATGATAGGGTGGATGTAGCCAATCAATCAGCTTGTCAGTGCGAACACAACGTTGATCCCATGTGGTGTAAGAGTCCCATGACCTTTGACCTTTGGACAAATCAGACAGCATCAAATCAGACAGCATCCTGGAACTTCTTTTTGCTGATGATTGTGCCCTTAACGCGGGCTCTGAAGCACAACTGCAACTAAGTGCTGATAAATTTTCCAGTGCGTGCTCTAACTTTGGGATCACCATCACCACAAAAAAGACAGAAGTGCTATACCAGCCGGCCCCGGGCAAATCCTATACTGAGCCTAACATATTCATCAACGGCAACAAAATCAACACAGTGAGCCGCTTTACTTACCTTGGCAGCACACTGTCTCAGAAGGCCAATATTGATGACGAGGTGAACTCGAGAATCTCAAAGGCCAGCGCAGCATTCGATAGATTGTATGACAGTGTCTGGAACAGAAGGAGAATCAGCACCCAAACAAAACTAAAAGTATAAAGAGCTGTAGTGCTCCCCACCTTATTATATGCATGTGAAACTTGGATTGTATACCAACGCCATGCGAGGTTGCTGAACCACTTCCACACCAAAAGCCTTAGAGAATTTATCAATATAAAATGGCAGGAAAAAGTTCCAGACACCGAAATATTAGCCAGGTCAGGACTCCCCAGCATCCACACTATCCTCATGCAAAGCCAACTACGCTGGGCGGGGCATCTAGTGCGCATGCCCGACCATCGCCTGCCCAAGAGGCTCTTCTATGGTGAACTTACCGAAGGGCATAGAGCACGCGGAGGTCCACGTACGCGCTACAAGGACGCACTTAAAACTGCTCTGAAGGCCTTCGACATCGGACACGACTCCTGGGAAGCAGCAGCCAGTAACCGAGCCCACTGGCGCTCTACGATATGGAATGGCGCAGCTGTCTGTGAAGCTAATAGACAACAGGCTGCCAAGTTAAAACGCCAAGCCAGAAAGGAACGCAACCAAAACCCACCTGAAGGGACCGCTTCTATCTCTTGCCCGACATGCGGACGCCTCTTTCGTGCAAATATAGGGTTAATAAGCCACCAGAGAACACATGTGGCGGCCCAGAAAATATGATGAGAGTGGTCATCGTCGATCACGACGGACGAACAACAACAACAAGAGTCCCATACTCATGAATTAGTCTATTCTCCAAACTGACCCGGCCGGGTGTGTTTGTACAAGAAACCAAGGCGGTGACAGACATGTCATCGACGCCCATGTGGTCACGTCCATTGAAGTGTCGGGAGACAGGACACTGTTTGTCTTGTTTAATGGCACGTACATGCTCAGCGATACGGCACGAGAGTAACCTCCCCGTCTCACCAATATACTTCAAAGGACAGCGCTTACACACAATGGTGTAGACCACATTGCGGCCGGTACAAAGATAGCCATTCCTAATCTTAAATATCCCCTTAGTGAAGACAATCTGGTCCGTCTTGTTAACAAAGGGACATGTCTTACAGCAATTACGACCACATGGCTTGTTGCCCAGATGGGAGGACGGCCACATGGCTTGGTGCCCAGATGGGAGGACGGCCACATGGCTTGGTGCCCAGATGGGAGGACGGCCACATGGCTTGGTGCCCAGATGGGAGGACGGCCACATGGCTTGGTGCCCAGATGGGAGGATGGAATACAAAGACGGCTACGAACCAATAGGTCTCTCAGATTTTTGTCCCCCTGAATACAATGAGGGGTGGGGTGGAAAATATGTTGTTTGTCTCAGGGTCCGCGAGGAGGGTCGTGCGGTTTTTCAAAAATATTTCCTTGGCTCTGATGTTGTGGGGATGGTATGTGAGCACCAATTTGCTCCTTTCATTACTATCACTGGAGCGTGATACAAAGGCGTCGGCACGAGTGAAGTTTTTAACTCGCTGAAGTGCAGATTGAAGTATAGCTCCAGTGTAAGACCTTTGTCTAAAAAACTCCACCATTTCCAAAGCCTTTTCCAAAAAGTCCTCATTAGATTGACACAGCCTACGGAGGCGAAGAAGTTGTGAAAAGGGAATAGAATCCTTACAGGATTTGGGATGAGACGAGGGATAGAGTAGGTAAGAGTGGCTGTCCGTAGGTTTGAAGTAGGCCGAAGTGAGGAGGCAGTTTTTCTGGAGAGTTACAGTTATGTCCAGGAAATTAACCGATAGTTCGGAAATCGTTTGGGTGAACTTAATGGAGGGGTGGAAAGAATCAACAAAGTTGATGAACGTGTCAAGTTCACTCCTCTCCATATGAGTGACCTCAATGCCGTCATCAATGTATCTCTTATAAATTTCGGGCTAGCGACCAGTGTATTCTTTTTCCACTCTGTGCTCGAAATGGCCCATGAACAAGCAAGCATAGCTTGGTCCCATTTTAGTCCCCATGGCGACCCCACTGATTTGGTCAAAGAACTGGCCATTGAACTCAAACGAGTTGAGGGTTAGGACCAATTCCGCCAAACGTAGTAAGGCTCGTGTAGGTATATTGGGGTGAGGTTGTCTGTCCAAAAAGTATTGCACAGCAAGAAGGCCATCGTTGTGGGGAATGGATGTATAGAGGGAACATACATCAAGGAGGAACATATAGTGCTTTTCGTTTGGATTGATGCTCAGAGAGTCGAATGTCCGTAAGGCATGTTCGGTGTCCTTAATGTACGTAGGAAGGGATGCCACTATCGGTTGGAAGACACCATCCAAGAATTGAGAAATGTGTTCTGTTGGACAAGAACATGCAGAGACAATAGGTCTACCAGGGTTACCATCCTTGTGAATTTTAGGAAGGGGATAAAAAGATGACTTACCCAGGTCACTGTCAAAAATGTGCATCCTGGACGCTGATTGAGGTAGAGCGCATTCTGTTATCAACTCATCGATGGTCTTTTTAACCACCGTGTTGTTTTTAATGATGGGATCTGGTGTTCTGTGTTGGTAGGTGGGTTTGGGCAAACAACTGGGAGTGAATGAAAAGAAGGAACTCTGGAGAGATCCGCGGCGTAGCATACGCCGCAGACTTGCTCATCATAGACAGTGCAAAGATTGGTTGTGTGTGAGAGTACATACACAAAAAGCAGCACTAAGTAAATAAAAAATAGCGAGTAAACGTGAAGGCATGCACACTGAGGTTGTTGTTACCCGCCTTCCATTTAATACTACCATTCCTTAAACATAAATTGTGATTGGCCGACCCTAGCGAGGATTAGTCATATTTAGGGTTGTTAATTGCGTGTTGTTGTTGTTTTTTTTGTTGTTGTGGAAAACTGATTATTGATTATGTAACCCCGATTTTAAACCGAATATCATTTTATAGCTGACTTCATAGAAGTTAGGGGTGTACGGAATTTCGCCTGAAAATGTCTCGAAACCAACAATGAGTTGGCAGTCCCCCCCCCTACCAACGTTCGCTCGCGTTGTTTTGATTTCTTCGTGCTGTAGTTTGCGTCCGTTCTGTCTCCACTTTCTTTGCACTCTCCATGAGCAAGTCTGCGGCGTATGCTACGCCACAGGGCGTCTAGGTTATTTTATTCTTTTTAGTCCACTTACAAAAACGTGGTTTTTAAAAATATTGTTTTACCTCTATTTTTTTTTATATATACCAAACACCTCATAAGCGCCCGCCCAACGTCTTAAAAACACGATGATGTGATCACGGGGTGAATTCATGGATGTCAACAAAAGCAGACGGTACATATGCTTATATATAGATAAACTAAAAAGTTCAATAATTTAATAACGGTACATTCGATCGATCTGACATTTTGAAACAATGCATTGTCTTCCAAGATCTATCTGTGGTAAAATTTTGAGATCTCTAGGACCATCAGAAGTGGTTTAATTTTACGATGGCAGATTTTAAAAATTGTGGACATACAAACAAATCCACAGGAACGAAAGCGAGTTAATAAAACGTGGTTAAATAAAACGTGGTTAAAATAGAGAAATTCAATTATTTTTTCTAACAATTGAAAAAATCGCAAAGCTGAAACTTTTCAATTTATCAAGGGCGCCAAAAATAAATTAGCCAAGGGCGCCAAAAACCTAGTTACACCTCTGGACATGACAGACGTGGCAGAGATTATGTATATTGATTAATTTATTAATTTAATTATGCATTGCATCAATTTATTTCATTACAAAATAACTGCATTTGGGCCGTCCATAAATGTCGTCATGCACCTAGGGGCGAGGGGGTCCCCACATTTGTGACGAGGGGGACGGGGGAGTTTAAGAATAGTGACGTCATGTCAAAACATGCTACTTTAATTCAAAGTTCCACTTAAATATTTCATTTCTTACAATTTATTTTATGACGTTTTACATGGATTCACGTGTGTTACGATATTGGTGTGCAGCCTTACACTAAATACATACTAAAATGACATTATTGTTATTTGAAACATGCTAATTTTCAAATAGAAAATACCGCTTTTAGGTGTGTGTGGGGGTGTCACAGCTTTGTGACGTCATATTGGTGGGGGATCTAAGTTTTTGTGACGAAGTGTGACGAGGGGGGAGGGGGGTAAAAATCGACCAAAATCGCGTGACGCCATTTATGGACGGCCCCATTGTAAGGCTTGATTAAAATATTCGCCAAGAATCTAAAGAGGTCAATTTAAAAAATTCAAATGTTATTTTACCAATCATTATTTGGAACGCAATTGTTTTACTGAATTATTAATTTGGGTTGTAGGTCGTTTTGATGGGTGATAGGTTAAAGTTTTTTTTAGGTGAGTGGTAGGTTAAAGTTTTTTTTAGGTGAGTGTTAGGTCAAAGTTTTTTTAGGTGAGTGTTAGGTCAAAGTTTTTTTTAGGTGAGTGTTAGGTCAAAGTTTTTTTAGGTGAGTGTTAGGTCAAAGTTTTTTTAGGTGAGTGGTAGGTTAAAGGTTTTTTTAGGTGAGTGGTAGGTCAAAGTTTTTTTAGGTGAGTGGTAGGTTAAAGGTTTGTTTTAGGTGAGTGGTAGGTTAAAGGTTTTTTAGGTGAGTGGTAGGTTAAAGTTTTTTTAGGTGAGTGGTAGGTTAAAGGTTTGTTTTAGGTGAGTGGTAGGTTAAAGTTTTTTTAGGTGAGTGGTAGGTTAAAGGTTTTTTAGTTGAGTAGTAGGTTAAAGTTTTTGTTAGGTGAGTGGTAGGTTAAAGGTTTGTTTTAGGTGAGTGGTAGGTTAAAGGGTTTTTTAGGTGAGTGGTAGGTTAAAGGTTTGTTTTAGGTGAGTGGTAGGTTAAAGGTTTTTTAGGTGAGTGGTAGGTTAAAGGTTTTTTAGTTGAGTAGTAGGTTAAAGTTTTTGTTAGGTGAGTGGTATGTTAAAGGTTTGTTTTAGGTGAGTGGTAGGTTAAAGGTTTTTTAGGTGAGTGGTAAGTTAAATGGTTTTTAAGTGAGTGGTAGGTTAAAGGTTTGTTTTAGGTGAGTGGTAGGTTAAAGGTTTTGTTAGGTGAGTGGTAGGTTAAAGGTTTGTTTTAGGTGAGTGGTAGGTTAAAGGTTTTGTTAGGTGAGTGGTAGGTTAAAGGTTTTGTTAGGTGAGTGGTAGGTTAAAGGTTTTGTTAGGTGAGTGGTAGGTTAAAGGTTTTGTTAGGTGAGTGGTAGGTTAAAGGTTTTGTTAGGTGAGTGGTAGGTTTTTAAATTGGGTGGTAGGTAATTGTCAGCTAAGGTTCGTTGGTCCGTGTGCAAAATAACAAACTCATGTGCAAAGGTGTACAGCATTTATTTTTCTGTGCAAAATAGTACACCCCAAAAACACAGATATTACATTATCCTAATCAAAGTCTGCTGCGCGAAATTTATAACTGTTGCGCGTTGTCGGTCAGATATATCCGCGTCCACATTGATGGTAGGCGGCCGTGCATAAATGTCGCCACGCACCTGGATCCACACATTTGTGACGAGGGGGAATGATTGTTTAAGAAATGTGACGTCACATAAAATAACACGCAAATTTAAATAAAAGGTCCACTTACTTTTTTGATTGTTTACAATTTATTTAATGACTTTGTCAATGGCTTCACGCGCATTAATATATTAGAGTGCAGCCTAATGTTAAATACATACTTAAATACCAATAAAGTGATTCTAAACATGCTCATTTTGAAAAAGAACATAAAACTTTTAAGGGGGGGGGGCATTTTTTGTGACGAGGGTGGGTCAAAAGTCTGCCAAATTCGCGGGACGTCATTTATGGACGGCCCCTAGGTTGTTAAGGTGGGTGGTAGGTTGTTTAGGTGGGACAATGGTCCCTCTAAGGTTCGTTGGTCTGTGTGCAAAGCTGCTCAGCATCCATTTTTTGTGCATTATTTTACAAATTTTGCTGCGCGATAATACTAAACTGCTGCGCGGAGTCTGTCAAATATCTTCGCGGCCGCGCAGCTTAAAGGGGACATTGGTGGAAGTTTTTTTAGGTGGGTTTGACGAACTAATTTCTTCATGTTTACATTACTTACTGTAAAAAAACAGTGAGTGGGTGATTGGTAGTTTTAATAACCTTGATCATCCAAGATTACATTTGAATGTTTAATTGTTGGGGTAAAATAACCAAAGAGTTGTCTGCACTTGATACCGTCACACGATACATACTTGTTCAGCTTGGTTCTTAGCCAGTGGTTCTCACAGTTTTACACAATTTTATGTTTATGAAGAAATCAATTGTGAACTTTAAGAGATGCAACACATCTCTTAAGTCTATTTCTCCCCGGCGTATTGTTTTGGTCTTTGAAGATCATTTTATAGTGATTGAATTGTTTCGTGTCTAGAAATTTTCACCAAACGTTTACGGGGCGCTGGACAGTAGGTCAATATTTAAAACATATCGTCCAAATTAGGGGTGGGGTGGGGTCCATGATGTGCGCATGCGCAAAATTCAAAGATCTTCACAAATAAAATTATTAATTATAACTGTTCATTAAAATATTGATATTACAATAAACTAGATACGATCCGCGGTGTAACAGACGCCAAAGACTTGCTCATAGATAGTGCAAAGAAAGGGAGAAAGAATGGAAACAAACAACAGCAGGAAAGAAATGAGAACAACGCGAGTGAACGCAAGGCACATTGTTGGTCTCGAGACATGCGGACTGTGGTTGAGCTATCCGCCCCCACCCTGCACCCTCCTCGCTTGCCAACCATAAACTTTGATTGGTCAACCCTACCGAGGGTCATTCGTCATGCTTGCTTGCTCGCGTCGTGTGCTTGTCCTAATTTCTGGCGATTAATATATTTAGATAGGATGGACGTTAAATGTAAATGTCCAAATTTATATAGATTAAATGATTTTTAAATCCTTTATATTAACTCGTGGTTTCTGTTTGGTTGGTTGATTGTTTGCTTGCTTGTCGCCAAAACTTTGGATCGATTTTTAACCCACTTTCTCGTAAGCTAGTGAGCTGAAATTTTGAAGACAGTTTCGTACCGATGATAAAAACGATGTATAAAAATTTCAGATCGATCGCATATACCGTAATTAAATTATTGAATTTTTAGATTATTTTATTTATCTCTATGTATCATGTTAGTTTTTGAGATAGAGTGTCGCGGTGCTTATTATATTGAACGACCTTTCTGTCGCGCAATAAGGCGTGTAATTTATAGACAACACTTTTTATAAATATATTCCTGATCGGTGCGCATTATATTAAACATGTTTTACGACACAGCTGCAAATTTTGTATTTTTGGATGGTCTTGCGCTGCGTATTATGATGAACATTCTTTTTTTTATGTCTCGTACATAAAGGATTTATATTTATAGTAAAAAACGTGGGTTTTTTTTTCGTTTTTTTTTAAAAATTGAAATCCTTTATATTAACTCGTGGTGTCTATTTGTTTGCTTGCTTCTTTGTTGAAAAAACTTTGGATAAATTTTAACCCCCTTCGTCGTAAGCTAGCGAGCTGAAATTTTGCAGGCAATTTTGTGCCGATGATAAAAACTATGTATCAAAATTTCAGATCGATCTCATGTATTGTTATTAAATTATTGAATTTTTAGATTATTTTATTTATCTCTATGTATCTTTTTTTTTAGATAGAGTGTCGCGGTGCGTATTGAACGACCTTTTTTAAAAAATAATTTACTGTGGCGCGATTCGGTGCGTATTATATGGATGATAATTTTTAATCTGTAAATGCGCACTATGTTAATTATCCCGTGATCAAATCGAGCTGAAATTTAGCTGGCAGACTGAAGTAGTGCGGGTTCGCACCATTTTGCGTCGCACCGAGACGCACGAGAATAAGAGGGATGAATTGACTGAAGATCTTTAATTGTTGTAATAGTAATAGGAATACATTTTTTTTTAAATTACAAATATATTCCCGATCGTTGCGCATTATATTAAATACTACTTTAACAGTGTAACCCGTCAAAAATGACTGAAGTTTTCAAAATAAATACATTTCAGCTGAAATCTATTAATTTTGAAGAAATACACATCAGAATAATAAATAATGTAATACAGAACTTTTATTTATTTCTATTTGATACATTTATTATACTATTGAACAATTTTATGCGGAACGTCGAAAAGTGTTATTTTTAGCAGTAATTTAAATGTTATTATGTTGATCGCAGCGCCACCTAACGGCATTACAAATTTCGCAGCACCACCTAGTTACATCCATACATACAGACAACGGAAATTATGTATATTGATGTTTTACGAGACAGATAAATTTTGGATTGTCGTGCGATGCGCATTAGTATTATAATGAGCATTCTTTTACTCGTAAATAAAGGATTTATAGTCAAAAACTTGTTTTTTAAAGTTTTTATTTAAAAAATCCTTATATTAACTAGTTGTGTCTGTTTGAGCCATTGCTTGCTCTTTTTGTCGAAAAAACTTTCGATCGCTTTTAACCCACTTCCTCGTAAGCTAGCTAACTGAAATTTTGCAGGCAGTTTCGTACCTGTTGCGCGATTTGGTGCGTATTATATTGACAATACTTTTTATAAACATATTCCCGATCGGTGCGCATTAAATTTAACACCTTTTACGAGACATAACTAATTTTTTTAATTTTTGGATTGTTTTGCGCTGCGTATTATAATGAAAATTCTATTAGTTATTTCTCGTACATAAAGGATTTATAGTCAAAAACGTCGTTTTTTACGATTCTTTGTATTTTAAAATAATATTGTTCCGTTTACATTTTAATTAGATGTCCGTTCTTCTTTTCAAATCAGAAGTAAACAAATATATACATAATTCATTATTTTTTTTAAAATCGTCAACAAAAACGAATTCCATGATGAACTAATTACCGTTGTGTTTATATTTAGATATTTCAGCTGTACTCCAGTTTGGGAGATTTTCAGAAAAGAACCTTTGACCACAAATGTGTGTCTCTTGATGAGGGCGGAAGTCCGGCCCTTGTCAGGCACCCAAATGAAAGGAAGGTCCTTATGGATAGAGGACCCTAATGGAAGGATGTCCCTAATGGAAGGGGCCCTAAAGTAAGAGGGCCCTCCCTAATGGAAGGAGGGCCCTAATGCAAGGAGGGCTCTAATGGAAGAGGTCACAAATGGAAGGAGGGCCCTAATGGAAGCTGACCCTAATGGAAGGAGGGCCCTAATGGAAGGAGGGCCCTAATGGAAGGAGGGCCCTATTTGAAGGAGGGCCCTAATGGAAGGGAACCTTAATGGAAGGAGGGCCCTAATGGAAGCTGGCCCTAATGGAAGGATGCCATAATGGAAGGGGGGCCTTGCCAAAATTAATTTTTACAACAATATTGATGTGGATTTAAAAGGCACGGGGGTGGACTTCCACCCAGCTGTCCGGGTCCAAATGTTTCTGGTATCGGGCCTTGAACGGAAAAAAATCAAGGTACGCCCCGGGTGGCACTAAACGACACCTTTAACGGTAGAATATTTAGTGGGCGTGACCCCACTGTGTCGGAAAAAACACATTTGCTAAGTGAAAATTTAATTCAAGGTCAACTCCCTCTGGCTTCCGGTCAGTAAACATGATAAAATTGTAAAGATTAAAAGGACACTTGCAACTAGGCCCTTGGGCGGAAGAGATCCAAGTAATCGGGATTAACCCAGATGTCAGCTCACTAGAGATTTCTCCTGCTACACTCCCACTGCCTTTTGCACGATGTTTGGTAAACATTTGACCGATTGGGAAATTTGGACTCTGTGGATTCCCGGCTAAAACCTTTAGAAAACATTTTAAAAAATAATCTAACAATGACAGAATGTCACAAATTGCCTCAAAAATCAAATACGTGATAGAATGTCACACATTGTCATTAAAGCCTAGACTTGTAATTTTATAACTATAATAAATAATATAGGTGTAACTTTTAGTGAAAGAATTTAAAAGGGAGATAAGAATGATGTTTGTAGGGAGATAAGCGAATACATGTACGGTACTTTAAACATTTTATTTAAATAATAATAATAATAATAAATTGATAATTTATATATCGCTGTATCCAAGTAAGGAACCGGGCCCACAGCGCTTTACATGAAGTAGTAAAATACATATAAGTATTAAATCAACATTCATATCATAACAACCACCTAAATGACAGTACGTTACACATAAGCTACGTTAATATTTAAATATATAAGCCGAAATGTTGTTCTGTCACATATATTTCACACAGTTGTCTCGTACGTGCAGTCTTGTTGCACTTAGTAGTAAGAATACTACGGATGTGTAATGGTAAAGAATTCCATTGTTTGGCTGTACAAAAATAGAAAGACCTTTCGCCAAATGTTTTTGTGCGTTAATTAGGAACTGGGAGAATGCGTGTGTCTGCAGAAGAGCGTAATTAAAAACTGAATTAAAAAATTATTGTATAATTATTTATTACGATATCTTATTAATTACTCTTATTAATTATAACTAGCAAACATAGATATATTTTCTCTGTCTTATCTTATCTGTTTCAGACGCTCCTTCTATACAGAAGATTATTGCGTCCTACGCTTATCTATGGTTTGTGTTTAGTCCTGCATTTTTATTAGAGATTTAAATGTTGATAAAGTGTTGGCTTTCCTGGTTTCTTCAGGCAACCCATTCCACGCCCGAATTCCGGACGGGAAGAACGAAAACTTGTATGTGTTTGTTCTTGCATACGGAATAAGAAAGGTGTTTTTATCCTTATGTCTATCTGAGGGTTGTATTAAGTTATCTTTGTGTTGTATTTCTAAATTAGATTTAATTGCTTTATGTATGATTACTTCTTTACTCTTGGTTCTTCTATCCTCTAGTGTTTCAAGGTTTAATGATTTAACTAATGGTGTTATTCTAGTCAGTTTTGAATATTCTCCAGTTATGAATCTGGCAGCTCTTTTTTGGATTTGTTCTAGTTTATCAATGTTTTCTTTGGTGGATGGGTCCCATACAGAAGATCCATATTCTAGTACAGGTCTCACCAAAGTGAGATAGCATTTTAGTTTTATATCTTTATTACATTTTTAAAGATTTCTTTTTATAAAGCCTAAGGTTTTGTTTGATTTTTTAATATCTTCATTGACATGGGGATTCCATGATAATTTCTCATTTATTATGACTCCTAAGTATTTTGCATCTTTAGTTTGGGTTAGTTCCTTTCCATGAATGTAATATTTTGAATTTATTTGTTTCTTTTTCTTTGTTACTCTTAACAGTTGACACTTTTCTGGGTGGAAACTCATACTCCAGTTAGTTTCCCATTTTATCAATTCATCTAGGTCTTTTTGTAAAATTTTGCTATCTTGTTCTGATTTAATTGTTCTATAGATTATACAATCATCAGCAAATAACCTAACTTTTGTACCTGTTGAGATGTTGTTGGGTAAATCATTTACATATATTAAAAAGAGTAAGGGACCTAGCACAGTTCCTTGTGGAACTCCTAAATTGACCTTTATTGGTGCAGATTTAGATCCATTAATTATTACAGTTTGCTTCCCTGCCCAAAAGGAAATCTTGGATCCAGTGATGTACGGAACCTGAGATTCCTAAGTAGTTAAGTTTTTTAAGTAAACTAAGGTGGTGAACTTTGTCAAATGCTTTTGAGAAGTCTAGTAATATTGTATCTATTTGATCATTTTTGTCTAAGCCTTTTGATAGTTCATCTATTAAACCTGTTCATTGTGTTTCACATGATCTGTTTTTTCTAAAGCCGTGTTGATGTGGGCATAGGGCATTATATTAATTTGTCAAGGTGGTTAACTATTCTACTATATATTATGTGTTCTAGTAATTTACAGGTGATACTAGTGAGTGATACAGGCCTGTAATTACCAGGGTCTGATTTATCCCCTTTCTTAAAGAGTGGAGTTACGTTCGCTAATTTCCAATCCTGTGGCACTTTACCCTGGTTTAGATAGGCTTGAAAGAGAACTACAAGGATTGGGGACAGTTCATTGCTTAGTTCTTTTAATAACCTTGCAGGCAAATCATCTGGGCCAGTAGCTTTGTTTATTTTAAAGTTTTTTAGGAGTGAATGTATACCTATCTCATCTACAGTTATGTTACCTATTTCCTCCATTTTATTTAAATTTATTAAAACTTCTTTGTCGCCTGAGGCAGAGGATGATGATATAAAATATGTTTTAAGGATATTAGCTTTAGTCTCATTATCATTATAGGTTTTATCATTTGAGCCTTTTAGTGTGGCTATTCCTGAAGGTTCCATTTTTTTAGATTTGATAAAGGACCATAAGTTTTTATTATCTTTGGTAATTACATTGTTTATATATTCATTTTGGAGGTTTCGACTAAGTTTTTGTGTCAAGTGTTTAATCTTTAAGTATTTTTTGTGTATCCTATATGAATAGGTAGCTTTATATTTCTTAAATAAGTTCTCTTTTTGTTTGCATAGCTTTTAAAATTTAGAATTGAACTACAAAGCATATATATATATATATATATCTAAATGTGCGATAAACTGTTATTAAAAGCACAAAGAAAACAAGCAAATGTTACTTACAGTTTTATTTTAAATTGGATCGCTCATTGTAGTTAACGATATTAGAGTGCAGACTTACACTAAATACATATTTAAACAGTTTGCGCTGCGGCGCCGTGGCGCCTGCGGAGCCCCCTTTTTTAAAGCCCTTTTTCAAAAGCTCAACTAACTTGTCCTTGTATGATAAATACGTAATATTAAACTTTCTTAAATGTACACAAAGTATTTTATAATAGTTGTTGTTGTTGTTGTTGTTGTGAAAAGCCCAAGTAACTTATCCTTGTATGATAAATACGAGATATTCCTGAAATGTATACAAAATATGTATATAATTTTTTTTATAGTGCTAATCACCACACGATTTTTAAAGTAATTTTTGCTTTGAGTCAGTCAGCACTGTTTACAACACAAATACTGACGTCATAGGTTCGTGCGTTGTTTGGTTAATGCTAATCTGGAAACCAAAAGGATTATAATTTTCAAGTCTATATTTTCAATTAGCGTTAGGCCACAGTGAGTGAGTCAGTCATTCATAATTGAGCGTAAATATATATATGATGACAAAAGACTGATTTGAAACATGTTAATTTCAATTAGAAAATATGGCTTCTAAAGGGGGTGGGGGTCAAAGCTTTGTGACGTCATATTGGAGGGGGGTCTAAGTTTTTGTGACGAAGTGTGATGAGGGGGGAGGGGGGGTCAAAATCGGCTAAAATCGTGTGACGTCATTTATGGACGGCCCCATATAACCATTTTAGTTGGTAATAATTTAAAACTTATACGTTCAAGTACTTTGATTTAATATGACTAAAACGTGGGGCGGGCGCTTATGAGGTTTAACATATGCGGTTCACTCATTCTCTCACTTATAGATCTCTCTTTTGCCTTCTAAATTATAAATCTTTAATTTTTATTCCAAACACCCGCCCCATGTTTTTAGTCATATTAAATGGAAGTACTTGAACTAAGAAGTTTTAAATTATTTTCTTCTTTTTAGTCAACTTATAAAAACGTGGTTTTTAAAAAAAATATAGAAACAATTGTGTATTTTACACTTTTTAGTCTATGGGTAAAATCATAGAGTATGTATTACTTTTATTGTACATAAGAAAATTCATTAAATACAAAATTGCCTACTCCGTTTCCATATTTTATGGATTGTCAGGTCTAACTGCATGGAGGTGAGGCATTTTAGACCCAACACAAACAAACACAAACACATGGACAAACACCAACGCTTATCAATTGAAACACTACACTAATTCATATTCAGACTGCTTTCTTATTCAATTTTCTTCAATGATTTAACTCCCCTTTTAAAAATATTTTTTTTACCTCTATTTATTTTACCAAACACCTCATAAGCGCCGCTCAACATGAGGTCACGGAGTTAACTAAGTTGGCACGTGAACAAAAATAGCAGACGGATAATACATTGACTTATTTATAGATAAACTAACAAGTTCAATAATTTAATAACGGTACATTCGATCGATCTGAAATTTTGATACAATGCATTGTCATCCAAGATCTATATGTGGTAAAATTTTGAGCTCTCTAGGACCATCAGAAGTGGTTTAATTTTACGTTGGCAGATTTGAAAAATTGTGGACATACAAACAATGCCACAGGAAAGACATTGAGTTAATAAAACGTGGTTAATAAATAGAAGTAAAAACAAGATTTTTAAATCCCTTATATTAACTTCGCGGCCGTCTCTGTCTGTCTCTCTGTCGTCATCTCATCATCTCATGGGCGGGCGGGCGGAAAAACAAAAGTCGAAAATGACCCACTTCCCGTGATCCGATCGAGCTGAAATTTGGCACACGGGCCCGTCTAATCTAACTATGCATCGTATCAAAATTTCAGACCGTAATTAAATTAATGCATTTTTAGTTTATCCTTATATGAGGTATGTAATTCAAATTCACGGTTTGTTATTGTTTTTTTCCCACGTGAAAGTTTGAGTTGACGCGTTGAGGCGACCCGTCGAAGCGCCGGGGCACTTTTGTTTACATTTTACGTGTCACGCTGAGCTCGGTCAAGCGAATCGGTGACCAGACTTTTCCCCTCTCACCATCAGGGTTATGAAGCAAACTTGAGTTAAGACAGATTCAGTCTGTAAATGTTTGAAAATAATCAATACTGTTAGTTATGTCTCATATATAAGGGATTTATAGTCAAAAACTTTGTTTTTATGGGTTTGTTTTATTAAATCCCTTATATTAACTTCACCGCCGTCTCTCTCTGTCTCTCTGTCTGTCGTCATCTCATGGGCGGGCGGGCGGAAAAACAAAAGTCGAAAATGACCCACTTCCCGTGTTCCGATCGAGCTCAAATTTGGCACACGGGCCCGTCTAACCTAACAATGAATCGTATCAAAGTTTCAGATCGATCGAACGTACCGTAATTAAATTAATGGATTTTTATTTTATCCTTATATGAGGTATGTAATTCAAATTCACGGTTTGTTATTGCATTTTTCCCACGTGAAAGTTTGAGTTGACGCAACGGGGCACTTTTGTTTACATTTTACGTGTCACGCTGAGCTCGGTCAAGCGAATCGGTGACCAGACTTTTCCCCTCTCACCCTCCCCCCCCCCGGGTTATGAAGCAAACTTGAGTTAAGACAGATTCAGTCAGTAAATGTTTGAAAATAATCAATACTGTTAGTTATGTCTCATATATAAGGGAGTTATAGTCAAAAACTTTGTTTTTACGGGTTTGTTTTTTTAAAATATTTTTTTTACCGCTATTTATTTTACCAAACACCTCACTAGCGCCCGCCCAACTTTTTAAAAACATTGTGATGTGGTCACGGGGCGAACTCACGGATGTCAACAAAAGCCGACGGTACAGATGCTTTTATATAGACTATAGATAAACTTAAAAGTTCAATAATTTAATAACGGTACATTTGATCGATCTGAAATTTTGATACAATGCATTGTCATCCAAGATCTATCTGTGGTAAAATTTTCAGATCTCTAGGACCATCAGAAGTGGTTCAATTTTACGTTGGCAGATTTGAAAAATCTTGGACAAACAAACAATGCCCAACGAAAGCGAGTTAATAAAAACGTGGTAAAAACGTGTTAAAAAGCGTGTAAAAACGTGGTAAAAATAAAAGTTAAGCACCTTTAATTTCCCAAAATTCTGGTACAGATGTTCTCATAGTTTTCTAGTCAGGATCCCAGTTATTAAGAAGCTATATGAATCTCAAATGTTGGGGATATAGTGGAATTTGTAAAGCGGGAGAAGTCTTGGACATAAAAACACATCAGAATTTAATGGAGCAGTAGAATAACTTAGAATGGTCTGTCAACACTAAGTAGAGCTGTTACCAGGGGACATAACCACCTGCCTTCACTGCCCTGACATCAGATAGTATTACAAGAGGACATTACTACCTGCCTTCACTGCCCTGACATCAGATAGTATTACAAGAGGACATAACCACCTGCCTTCACTGCCCTGACATCAGATAGTATTACAAGAGGACATTACCACCTGCCTTCACTGCCCTGACATCAGATAGTATTACAAGAGGACATTACCACCTGCCTTCACTGCCCTGACATCAGATAGTATTACAAGAGGACATTACCACCTGCCTTCACTGCCCTGACATCAGATAGTATTACAAGAGGACATAACCACCTGCCTTCACTGCCCTGACATCAGATAGTATTACAAGAGGACATAACCACCTGCCTTCACTGCCCTGACATCAGATAGTATTACAAGAGGACATTACCACCTGCCTTCACTGCCCTGACATCAGATAGTATTACAAGAGGACATTACCACCTGCCTTCACTGCCCTGACATCAGATAGTATTACAAGAGGACATTACCACCTGCCTTCACTGCCCTGACATCAGATAGTATTACAAGAGGACATTACCACCTGCCTTCACTGCCCTGACATCAGATAGTATTACAAGAGGACATTACTACCTGGCTTCACTGACCTGACATTACATAGTGTTACAAGGGGAAATTACCACCTACCTTCACTGCCCTGACATTACATAGTTTTACAAGGGGACATTACCACCTACCTTCACTGCCCTGACATTACATAGTGTTACAAGGGGACATTACCACCTACCTTCACTGCCCTGACATTACATAGTGTTATCAGGGGACACTACCACCTGCCTTCACTGCCCTGACATCAGATAGTGGTACCAGGGGACATTACCACCAATAGTGTTACAAGGGGACATTACCACCTACCTTCACTGCCCTGACATTACATAGTGTTACAAGGGGACATTACCACCTACCTTCACTGCCCTGACATTACATAGTGTTACAAGGGGACATTACCACCTGCCTTCACTGCCCTGACATCAGATAGTGGTACCAGGGGACATTACCACCAATAGTGTTACAAGGGGACATTACCCAGATGACGTCACTGTTATTACCCATACATTACACAGTTTTACAAGGGGACATTACCCAGATGACGTAACTGCTCTGACATTACATAGTGTTACAAGGGGACATAGTGTTACATCTGCATTCACTGCCTTGACATCACATAGTGTTACAAAGTTACAAGGGGACATTGACCAGATGACATCAATGCTCTGACATCACACAGTGTTACAAGGGGACATTACCCAAACGATGTCACTGCTCTGACATCACATAGTGTTACAATGGGACATTACCCAGATGACGTCACCGCTCCGACATCACATAATGTTACAAGGGGACATTACCCAGATGACGTCACCGCTCTGACATCACATAGTGTTACAAGGGGACATTACCACCTGCATTCATTGCCCTGACATCACATAGTGTTACATCTGCATTCACTGCCTTGACATCACATAGTGTTACAAAGTTACAAGGGGACATTACCCAGATGACATCACTGCTCTGACATCACATAGTGTTACAAGGGGACATTACCCAAACGATGTCACTGCTCTGACATCACATAATGTTACAATGGGACATTACCCAGATGACGTCACCGCTCCGACATCACATAGTGTTACAAGGGGACATTACCACCTGCATTCCCTGCCCTGACATCACATAGTGTTACATCTGCATTCACTGCCTTGACATCACATAGTGTTACAAAGTTACAAAGGGACATTACCCAGATGACATCACTGCTCTGACATCACATAGTGTTACAAGGGGACATTGCCATCTACATTCACTGCCCTGACATCACATAGAGTTACAAAGTTACAAGGGGACATTACCATCTTGCTACAAGGGGACATTACCACCTGGCTCAGAGCTAAAGATCGTGACCAGAGCGCGTTAGCCTCCCCTCCCTGGCTTAAGACTGTCTTTCCATTTTTAGAAGGAATGATTCCCCCTGTTGGTCTATTCTTGCACCGAGTCAATAGACTAAATATGACATGACAATCTATTGTAATGTTGCATAACGGTCTGCCCATAATCTTGTCAGCTGATAGATAACTATTTCTGGCCACGTTTAAAATCGACAACATCGGAACGATAGTTTACAGATAGTGTCAAGGTCGCTTCGACAAGGACGAACAATCGAGGCTAAAGGTTATATTGGTGCTATTGGTGACGTACATCAAAGGCTAAAGGTTATATTGGTGATTTACATCAAGGCTTAAGGTTATATTGGTGATGTACATCAAGGCTTAAGGTTATATTGGTGATGTACATCAAGGCTAAAGGTTATATTGGTGATGTACATCAAGGCTAAAGGTTATATTGGTGACGTACATCAAGGCTAAAAGTTATATTGGTGATGTACATCAAGGCTAAAGGTTATATTGGTGACGTACATCGAGGCTAAAGGTCAATTATTGCGACTGGTGACATACATCGAGGCTAAAGGTTATATTGGTGACGTACATCAAGGCTAAAGGTTATACTGGTGACGTACATCAAGGCTAAAGGTTATATTGGCGCTATTTGTGACGTACATCAAGGCTAAAGGTTATATTGGTGACGCACATCGAAGCTAAAGATTATATTGGTTCTATTGGTGACGTACATCAAGGCTAAAGGTTATATTGGTGACTTCATTATGTAATTTAATGTGTCTATACAACTACCTCTGCTGCTGTCATGGCGATGTAGTGACGTCGGAATTAGAGTGGCTGGTGGAGTAGTGACGTAACGTAGAAAGTGTCGTAGGGAGGGGTAGTGATGTGTGTGTGTGGGGGTAATGACGAGGGGAGGAGTGAGGGGAGTAGTGACGTCGGAAGTAAAGTGGCTTGGGGAGTAGTTAGGTAACGTAGACATTGACGTAGGTAGGGGAGCAGTGATGGTGTAGAAATGAGGGGAGGGATGAGGGGAATAAGGACGGTAGGAGGGGAGTGGCTGTTGGAAGTGACGTGGAAGGTGACATGGTAGAACCTGACTGAAAGTTGAAGGTGTAGGCCAGTGATGGCGAGCCACAGTTGGCGCACAGAGCCTCATCAGCCGGCACACAGAGCCTCATCAGCCGGCACACGGAGCCTCATCAGCCGGCACACAGAGCCCCATCAGCCGGCACACAGAGCCCCATCAGCCGGCACACAGAGCCCCATCAGCCGGCACACAGAGCCTCATCAGCCGGCACACAGAGCCTCATCAGCCGGCACACAGAGCCTCATCAGCCGGCACGCGACTAAAATATTATTTCCTTAATCAAACCATCTTAGCCAAACCCACATTTTGGAACTCTGCTATAAATAAGCATGTTTTGGTTGAATTTTGGGCACGCCGCCCCAAAAAAGGTTCGCCACCACTGGTGTAGGCCAGGGGTCGGAAACATTTTGAGACGGAAGAGTTAAAATCAACAATGTAAAATTTTGCATTTTAAAGAGAAACTAGCGTGAGTTTTGAAAATAAAATAATTTAATTATTACTATTTGCGCATGGAACTGGAGAGCCACGTCTTGACATCGAAAGACCCGCATGCTGTATTTGGTCAGAAATTCACTGATTGGTAAGATGGTAGATGGTGAGAAATTGTATAGCTGGTAAGTGATATTTGGTGAGAAATTTATGGATTGGTAAGATGGTAGAACTGAGTGTTGTGGGAGATGTAAGATGGTAGAACTGAGTGTTGTGGGAGATGTAAGATGGTAGAACTGAGTGTTGTGGGAGATGTAAGATGGTAGAACTGAGTGTTGGGGGAGATGTAAGATGGTAGAACTGAGTGTTGGGGGAGATGTAAGATGGTAGAACTGAGTGTTGTGGGAGATGTAAGATGGTAGAACTGAGTGTTGTGGGAGATGTAAGATGGTAGAACTGAGTGTTGTGGGAGATGTAAGATGGTAGAACTGAGTGTTGTGGGAGATGTAAGATGGTAGAACTGAGTGTTGTGGGAGATGTAAGATGGTAGAACTGAGTGTTGGGGGAGATGTAAGATGGTAGAACTGAGTGTTGGGGGAGATGTAAGATGGTAGAACTGAGTGTTGGGGGAGATGTAAGATGGTAGAACTGAGTGTTGTGGGAGATGTAAGATGGTAGAACTGAGTGTTGGGGGAGATGTAAGATGGTAGAACTGAGTGTTGTGGGAGATGTAAGATGGTAGAACTGAGTGTTGTGGGAGATGTAAGATGGTAGAACTGAGTGTTGTGGGGAGATGTAAGATGGTAGAACTGAGTGTTGTGGGAGATGTAAGATGGTAGAACTGAGTGTTGTGGGAGATGTAAGATGGTAGAACTGAGTGTTGTGGGAGATGTAAGATGGTAGAACTGAGTGTTGGGGGAGATGTAAGATGGTAGAACTGAGTGTTGGGGGAGATGTAAGATGGTAGAACTGAGTGTTGTGGGAGATGTAAGATGGTAGAACTGAGTGTTGGGGGAGATGTAAGATGGTAGAACTGAGTGTTGTGGGAGATGTAAGATGGTAGAACTGAGTGTTGGGGGAGATGTAAGATGGTAGAACTGAGTGTTGGGGGAGATGTAAGATGGTAGAACTGAGTGTTGTGGGAGATGTAAGATGGTAGAACTGAGTGTTGGGGGAGATGTAAGATGGTAGAACTGAGTGTTGTGGGAGATGTAAGATGGTAGAACTGAGTGTTGGGGGAGATGTAAGATGGTAGAACTGAGTGTTGGGGGAGATGTAAGATGGTAGAACTGAGTGTTGTGGGAGATGTAAGATGGTAGAACTGAGTGTTGGGGGAGATGTAAGATGGTAGAACTGAGTGTTGTGGGAGATGTAAGATGGTAGAACTGAGTGTTGTGGGAGATGTAAGATGGTAGAACTGAGTGTTGTGGGGAGATGTAAGATGGTAGAACTGAGTGTTGTGGGAGATGTAAGATGGTAGAACTGAGTGTTGTGGGAGATGTAAGATGGTAGAACTGAGTGTTGTGGGAGATGTAAGATGGTAGAACTGAGTGTTGGGGGAGATGTAAGATGGTAGAACTGAGTGTTGGGGGCGATGTAAGTACTGGTAAAATGCTAAAAGAGTTGGAAATAGCACTTTGTCAAGTCTTGCAGTACTCACTATGAAAACAACTCCGACTTGTTGAGACGAATGATATTACATTTGGTGTTCATTTTAATTACACGCCAGTTCAAGGTGTCACATTGACTTTGTGTTGTCTGGGGTTCGTCATTGTCTTTGTGTTGTCTGGGGTTCGTTGTCTGGGGTTCGTTGGATGGGGTTCGTTATCTGGGGTTCGATGTCTGGGGTTCGTTGGATGGGGTTCGTTGTCCGGGGTTCGTTGTCTGGGGTTCGTTGTCTAGAGTTCGTTGGATGGTCCTCAAGCTGACAGGCTTGTGGGGTTGGTTTTAGTTTTACTTGAAAACGTACAGTTTAGTTTTTGGACTTATGGGTTTGATTGGTCATTAGAGATTTGGGTTAGGTTTGATTGGTCATTAGAGATTTGGGTTAGGTTTGATAGGTTATTTAGAAATTTGGGTTAGGTTTGATATGTCATTAGAGACTTGGGTAGGTTTGATAGGTCATTAGAGACGTGGGTTAGGTTTGATAGGTCATTAGAGATTTGGGTTAGGTTTGATAGGTCATTAGAGATTTGGGTTAGGTTTGATTGGTCATTAGAGATTTGGGTTAGGTTTGATAGGTCATTAGAGATTTGACTTAGGTTTGATTGGTCATTAGAGATTTGGGTTAGGTTTGATTGGTCATTAGAGATTTGGGTTAGGTTTGAAAGGTCATTAGAGACTTGGGTTAGGTTTGAAAGGTCATTAGAGACTTGGGTTAGGTTTTCAAGGTCATTAGAGATTTGGGTTAGGTTTGATAGGTCATTAGAGATTTGGTTTAGGGTTATGACCAGACCACTATCCCATTAATTAAAACATTGGGTGTGGGGGGAGGGCTAGTCTTCGACATAGGACCAAGCTGTTTGATTTGCTCCAAAATTTGGAGAGAGCTTTTAAAAGTCTTAGTATGTGTAAGATCTGTATTATGTCTGTATAAAATGTATAAGGTATGCAAAATGTAATTTTTTTTAAAAAACAACAGCTAGCCAGGTTTAAACCAAACAACTTCACACATACACACACACATCTTACCCTTTCAATAATGACACTGATAAGTGTGATCGATCATTCCACCGTGACGATGCCCCCTTCCATACGTGGGTAAGGCGCCCTTTGTGGTTAAGGCGCCCCTTTAATAAACATGAGCTCCTCCCTCACACACACCATCATGACCTGGCCACTTCCACCCCCACTGTCTTGCCAAGGTCATCTGAATGTCGCACCTTGCCAACCCAACAAAACACACACACACATACACCACGAAACCGGTGGCTGAAGTTGTACTCCTCTTCTCTTGACCTTAATTAAAACATTGGGTGTGGGGGGAGGGCTAGTCTTCGACATAGGACCAAGCTGTTTGATTTGCTCCAAAATTGGGAGAGAGCTTTTAAAAGTCTTAGTATGTGTAAGATCTGTATTATGTCTGTATAAAATGTATAAGGTATGCAAAATGTAATTTTTTTTAAAAAACAACAGCTAGCCAGGTTTAAACCAAACAACTTCACACATACACACACACATCTTACCCTTTCAATAATGACACTGATAAGTGTGATCGATCATTCCACCGTGACGATGCCCCCTTCCATACGTGGGTAAGGCGCCCTTTGTGGTTAAGGCGCCCCTTTAATAAACATGAGCTCCTCCCTCACACACACCATCATGACCTGGCCACTTCCACCCCCACTGTCTTGCCAAGGTCATCTGAATGTCGCACCTTGCCAACCCAACAAAACACACACACACATACACCACGAAACCGGTGGCTGAAGTTGTACTCCTCTTCTCTTGACCTTTTTCATGCCGGCGTCCTTCATCAACAAACGTAATGAATTCAAAGGTCAAAGGTTAAAATCAACATCACCATTATATTTATGGAAGGTTTGAGTTTCCTCTTTTTTCCTCTGTGGGTCATGGGTCCAATATGTTCTAACAGAGGCGGATACCCGCCCGAAGGAATCATGCAGCTCCCCCACCCACAACCGCCCTGCTCGTCAGTACTACAAACAATGTTTTATATAACATTTGTCCTTAGCAAAACTTTTCTTGGCTGGCGCTTCAGGGCATACTCTTGATGTGTGAGGAGGTACAACGCTATGGTTTGTTGTATAATTTTGACATTTTAGTTTTGTTTCTGATGGTGACCTCCCTTTACACCGCCCTAGACTACGCATTGCATGATGGGATGGGGACTTCTGGGAATGTCTGCTAATTTCGTTGTTTAGCGTCAATCCCTTTAGTTTTAGTTAGTTACTTCTGGGAATGTCTGCTCATGTCGTTGTTTAGGCTCAATCCCTTTAGTTTTAGTTACTTACTTCTGGGAATGTCTGCTCATTTCGTTGTTTAGCGTCAATCCCTTTAGTTTTAGTTAGGTACTTTAATTGACTTTTTTCTTCAAAATATTTTTTTGGGGATTAAATTTAAGGCTTATATTTCTAAAATTTAAAATTAGCAAGGGCCATTCAGAATTAATGGACAGTAGCCACAAGTGAACTGGGTTTGATAATACGGTCAATGTAATTTTTCTTACCCTGAAAAAGTCGGCAAACATGAACACCGTTGAATCTCTGTAAGAAAATATGATAGCATTGTATTACTGTCATTATGTAAATATAAAAGTTTATTTTAAAAAGGTTTAAAATTAAAAGGGGAATTATAAACAATTTGGACCTCTATAGTTCCTACATTAAATAAAGTCATTTTGGACTTCTCTAAGTCCTACATTAAATATATATATATATATATATATATATATAATATATATATATATATATATATATATATATATATATATATATTTATTTATATATATATATATATATATTTATATATATGGGACTCACTATGTCCTACATTAAATATAGTTATTTGGGTCTCACTAGGTCCTACATTTAATATATTCATTTGGGACTCACTAGGTCATTCATTAAATCTAGTCATTTGGGACTCACTAGGTTATACATTAAATCTAGTCCTTTGGGACCCAATAGGTCCTACATTAAATATATTCATTTGGGACTCCCTATTTCCTACATTAAATCTAGTCATTAAGGGCTCAATAGGTCCTACATAAATCTAGCCATTATGGGCTCAATAATGAATTAGATTTAATGTAGGAACTATTGAGCCCTACATTAAAGAGTTTGAGTGGCGTCTTAGTATTTCACTCTTTTTAACTGGCCCTACGATCAATGACGTCATACTATTTCATTTTGTTTAACGAGACGACTTTCCCCACTATCAATGACGTCATAGCCTCCCCGACGAACAAACAAAACAAAATCCATAAAATGTGGCGTTCCGGAAGTGAAATGAAAGATGGGATAGCGAATGACGAAAGCTGAATTTGGAGCTATACAAAAATTAATCGTTGAGCAAATCTGATTCACTTTATTTTTCAATGGCCTAAATAAAAGGAGTCAAATAAATATTGAAAAGTCATAATTTGGTTACGTATGAATTCTTTTAATTGGTAATGTGATACTAAGAACTTTTACAATTCCGTATTCATTTTTTGGTCGATTTTTAACAACCCCTCCACCCTCGTCACAAAAACTTAGACCCCTCCTTTAATATGTCGTCACAAAGCTTTGCGCCCCCCCCCCTATAAAAAATATTTTTTCTATTTGAAAAAGAACATGTTTTTAAATCACTTTTTTTTTGTCATTTAAGTATGTATTTAATGTAAGGTTGCACTCAAATATCGTAACACGCATGAAGCCTTGTAAAACGTTACAAAATTAATTGTAATAAATCAAATATTTAAGGGAAAGTTTTATTTAAAGTTTTGATGTGACGTCAGATTTCTCAAATTCTCTTCTCCCCGTCGTCACACATCGTCACAAATGTGTGGACCCCCTTCACTCTAGGTGCGTGACGTCATTTATGGACGACCCCTTTTAACAGTTAGCTTTTTAAAAATTCGAGCCCAACCCAGGACCAATATTCCCTCTAAGGTTCGTTGGTCCGTGTGCAAAGTAAAAATACTCGTGTGCAAAGTTGCACAGCATCTATTTTTGTGCGCAATATTTTACAAAATTTGCCGCGCGGTTATTCTAAACTGCTGCGCGGCGTCGGGCAGATATCTGTGCGGCTTCGGATAGATATCTGCGCGTCCATGCAGCTTAAAGGAACATTGCCCAGGACAACTTTATTTTGTACCGGACTTCCACGCCACGCCCCCATTTCATGACACTTGTTCACGTCCCAAACAAAACATTTTGTGTTTCAACCGTAACAGTCTCAGACACCCATTTATTCAACATACAAAAACATTGCACAACATCCGTCGTAATAGCCCCATCTCATCAATTCCGACAAAACATTGCACAACATCCGTCGTAATAGCCTCATCTCATCAATTCCGACAAAACATTGCACAACATCCGTCGTAATAGCCTCATCTCATCAATTCCGACAAAACATTGCACAACATCCGTCGTAATAGCCTCATCTCATCAATTCCGACAAAACATTGCATTACTTCACACTGGATAATAAAACACTTGATAATTGCTTTTTTTTAAAAAAAAACCTTAAAAAAGAAAACAAATCTTCGAATAAAAATTTTACATTTCGAAAACTTCATGGAAAAAAAAAGTCCACAAATCGTCATTAAAAAAGATTGAATAAATTGTAACTCGGCTGACAATGTTAAATCCCGAGTCACTCCCTAGATTCCAGTCAATTTTCTCTGAAATTGGAGCCACTCCCCCCGCTCCCACCCGTCCCGTTTATGTTCATGAACGACGATACCAGAAATAGCAACTTGCCATTAGAGATCTCGCAGACTTATCAATAGCCTCAAGACCAAATTTCACGGCCACCGAAGCAGCTTACATAACGTCGCCGAGAAAAAAAAAGGTCGGTAAATTGATTTTTTTTTAAAGATGGAAATAATTTAAAGTTTTACGAGCAAACTGTTATTTAATCGCCTCGACAACGAAAAGATCACGTAAATAAATACGTTATTTCTAAATCCTGTTTATTTGACCTCGAAGTTTGTAACAACTCGATTTCCGGTGTAAATGCTATCATTAGATGATGACATCATATTTGTACTTTTTTTTATTTTCCCAAGGTCTTAACTTGATATTAACGTTTGAGATTATTTTTAGCACTGGAAACAACTGAAGTAAACAAATATAAGCTCAGAATCCTAATCGATATTTTTAAAGGGTGGGGGGGGTGTGTCTGCCCTTAAAACTATTAATAACTGAACGATAAATCTTAATATTTTTTATTTTTCTTCTTAACTGGACGGGATTGGAGATTGCTTAATCTGTTTGTGTTCTTCTAATGTACCTCCTGTAATGTAGTAGGATGACGTCATATCATTGACTGCTTTCTGTCGTTCAGTGATAGATGTGGGATGTGAAAAGTTCACTGACGAGGGTAAATTCCTCGGTTATTGGAAATATGATATCTTTTAATAGAAAAGGCGGCGTAAAAAAATTGTTTGTTTTTTCATGAAGAGGGAATTTATTTAATTTTAATTATTTCACTATGGCTTTAAAATATATATATCATTCAGAAAATAGTTAATAAATATTTGATGCTATTTAAAGGATAAAATTACCCTTTTTAAAGATGTTTCGCACACATTTTTTCCTCCAACATAACTTATTTTAATTTTTTTTTAAATTTAAACAAAAAAAAATAAAAAAATTTAAATTAAATATTTGGAATAGAAAGACTTTGTTATTCAACAATCTGAATGTAACTTCTCAGTTCTTGCATTGAAGATATAGGAACCAACGTTGGTTGTAAAGTTGATGCATGTATACATGAACCAAGTTTGGTTGTAACGTTGATGCATGTATACATGAACCAAGTTTGGTTGTAACGTTGATGCATGTATACATGAACCGAGTTTTATTGTAATGTTGATGCATGTATACATGAACCAAGTTTGGTTGTAACGTTGATGCATGTATACATGAACCAAGTTTGGTTGTAACGTTGATGCATGTATACATGAACCAACGTTGGTTGTAACTTTAATGTATACATGAACCATCTGATCCCCTGTCCTTGTTTGTTTGAAAACGCCTCCGCTATAAGATCATTGCCGCGCCATTAGAGCATCAATGTTTTATTTATTGTGATGTAAGCTCCGGAAGACCGCCGTTCCTTGTGTGTGGAAAGATTTGTCTGTTCATTTTTGTGATCGGTTAATCCAACCCCCACTCCCCTTCCCCCCACAATACAACCCTCGCGTCGTGACGTCACTCTGTTTTTAAAATCCGAGGAGATGTCTACGAATGTCATCTTGTGACTGTGGCATTAAATAACAGTTTTAGATGAAATATTCAATTTCAGAGCCGTTGTTTAAAGGGGAGGCTATTCGAACCCAGGCCAACTTCCGGTGGTGGGTGGACGCTTGACGTCAATTAAACCCTGCCGCTTAATTCCACCCGTCTGATTGTACACCAGTGTCCATACCTTTTTGCGCACACATATTATACACCACTGTCCATACCTTTTTGCGCACACATATTGTACACCAGTGCCCATACCTTTTTGCGCACACATATTGTACACCAGTGTCCATACCTTTTTGCGCACACATATTGTACACCAGTGTCCATACCTTTTTGCACACACATATTGTACACGGCTTTGAAGTACTCTAATGTACAAACCTCTCGTGCACACTCAAGGACAGATTTTGACGTACATACATTACAGACATTGCTTTCATGCACACACATTCAAAGATATTTAATGTACAAGCATTCAAGGGGATATGATGTACAAACATTCAAAGATATTTGATGTACAAGCATTCAAGGGTATATGGTGTACACACATTCAAAGATATTTGATGTACAGGCATTCGCGGGGATATGGTGTACAGACATTCAGAGATATTTGATGTACAAGCATTCGCGGGGATATGGTGTACATACATTCAAAGATATTTGATGTACAAGCATTCACTGGGATATGGTGTACAAATATTCAAAGATATTTGATGTACAAGCATTCAAGGGGATATGGTGTATACACATTCAAACATATTTGATGTACAGGCATTCACTGGGATAGGGTGTACACACATTCAAAGATATTTGAGGTACAGGCATTCACTGGGATATGGTGTACAGACATTCAGAGATATTTGATGTACAAGCATTCGCGGGGATATGGTGTACATACATTCAGAGATATTTGATGTACAAGCATTCACTGGGATATGGTGTACAGACAATCAGAGATATTTGATGTACAAGCCTTCACGGGGATATGGTGTACAGACATTCAGAGATATTTGATGTACAAGCATGCGCGGGGATATGGTGTACATACATTCAGAGATATTTGATGTACAAGCATTCACTGGGATATGGTGTACAGACATTCAGAGATATTTGATGTACAAGCCTTCACGGGGATATGATGTTCACACATTAACACAATCATTGAATCAGGGGCGTCACCAGGGGGTGCGGACCTCACCGGCACCATTACGAGGGGTGACACCAAAACGTAAAATTCTATATGGTCCCGTTATTTGCACTGACAGACTCGGAGGAGATCTATGGGGTAAGTCGTGAGGGGGGAGCACTGGCAGACTCGGAGGTGGTCTATGGGGTAAGTCGTGAGGGGGGAGCACTGGCAGACTCGGAGGTGGTCTATGGGGTAAGTCGTGAGGGGGAGCACTGGCAGACTCGGAGGGGGATGTATGGGGTAAGTCGTGAGGGGGTGACACTGACAGACTCGGAGGGGGGAGTTCGGGGATAAGTCGTGAGGGATGACATCATGGGGTACCGCACTGGGTGACAACAACCATAGTGACGCCTCTGCATTGAATTAATTTGAAGAAAGAAGTGTAGTATTGGTATTTCAGTCAACAATTAAAAGTTTAACATGTACTGCGTAGATTTTCCACGACGGGAAACAACTTTGAGATGTAATCGAAATCCAACAGACATGATCAAAGGTTTCTGTTCTTCGGCGATCAGATTATCGGATAATCAACCACTGGTGTACGGTGTACACGCGTGTACTGGTTCACGTTCGTACACATTGGTGTATCTTTGAGCGTGGTTCCCTTTGGTGTTTGCACTTGTGACCTCGATGGAAGTAAAGATGCGGATGTTGGTGGTGGTTGAACTGTCAATGGGGAGTAAAGATGTGGATGTTGGTGGTGGTGGTTGACACTATCAATGGTGAGTAAGGATTGTGGATGTTGGTGGTGGTGGTTGGCACTGCCAATGGTGAGTAAAGATGTGGATGTTGGTGGTGGTGGTTGGCACTGCCAATGGTGAGTAAAGATGTGGATGTTGGTGGTGGTGGTTGGCACTGCCAATGGTTAGTAAAGATGTGGATGTTGGTGGTTGTTGGCACTGCTAATGGGAGTAAAGATGTGGATGTTGGTGGTTGTTGGCACTGCTAATGGTGCGTAAAGATGTGTATGTTGCTGGTTGTTGGCACTGCCAATGGTGCGTAAAGATGGGGATGATGTTGGTGGTGTTTGGCACTGTCAGTGGTGAGTAAAGATGTGGATGTTGGTGGTGGTGGTTGGCACTGCCAATGGTGATTAAAGATGTGGATGTTGGTGGTAGTGGTTGGCACTGCCAATGGTGAGTAAAGATGTGGATGTTGGTGGTGGTGGTTGGCACTGCCAATGGTTAGTAAAGATGTGGATGTTGGTGGTGGTGGTTGGCACTGCCAATGGTGAGTAAAGATGTGGATGTTGGTGGTGGTGGTTGGCACTGTCAATGGTGAGTACAGATGTGGACAGTGGTGGTGATTGGCACTGTCAATGGTGAGTACAGATGTGGACAGTGGTGGTGATTGGCACTGTCAATGGTGAGTAAAGATGTGGACAGTGGTGGTGATTGGCACTGTCAATGTTGAGTAAAGATGTGGATGTTGGTGGTGGTGGTTGGCACTGTCAATGGTGAGTAAAGATGTGGATGTTGGTGGTGGTTGGCACTGTCAATGGTGAGTAAAGATGTGGATGTTGGTGGTGGTTGGCACTGCCAATGGTGAGTAAAGATGTGGATGTTGGTGGTGGTTGGCACTGCCAATTGTGCGTAAAGATGTGGATGATGTTGGTGGTGGTTGGCACTGTCAGTGGTGAGTAAAGATGTGGATGTTGGTGGTGGTTGGCACTGCCAATGGTGCGTAAAGATGTGGATGATGTTGGTGGTGGTTGGCACTGTCAGTGGTGAGTAAAGATGTGGATGTTGGTGGTGGTTGGCACTGCCAATGGTGAGTAAAGATGTGGATGTTGGTGGTGGTTGGCACTGTCAATGGTGAGTAAAGATGTGGATGTTGGTGGTGGTGGTTGGCACTGTCAATAGTGAGTAAAGATGTGGATGTTGGTGGTGGTGGTTGGCACTGTCAATGGTGAGTAAAGATGTGGATGTTGGTGGTGGTTGGCACTGTCAATGGTGAGTAAAGATGTGGATGTTGGTGGTGGTTGGCACTGTCAATGGTGAGTAAAGATGTGGATGTTGGTGGTGGTGGTTGGCACTGTCAATAGTGAGTAAAGATGTGGATGTTGGTGGTGGTGGTTGGCACTGTCAATAGTGAGTAAAGATGTGGATGTTGGTGGTGGTGGTTGGCACTGTCAATAGTGAGTAAAGATGTGGATGTTGGTGGTGGTTGGCACTGTCAATGGTGAGTAAAGATGTGGATGTTGGTGGTGGTGGTTGGCACTGTCAATGGTGAGTAAAGATGTGGATGTTGGTGGTGGTGGTTGACACTGTCAATGGTGAGTAAAGATGTGGATGTTGGTGGTGGTGGTTGACACTGTCAATGGTGAGTAAAGATGTGGATGTTGGTGGTGGTGGTTGGCACTGCCAATGGTGAGCAAAGATGTGGATGTTGGTGTTGGTTGGCACTGTCAGTGATGAGTAAAGATGTTGATGTTGGTGGTGGCTGGCACTGTCACTTGTGAGTAAAGATGGGGATGTTGGTGGTGGTTGGCACTGCCAATGGTGAGTAAAGATGTGGATGTTGGTGGTGGTGGTTGGCACTGCAAATGTTTAGTAAAGATGTGGATGTTGGTGGTTGTGGTTGGCACTGCCAATTGTGAGTAAAGATGTGGATGTTGGTGGTGGTGGTTGGCACTGCCAATGGTGAGTAAAGATGTGGATGTTGGTGGTGGTGATTGGCACTGCCAATGGTAAGCAAAGATGTGGATGTTGGTGGTGGTGGTTGGCACTGCCAATGGTTAGTAAAGATGTGGATGTTGGTAGTGGTGGTTGGCACTGCCAATGGTGAGTAAAGATGTGGATGTTGGTGGTGGTGGTTGGCACTGTCCATTGTGAGTAAAGATGTGGATGTTGGTGGTGGTGGTTGGCACTGTCCATTGTGAGTAAAGATGTGGATGTTGGTGGTGGTGGTTGGCACTGTCCATTGTGAGTAAAGATGTGGATGTTGGTGGTGGTGGTTGACACTGTCAATGGTGAGTAAAGATGTTGATGTTAGTGGTGGTTGGCACTGCCAATGGTGAGTAAAGATGTGGATGTTGGTGGTGGTGGTTGGCACTGCCAATGGTGAGTAAAGATTTGGATGTTGGTGGTGGTGATTGCCACTGCCAATGTTTAGTAAAGATGTGGATGTTGGTGGTGGTGGTTGGCACTGCCAATGGTGAGTAAAGATTTGGATGTTGGTGGTGGTGGTTGCCACTGCCAATGTTTAGTAAAGATGTGGATGTTGGTGGTGGTGATTGCCACTGCCAATGTTTAGTAAAGATGTGGATGTTGGTGGTGGTGGTTGGCACTGTCCATTGTGAGTAAAGATGTGGATGTTGGTGTTTTTGGCACTGTCAATGGTGAGTAAAAATGTGGATGTTCGTGGTGGTGGTTGGCACTGCCAATGGTGAGTAAAGATGTGGATGTAAGTGGTGGTGGTTGGCACTGCCAATGGTGAGTAAAGATGTGGATGTTGGTGGTGGTGGTTGGAACTGTCAATGGTGAGTAAAGATGTGGATGTTGGTGGTGGTGGTTGGAACTGTCAATGGTGAGTAAAGATGTGGATGTTGGTGGTGGTGGTTGACACTATCAATGGTGAGTAAAGATGTGGATGTTGGTGGTGGTGGTTGGCACTGCCAATGATAAGAAAAAGTTGTGGATGTTGGTGGTGGTGGTTGGCACTGCCAATGGTGAGTAAAGATGTGGATGTTGGTGGTGGTGGTTGGCACTGTCCATTGTGAGTAAAGATGTGGATGTTGGTGTTTGTTGGCACTGTCAATGGTGAGTAAAATGTGGATGTTGGTGGTGGTGGTTGGCACTGCCAATGGTGAGTAAAGATGTGGATGTTGGTGGTGGTGGTTGGCACTGCCAATGGTGAGTAAAGATGTGGATGTTGGTGGTGGTGACTGGCACAGTCAATGGTGAGTACAGATGTGCATTTTGGTGGTGGTTGCCACTGCCAATGGTGAGTAAAGATGTGGATGTTGGTGGTAGTGGTTAGCACTGTCAATGGTGAGTAAAGATGTGGATTTTGGTGGTGGTTGGCACTGTCAATGGTGAGTAAAGATGTGGATGTTGGTGGTGGTGGTTGGCACTGCCAATGGTGAAAGAAAAAAAATATGGATGTTGGTGGTGGTTGACACTGTCAATGGTGAGTAAAGATGTGGATGTTGGTGGTTTTGGTTGGCACTGCCAATGGTGAGTAAAGATGTGGATACTGGTGGTAGTGGTTGGCACTGTCAATGGTGAGTAAAGATGTGCATGTTGGTGGTGGTTGGCACTGTCATTGTGAGTAAAGATGTGGATTTTGGTGGTAGTTGACACTGCCCATGTTGAGTAAAGATGTGGATGTTGGTGGTGGTTGGCACTGTCAATGGTGAGTAAAGATGTGGATGTTGGTGGTGGTGGTTGGCACTGTCCATTGTGAGTAAAGATGTGGATGTTGGTGGTGGTGGTTGACACTGTCAATGGTGAGTAAAGATGTTGATGTTAGTGGTGGTTGGCACTGCCAATGGTGAGTAAAGATGTGGATGTTGGTGGTGGTGGTTGGCACTGCCAATGGTGAGTAAAGATTTGGATGTTGGTGGTGGTGATTGCCACTGCCAATGTTTAGTAAAGATGTGGATGTTGGTGGTGATGGTTGCCACTGCACATGGTAAGTAAAGATGTGGATGTTGGTGGTGGTGGTTGGCACTGTCCATTGTGAGTAAAGATGTGTATGTTGGTGTTTTTGGCACTGTCAATGGTGAGTAAAAATGTGGATGTTCGTGGTGGTGGTTGGCACTGCCAATGGTGAGTAAAGATGTGGATGTAAGTGGTGGTGATTGGCACTGCCAATGGTGAGTAAAGATGTGGATGTTGGTGGTGGTGGTTGGAACTGTCAATGGTGAGTAAAGATGTGGATGTTGGTGGTGGTGGTTGGAACTGTCAATGGTGAGTAAAGATGTGGATGTTGGTGGTGGTGGTTGACACTATCAATGGTGAGTAAAGATGTGGATGTTGGTGGTGGTGGTTGGCACTGCCAATGGTGAGTAAAGATGTGGATGTTGGTGGTGGTGGTTGGAACTGTCAATGGTGAGTAAAGATGTGGATGTTGGTGGTGGTGGTTGACACTATCAATGGTGAGTAAAGATGTGGATGTTGGTGGTGGTGGTTGGCACTGCCAATGGTGAGTAAAGATGTGGATGTTGGTGGTGGTGGTTGGCACTGTCCATTGTGAGTAAAGATGTGGATGTTGGTGTTTGTTGGCACTGTCAATGGTGAGTAAAATGTGGATGTTGGTGGTGGTGGTTGGCACTGCCAATGGTGAGTAAAGATGTGGATGTTGGTGGTGGTGGTTGGCACTGCCAATGGTGAGTAAAGATGTGGATGTTGGTGGTGGTGGCTGGCACAGTCAATGGTGAGTACAGATGTGCATTTGGGTGGTGGTTGCCACTGCCAATGGTGAGTAAAGATGTGGATGTTGGTGGTAGTGGTTGGCACTGTCAATGGTGAGTAAAGATGTGGATGTTGGTGGTGGTTGGCACTGTCAATGGTGAGTAAAGATGTGGATGTTGGTGGTGGTAGTTGGCACTGCCAATGGTGAGTAAAGATGTTGATGTTGGTGGTGGTTGGCACTGCCTATGGTGAGTAAAGATGTGGATGTTGGTGGTGGTGGTTGGCACTGCCAATGGTGAAAAAAAATATGGATGTTGGTGGTGGTTGACACTGTCAATGGTGAGTAAAGATGTGGATGTTGGTGGTTTTGGTTGGCACTGCCAATGGTGAGTAAAGATGTGGATACTGGTGGTGGTGGTTGGCACTGTCAATGGTGAGTAAAGATGTGCATGTTGGTGGTGGTTGGCACTGTCAATGGTGAGTAAAGATGTGGATTTTGGTGGTAGTTGACACTGCCCATGTTGAGTAAAGATGTGGATGTTGGTGGTGGTTGGCACTGTCAATGGTGAGTAAAGATGTGGATGTTGGTGGTTGTTGACACTGTCAATGGTGAGTAAAGATGTGGATCTTGGTTGTTGTTGTTGGCACTGTCAATAGTGAGTAAAGATGTGGATGTTGGTGGTGGTGGTTGGCACTGTCAATAGTGAGTAAAGATGTGGATGTTGGTGGTGGTGGTTGGCACTGTCAATGGTGAGTAAAGATGTGGATGTTGGTGGCGGTGGTTGGCACTATCAATGGTGAGTAAAGATGTGGATGTTGGTGGTGGTGGTTGGCACTGTCAATGGTGAGTAAAGATGTGGATGTTGGTGGCGGTGGTTGGCACTATCAATGGTGAGTAAAGATGTGGATGTTGGTGGTGGTGGTTGGCACTGTCAATGGTGAGTAAAGATGTGGATGTTGGTGGCGGTGGTTGGCACTATCAATGGTGAGTAAAGATGTGGATGTTGGTGGTGGTGGTTGGCACTGTCAATGGTGAGTAAAGATGTGGATGTTGGTGGCGGTGGTTGGCACTATCAATGGTGAGTAAAGATGTGGATGTTGGTGGTGGTGGTTGGCACTGTCAATGGTGAGTAAAGATGTGGATGTTGGTGGCGGTGGTTGGCACTATCAATGGTGAGTAAAGATGTGGATGTTGGTGGTGGTGGTTGGCACTGTCAATGGTGAGTAAAGATGTGGATGTTGGTGGTGGTGGTTGGCACTGTCAATGGTGAGTAAAGATGTGGATGTTGGTGGTGGTGGTTGGCACTGTCAATGGTGAGTAAAGATGTGGATGTTGGTGGTGGTGGTTGGCACTGTCAATGGTGAGTAAAGATGTGGATGTTGGTGGTGGTGGTTGGCACTGTCAATGGTGAGTAAAGATGTAGATGTTGGTGGTGGTGGTTGGCACTATCAATGGTGAGTAAAGATGTGGATGTTGGTGGTTGCTGGCACTGCTAATGGTGCGTAAAGATGTGGATGTTGGTGGTTGTTGGCACTGCCAATGGTGAGTAAAGATGTGGATGTTGGTGGTGGTGGTTGGCACTGTCAATGGTGAGTAAAGATGTGGATGGTGGAGGTGGTGGTTGGCACTGTCAATGGTGAGTCACGTGGAATCAACAAAAACATTTACTGGCAGGCGACCCTCGGGAAAACAACATCTCTATACGCCTTTTGAGCCGTTCGTGCACCAGGTGAGGGGTGGGGGTGGGGAGAGAGACACCAAGTACGTCGGTGCAGGTAACTCTTTCCAGAAATAGTCTAAAGCACACTAAATTAGCATTAAGACGAAATGTTTAATTCTTATTAATCTAACCTAACCCTAACTAAATGCATCCTATTAATATAAATGTAACATTATCTATTCAGTTATTATAAAGGCAATAAAAATAACTCTTTGGGGGGGGGGTATCCTGTTTACCAAAATGCGTGTTCCAAACTAAGAACTGGCATGATACTCCAGACCAGTGGTTCTCAACCTGTGATCCGCGGATAACGGAGATGTCCCTGGTGGTCCGCGAGAATGAAATTTTAATTTATATACAAAGTATAATTATATATAAATTTCCTGCACGGGAGTAGCAAAATTTTCAGTAGTGGTCCGCGGCTAAGACACACATTTTTCAAGTGGTCCTTGAATCTCAAACCACCGGCGTTGTGAGGGTGGGGCCAATGCCCCGGGTGGCAGGTCTAGGGTGGGGCCAATGCCCCGGGTGGCAGGTCTAGGGTGGGGCCAATGCCCCGGGTGGCAGGTCTAGGGTGGGGCCAATGCCCCGGGTGGCAGGTCTAGGGTGGGGCCAATGCCCCGGGTGGCAGGTCTAGGGTGGGGCCAATGCCCCGGGTGGCAGGTCTAGGGTGGGGCCAATGCCCCGGGTGGCAGGTCTAGGGTGGGGCCCATGCCCCGGTTGGCAGGTCTAGGGTGGGGCCAATGCCCCGGGTGGCAGGTCTAGGGTGGCGCCAATGCCCTGGGTGGCAGGAACTCACGCTAAGCCGCTGACCTTATATACATCAACATGAAAGGGTTCAGTTCCTGCTTCTTATTGCTCGTGTTGCTGGCTTTCTAACGACTCGGCCAGCGGACCTCAATTTTGTCAGCGTCAGTTTTAATGTAGATATATTTATAGACATTCATACCAGACCACCTTTCCCCGTTCCATCGCTGACAAAGACTGCATTAGACATGACCACTTTCATTTTCAAGATACGTTATAAGCACCTCAGTGAATTTTATCAGTGATCCGAGAGTCCTTTCCCCTTGTCTTTCTGTCTTTCGTTGTCATGGCGACACATGGTGAGATTATAAATTTGAGTAAATAAAATTATACTAGATACGACCCGCGACGCAGCATACGCCGCAGACTTGCTCATATATAGTGCCAAGAATGGGGTGAAAGAACGGACACAAACTGCAGCGAAAATAAATGAAAACAATGCGAGTGAACGTCGGGGGGGGGGCGCCGACGCATTGTTGGTCTCGAGACATGCGCAATGCGGTTGCAGTTACCTGCCCCCACCTTGCTCCACCCTCGCTTGCCAACCATAGTGAACAGTGATTGGTCGACCCTAGCGAATGGTCATTCGTCATGCTTATTTGCACACGTCTTGTGCTTGTCCTAATTTCTGGTGAATTATAATAATAAATTGATAATTTTTATAGCACTGTATGCCAGCAAGGAGCCAGGCTCACAGCGCTTTACATGGAGATAATAACATACATGTAATAATTAAATAAACATTCTAATAACCACAGTACATTACACATAAGCTACGTTAATCATTTGAAAGATGTTTGTTTAATTTTGAAAATAAATTTTGAAAAGATGCGTCTTAAGTGCAGTCTTGAATGACTTGGTAGATGAAATACTCCGGATGTGTAATGGTAGAGAATTCCATTGTTTGGCTGCACAGAAAAGAGAATGACCTTTTCGCCAAATGTTTTAGTTCGTGTCTTAGGAACACAGAGAATGCGTGTATCTACAGAAGAGCGTAGGTGACGACTTGGTGAGTAGACTGAAGGAAGCTCAGTAAGATAGGAAGGGCATGAGTCAGAAAAGAAGTTGTGACAGTGAACGACCAGTTTGTAATCACACATTTGGGCTTGTATAGATAGCCAATGAAGTGAGTAAAGTAGCGGAGTAACATGGTCATGCTATATATATATATATATATATATATATATATATATATATATATATATATATATATATATATATAAATGACTTTTAAACTAGGACTTTTAATTGGATCTGTTGCTTTAATTATAAACAAACCAATATATGACTTGAGTTATGCTCATAATTAAACACTTTCACAAGAGCTGGTAGTGCTTTAAAATCTGACACTAAAAGACACATCCTTTTTTTTTAAAAACTTTTTTAAAAATAATATTTTTTCTCCTTAAGACTTAAGAACTAACGTGCACAGATAAAAAAAAACAAGTTGTTTGTTATACTGCCTAGTAAACATACCCATTTGTCTATAGTGTTGTTGATTTGTTTTTTTTTCAATTGCTATTTTAAATTTTCTAATTCGCGATTAAATATCAAGATATCTCATTATATTGGATATTGTCATCTAATACGTGATTAAATATCAAGATAGCTCATTATATTGGATATTGTCATCTAATACGTGACACTTTTTCATAGAGACCAGAGGTCATACGGATGTCCTTCCAAATTCGTGATGCATCACACGTCAGTTGTTATAAGAATATGCACCAAAAAGCTTCACCTCATTTGGTTATTAGAATAAGTTCGCACAGATGTCGGTGGCGTGAGTAGAGAACAAGGCGAGAAGCTCAGGTGGCCCAAATTCATATAAGGGGCCGTCCATAAATGACGTCACGCACCTAGGGGGGTGGGTCCACACATTTGTGACGAGGGGGAGGGGGGTGTCTGAGAAATGTGACCTCACATCAAAACACGCAATTTTAAATAGAAGTTTCACTAAAATCTTTGATTTCTTAGTTTATTTTATGACGTTTTACATGGTTTCACGCGTGTTACGATATTGAGTGCAACCTTACATTAAATATATAATTAAATGACAAAAAACTGAGAGAGAAATGTGGAAACATGCCCTTTTTCAAATATAAAATACAGCTTTAATGTGGTCTGCAAAGCTTTGTGACGTCATATTGAAAAAAAAGGGGGGGGATTGGGAGTGAAAAATCGGCGAAAATTGCGTGACGTCATTATGGACCGCCCCTAACCACATTGCTAGCTAACTTTAATTAACCTGCAAATTAGCTATTGTGCAGGTTAATTAAATTTAGCTAGCAATGTGATCACGCGCCTAGGGGGGGGGTCACACATATGTGACGAAGTGTGACTCACATCAAAACAAACGTTTACAGACTGAACTTGACTGAACTCCCCTTGCTGTAAAACATGGGGATGTGGTCATCGATGCCTGGAGTGAAGGTGAACTATAGCAGACGGCTACATAGAGATACATAGAGATAAACTAAAAAATCCTTATTTTAATTAAGGTACATTCGCTCCATCTGAGTCATTTTTAAAATCATTATATTAACTTCACGGCCGTCTCTGTCTCTCTGTCGTTCTATCGTCATCTCTCTCTCTGTCTCTCTGTCTTGGGCGGGCGGAAAAACAAAAGTCAAAATTGACCCACTTCCCGTGATCCGATCAAGCTGAAATTTGGCACACGGACCCGTCTCACCTAACAATGCATCGTATCAAAATTTCAGATCGATCGAACGTACCGTAATTAATTTTTTTAGCATTTTTAGTTTATCCTTATATAACGTATGTAATTCAAATTCACTGTTTGTTATTGTTTTTTTTCCCGGGATTGTTCAGTCACGCGTTGAGGCGACCCATCGAAGTACCGGCGTGCTTTTGTTTACATTTTACGTGTCACGCTGAGCTCGGTCAAGCGATCGGTGACCAGACTTTTCCCCTCTCCCACGCAGGGTTATGAAGAAAAGTTGAGTTAAGACAGATTCAGTCTGTAAATGTTTGTCGCGTTTGAAAATAATCAATACTGTTAGTTATGTCTCATATATAAGGGATTTATAGTCAAAAACTTTGTTTTTACGTGTTTGTTTATTACGGGGCTTTTTACTAGTCTTATATTAACTTGTTTTGTAAGTTTAATCGGACATCCCATCCCACTATTTGTTTATAATTCATTCACGTGCCAGTTGAGTTCACGCGTTGACACAACCGTCGATGTTCACAACCCCTACCGTCCCTGCGCCCGGTTTTAAAACCAGGGGAGATAATTCTGTTTCAGTCTGTAAATGTCGCGTTTAAACATAATCACTACTTTTAGTGATGTCTCATATATAAGGGATTTATAGTCAAAAACTTTGTTTTACATCTATTTATTTCGAGTTACGTCTGCTAGAGTTAAACCTCAGCAGTCCGCCTTAGTGACCGGAATAACCTAATGTTGAACTATTTTCGATTTACAGTGAGTGTCGGATAATTCGGATAATTGGGATCAGTTCGCTCAAAATATTCGAATCGTTTAGAACGGAACTAATCCCAGGACATTCTTGGTTTATATCTACTTCTAAATTGATCAAAGGTAAGCTGGCTTTGCACTTACTGTAAAATGTGTAGACTAAAAAGTAGAAAATAAAAATATATAAAAAACACTTTTTAAAAACTAGTCTTATATTAGAAATACACTAACAAGTAGAAAATAAATTTAAATTTTGAAATTTACAGTCAGATGAGACCTTTAGTTTCAAATTTATGAAAATCTAAAAGTTTAAAATGAGACAGGAATGTTAAATCGTAGGTGAAATAGATTATCTCGTTGTTCGCCATGACTATAAGACTAGGGTGCTTGCTAGCATAGATATTGATAGACTAAGTTTAAACTGAGCACCCTAGTCTTATAGTCATAAAAATTTTTAACGATTAATCGAGAAATTAATCGATAATTTCCGCAGCCCTATAAAAAACAAATTGAATTATTATAAGTTGTAATTTCATTTTAAAATGTCCTTTAAACCTCAAATTCAATTATGTGGCTAGCAGAGAATAATGCAAATTACACTTCATAACAACAACACACAACGCAGCCAGGTTTGTCTTATAAATTATAGACTCATTTTATTTTGAATTGGAAACGGAAGCTAAATTAAATTCACAATACATGTATTAAAATTGCAAAATCGTTATTTATTTGTTTTTGAAATGAAGCTTTTAAAATGTGTATTTTTCCCCATCAAATATTATACAGTACATTGTAATTACTTATTTTGCAAACAAGTGATTTGAAGAGTTACCATAAAACGTGGGAGACCATTGCCGAAGAGCGCACCTCCTGGCGGGAAAAAGTGCGTGAGGGCATTCATGTCGCGGAAGCATCCCTCATAGCTTTGAGTGAAGAGAGAAGGGCCAGGAGAAAGGGCATGGCAGAGGAGCAGGAGTACACGCCATCGACCCATGAGGACGGACGGTTGCCATTCCGATTTGAAGAGTTTATTAGTTTTATTTTTTTTAAATTTATTTTAAATACTAAAAATATATAATTAATTAATTTATTTATTTTATTTTATTTGGGGAGGGCTTAAAAAGTTTAAGGACGGTTGTAAAAGAAAGTGTATAAAATGTATGCTATTATTTTATATAATGTGATTGTACTTCAACGCTTGTTGGCATATTTAATGTCTCCATGAAAGTCTGCTAAAAGAACGATTCTTAAAAGTAATAAATATTTATAAATTTAACTTTTGTCTACATTGAATTCAAATCTTTTGACTTTGACATTTTGACGTTTTTCTTCTTGAGATGTCGAAGGTCATATGAAATCACCCCAACCACTTGTTACCCCTATCATTCTCCCTGACCAGTGGCGTAGCTAGGGATTTATGGGGATATGGAGGCCCGGGGGCTTGGCCTCTTTGGGGGGCCCTACATACATGGCGGCGGTGTAATAATTCAAGAAAACATTTTTGGAAACTCCTTTGGGGGCCCCTTTAAGTGGGGGCCCGGGGGACTTTCAAATTTGGACCCCTTCCACCTAGCTACACCACTGTCCCTGACAAGGGGTAGGTGAGGAGTGTCTACAAAAGGGAGCAAACAAACAGACTCATCTGTCAGTAGAGACCTTCGAATGGAGATCTCAAGGTGAACACCTTATCAGCTACTCACGTACGTGTAATGACAATGCTACTCTAGGTAATGTCAATTTTTATTGGACCATAATATAAGTTGCTGTTTGAATTTTCCAGGAGCATTTTGTTTTTCAATAAAATCTTCTATTGTCAAAATTTGGTGAATATATATCGATCTGGAGAAAACCTGCCTCCAATAAAACAAGGCAAGCCCTGAAATGGAACCTCCGGGGAAAGCGAAAAAGAGGTCATCCAAGAAACACTTGGCGCCGAGAATTGGGGGCAGGCATCCAGAGAATTGGCCATGACTGGAAGATCCTGGAGAGGTTGGCCCATGATAAGGGTGCCTGGAGTTCTCTCGTAGGTTGCCTAAGGGGCCGTCCATAAAGTACTTCACGCTCCAGAGGGGGGAGGGGTGTAAGAAAGTGTGACAGTTTGTGACGGGGGGAGGAGGGGGTCCGGCCATGTGTGACGTCACGGTGTTTTATATTAAATTTTAATTATTTTGACAAATTTTGTTAATAAAAAAAATTTGTTCGAAAGTGTGACGTACTTTAGGGGGGGGGTGCCCAAGATTTGTGACAGGGGAGGGGGGGAGTTAGAAATGGTCAACAATAGCGTGACGTACTTTATGGATGGCCCCTAAGCTCTTGGAGGAATCGCAGACGCCGACGATGATTGGTGGATGCCCCTAGAAGGCTCAACAACATATCGATCTGGACGGTGGATCCATCGCCCCCACCAACATAATAGTGTTCACTGACTCCAGATCTCTGCTAACCGTAATATGTAAATGTCTCAGCAAAAAGTTAGGTGTTTTGAAATAAACTCACCGGGCAGATTTTATTTAGGGGGATAAATTATTCTGTGACACCGGTTTACAGACCTACAACCACTGATTAAAAAACGACGCTTCCGGTCTAAAGACGTAAACAAAACTAAATAAGAGAGTAAGTTAAGTTATTGAAGTAAAATATATTTTATATCGTAGAAATATTAATCAGTCATGAATATATGCATAATTTGTAGTATATTCATTGATGAAATATTAATGCTAATGAAATTAAAATAAAGGCAATCCTGCAGTTTCTACACGTATCTTATTTCACGGCGAAATTTAATTAATTTTGTAGTGAGAACTTACTTACGACTTACGTTTTTAATATTAATTTATTAAATGAAATGTATTATTAATTAATTAATTATATGTTGTATTTTAGCTATTACAGATACAGCGCTAAGTTCAGATTTTTAACAAAGAAACGTTTAACACACAAAAATTAATGACCAAAAATTATAATGAAAATTATTATTTGTTTGATGATAACGGAGTGGTTATCCTCAGAATTCTGCGAATAATTTTCAACGTTATCCAGATCTATTAATATTAATATCATATTTTTAAAAAAATTTTTGGTAATCCTGCAGATTTTACACGTATATTATAATTTATTATTTCACAGCGAAATTTAATTTTCTCATGAGAACTTACATTTTTAATTTATTAAATGCATTATTATATGTCGTATTTCAGCTATTACAGCGCTAATTTGTGAGTCTTTTTAATTTCAAATGCATTTTTTCGGCTCTATATAATACATAATGTGGTCACGATACGTCCATTTTGTTTACCTAGCGAACTGCTGCCAGATGTTTTTTACCTGGCTCGACCCATGCTAAAATAAATTTACTGACTGAAGATATTTTTTTAAAAGTATTATTCATCTATTTTACGTTCTTAGAAGATAAATAAATATTTTAAAGACAATTTCTTTTTTTTATTTCGTTACTAGATGTTTGATTCTTATTTTCTTTGTTTGTAAGTGAGAAATTTCCATTTGGCATCTTATCGGACAATCCGGCATGTAGTTTGATAATTAAAAAAATGGTTGCATCATCATCAGACTATTTACTGTTGAGAGCCGAAAAAATGGCTTAGAAATTAGAAAGACTTACAAATTAGCGCTGTAATAGCTGAAATACAACATATAATTATGCATTTAATAAATTAAAAACGAAAGTTCTCAAGAGAAAATTAAATTTCGCTGTGAAATAATAAATTATAATATACGTGTAAAATCTGCAGGATTACCAAATATTTTTTGTGTCCCATAACCTCGTGGTCGTAGGGGGTTCTAATGTTTCCATTAAATGCTTGGTAGACCTTGGCGGCGCTCATCTCCTCTCCAGGTGAGCGGAGGACTTTTTAGCGATAGTCATTCATCAACATTTTTATTGTGGCTTTAACGTGGGCTAGATAGATCCCAAGCCCGTCAGCTTGTGAGGTGAGCGGAATATTGACTTCGCTATCCAGCTGCCTATCGTATTATATCATCATCATCAGTCCCGTGACCGTTGCGGTCGTTGAGGGGAGCGCATGGACACATCAACAGATAACGATCTCCACGTATGCCTATTTTGATAGGCGGCCTATAATTCATGCAGTTTCATCCCTGTCCATTCCTTTATGTTGTCCAGCCAGCTTTTCCGTTGTCGACCTCTTCGACGGCCCCCTTCTACAGTGCCTTGAATGATAATTTTTGTCAGGGTATCATGTCGCAGTATATGACCAAACCATGCCATCTTACGTCTTTTAATTGTTGTTATGATGGTTTCTTGATGCGTATAAAATATTATATAAAGTTTGTTAAGATATTATAGCGACTTAGTTTTTTTTACTTTACAGACTATACCTATGCCTGCTGCCTATATAATCAATAATAGTAATAATTTATTGAGTGCAGAATTAAGGACTTGTCGTAACACTAGTTTGCTATTTTAATGTAACGACTAGTTTGAGTGCGCTACGTGAGTTTATCTGGCAGCTTTTGGTAAATAAGTGAAGTAGTCGTAACACTAGTATTCCTATCTTGTGTTACGACTAGTTGGAGCAATAGCTTACTGGCTAATGTTACGGCTAGTCATAACACTAGCCACATCCTGAAATTAGAATATTATAAAATTAAATTCATAATTTTAATGTAAAATAAAATGAATTTAATTGTTGATAAAATGACAATGCTACCTTACATTGGTTGGCTACTTAGTCAGACCTATACTAGAATATAGAGCATCATCTGTATGCGACCCTGACCCGTCTACCAATAATAAAACATAGAGTAAAGAGGGGTAAAAAGCCCCATGTTTTCAACATGTTTTCTTTTTTTCCTTTGAAATCAATAAATACTATTACATTCAAACAACTACAGTAGAACCCGCTTAACTCGAGCCCGGTTAACATCGCCAGCCCTATTAAGTCGACTTTTTTTATTGGAACCGCCAAATTCTCTCTTTGTCTTAGCATTTTCTCATCAGTTAATTCGATTCTCTTAAGTCGCCGAACCCTAATACCTCGAGCACAAAAGAGGGCCAAATTTGCCACTTAACGTTGGTTATCTCGATCCCCATGTCCAATCACCAGCTTTTGAACATGTTATCGATGCCACTTCATCATCTCACTACTGTATTTTGGCGGGTTCAACTGCACTATTACTAACAGCCAGCCAACGATGCGAGAGAAAACACGCTTTGTCCCCATTTAGGCCGTGCTGGGCCAAGCAGCGTGTGTCGAGAACGAAGACGCGCAGAGGGAAGCAGGGGCTTGTTTTGTATGACATCACGGGCAAAAAGCAACTAAGAGAGTGCATCAATGATTTAATTTTTGCCTCTCGCCGTCTGATGGTGACTTGAAAAAACATGTGACCTCACAGCCCGCTTGTTTTCAGCTCTCTTGCGCTGAATATAATATTGTCACTTAGTGGTAAAATTATAGCCATGAAATCAATAAATAATGTGACAATTGTATGACTAATGCTAAAAGTTGATTAAATTCAATTACAGTCGGACCTCTCTAAGTCGAACTCAAAGGGACCCCAAAAAGAATGACTTTCAGAGTTTTCGAGTTAGTGGAAATGGCCTAATAGGCGCAGATTAATCAAGGACAATGTTTATATTGAGAAAGGGGGGGGTGTGAAACAGCCATACTAGCTAGAAGGCTTGACAGGAAAGATGTTTCATATTAAAGGAAGCCAACTTGCTTTGACATACCGACACAGGCCCGTGAGAGGAGACACCTTACCTCCCCTCCCCCCACAGTGGGATTGGGGAAGTAAGATTTTAATTCTATTTTATTAGTCTTCTGAAATTTAGCCGGGACCTAACATTTAATTTGATATAGGGAGGTTTTCGACTGAGGTAAGTTCCACTTAGCGAGGTCCGACTGTATTAACAGAGTTCTGTCCAACTACCCCATTTGCCCTTCCCAAATGCATTATGAAATAAATTAATTCCATAGCATCAAATAATTAAACGGAGAAAAAATTTGTGGCGACATTTGAGTTTTTGTTTCACTGATATCAAACATGAATAGAAGAAATATGACACAGAAATTTGTATGAGATAATTAATATATATATTAATATATTTAATGAAACAAATAGGAGCATGGAACTTAATGGTAGCAAATTTTTTTGTCTAAATTTTTTGTTAAAGATGGTTTGATTCTATTTAGAGCACAATGACTCGACACGGCAGAAATTGTACAGCTGGCACTGTTTACACATATCATGAAAGAAAGAAAGATACACAAGCGTCAGGTTTTGGCTCACAGAAAGTACGATATGGAAAAGATGCTGTTAAGGTAATTTTATTTGTTCTAGTTATTTCTGTTATTTCTAGTAGTACCTTGATTTCTGTTGACATTAGTACAGTAGTACCTTGATTTCTGTTGACAATAGTACAGTAGTACCTTGATTTCTGTTGACATTAGTACAGTAGTACCTTGATTTCTGTTGACAGTAGTACCTTGATTTCTGTTGTTAGTAGTACAGTATCACAGTAGTACAGTAGTACCTTGATTTCTGTTGACAATAGTACAGTAGTACCTTGATTTCTGTTGTTAGTAGTACAGTATCACAGTAGTACAGTAGTACCTTGATTTCTGTTGACAATAGTACAGTAGTACCTTGATTTCTGTTGTTAGTAGTACAGTATCACAGTAGTACAGTAGTACCTTGATTTCTGTTGACAATAGTACAGTAGTACCTTGATTTCTGTTGTTAGTAGTACAGTATCACAGTAGTACAGTAGTACCTTGATTTCTGTTGTTAGTAGTACAGTAGTACAGTAGTACCTTGATTTCTGTTGTTAGTAGTACAGTATCACAGTAGTACAGTAGTACCATGTGATATGAGAAACAAGATGCCAACTTTTCTATGCCTTATAATATGAGGTGAAAAAACTAAAAGAGGTCTCAGGCATCGTCTGCCAATAATAATTTTAAAGGAAGGCTACATTCCTCTGCAAGTTTTCACTGATGAGACAGGGTAATTTTTGGAAGAAAATTCCCCGTCAGATGTACATCATAGAGGAAGAGAAGAAGCTACCCGGCAATAAGCCTATAAAGAGGAGAGACTTACGCTTGCACTGTCTGTACGAACACCAGTGGGAACTGCAAGGTTTAGCCTCTACTGGTGTACCATTCAGAGACACAACGAGCCTGTATACAGTGCAGTGTATTTTAGTTTTATTATAAAATTAAAGTGGTGTTTTTTTAGGGCTTGAATGAATTGGGCAATTTACCTAAACATTTGTAAAAGAGGACTTGTCTTTATAAAAAACTGAGATAGGAAGGCAACTTCAGAATGAATTAATTTGTACTTATCTCAAAGTATTACTGTAATTTACACATATTCCTAGCAGTACATAGCACTTAACTTTGATTGAAAAGAAAACTTTTTAAAATATTTAATAAACACACCATTGTGTCTAATGGTTAACTTGCCTTTTACTTTAATGGTTGTTTTTTATGAGAAGTCAACATTAAAATAGTTCTGTTTTAAAATAAAAGTCAACATGAAAATAGTTATGTTTTAAAATAAAAGTCAACTTTAAAATAGTTATGTTTTAAAATAAAAGTCAACATTAAAATAGTTATGTTTTAAAATAAAAGCAAATAAAGATACTCATGGTATCAAGTCTTTCTTTTAAAATCCTAATTGGTGAGTTTCCTCTGAATAAATGTTAATTTTTCATCAGGAATCAGGGCATACTGTTATTTTAACTCTTATTTTTAATGCTTATTTACTTCAACAAATAAATACTTTCTCAAACTTGTATTTTATTTCTAGGAATTTGATTGCTGCTGTCTGACCCTTCAGCCATGTAAAGAACCTTTAGTCACGTAAGTTAAACCAAATAGTATAAAAACTGTGGTTGTTAAGACCAATCACATTTGAAAATCGTTAACTGTTACCAACCTTACTAAGCACCTTTATTGCATAAGTTAAACCTGCTTGTCTAAAAATCTTTATTCTTTTAAGCTAAACCTGGTACTCTGAAATATTCAACTAGTGACAGTGGTAATTCCTGCCACCTAATTTGATTGATTCTTATCGAAAAAAAAATTCTTTGTGGTATTGAGACATTGTAAAATGTAATGATTTTTTAATTTTGATAAAGAACCTTAAATAGAAATGCTCCAGAAAAGACCTTAACGTGGATAAATTCTAGCTTGTTCTTTCAATAATTCCGTCATTTTGATTGGTATTACAAATAGTTTTTTTTTGTTGTTGTTATTAATTTCAAGTAATGTCCTTATAACTTTTTAGTTTAGTCTTTGCTCAACTGCATATTTGGCTTGGGTTTAGTTTAGTTCAAATGGAATTTTGATACAATTTTCCTTGTGACAACTTTCTGATTCATTGACCCTGACGCACACCCTTTTCAGATTGAATGTATCCTCTAAATTTGTTTAATTTAAAGGAGAGTTACAAAAAAAGATTAATTATGTAATTGTTATGTTTTTCAGAGACGATGGCCATATCTATGATAAAGAAGCCATACTTAAAAATATAATCCACCAGAAAAAAGAAATAGCGAGAAAGCTCAAGGAATATGAAAAACAAAAATCAAGAAGTCAGGTAAGAGATATTTTATCAATCTGGTTAATGGGAACCAGTGATTCGTCTGCATCTTTTAATTTAATCTATAATACTATAAGAAGGAGAACTCTTAATTTCAACCCCAGAGTTAAGTCCCATAGACGTTATAAGTTATAACATAGGTACAATGAAATTTCCAGCAACTCTTACTTAACTTCTGGTGAAGAGTTGTGTCATACACACATATGATTTTGTCTTGGGTTATTGAGATGTTTTGAGAACTCATCTTGAACTTCTAAGAGAAAAACCCCAAATCTGGGGATTTCATTCTACAAGCTCGCAAAGGGCTTTCTGGGGGGTTTCCAACTTGTACATTCGCCTTAAAAATTATTCACTATAATGAAATTTTGCACTGCTAAATTGGTACAAGAAAATATAAATACATGTAACACCGAATGCCAAATAGAGAAGTTATAAAACCTTATTGAAAATGCCTTATTCAATTGCATGCTGGCCACATGGCTTATATAAAAAGGATTCGCCACCCGAAAAAGGTTCGGAACCAATGTTGTAAACCGTTACCATATTATGCTTGACACATGGCAGAAGATAAATCCATGTCAAATTCTGAAGTGTTTCTCATACACTGTCTTAGATGATGGTAGAGTCTGTAATGTTTGTAAACACCCCTTTTTCTGTTCATTCATTGAAGTTGTGTGCAGATCTTACCTTTTTTTATTAGTTCAAAGCATATGAATGAAAACTATAAACATGTACATGAGCAATTAATGTTTGTCAATAGAGAAAAAAACTGTGTAATGGCAATTGTTCAATTTAACCTAAATTAGGGTAGACAGTTTACAGTCAACATTTTTATGCGGATGGAGAAATAACTCCTTTTGATGGTTTCAAATGTATCACAGTTATATTATTAATAACTGTGAGCAGATAAAATTATTTTTAATGTGCTTATCATTCAGATGAAAGTTTCTTCATTTGTTTATGTTTTTTTGTTTAAATTTTAACTATGTAAATGGTTAGATTTTTGTTCCAATGTCTGCTTGTGATTAATGAGGTATTAGTAATTTCCTCTAATTTATGATGAGACATATTGCGGTTATAACAATACACATTTCAACATTGTTTTCCTTGTTTTGTTCAATGACAGAAAGAACTTGAAGAGATTGCCAAAGCCGAGCAGGAAACTAAAGCTCTAAGATTTGCCCAACAGGAGTCCAACCCTATAGGCCAGAAATATGGTGAGTGAAATGTATCACATTTTGGAGTCCAACCCTATAGGCCAGAAATATGGTGAGTGAAACGTATCACATTTTGGTATCCAACCCTATAGGCCAGAAATATGGTGAGTGAAATGTATCACATTTTGGAGTCCAACCCTATAGGCCAGAAATATGGTGAGTGAAACGTATCACATTTTGGAGTCCAACCCTATAGGCCAGAAATATGGTGAGTGAAATGTATCACATTTTGGAGTCCAACCCTATAGGCCAGAAATATGGTGAGTAAAACGTATCACATTTTGGAGTCCAACCCTATAGGCCAGAAATATGGTGAGTGAAATGTATCACATTTTGGAGTCCAACCCTATATGCCAGAAATATGGTGAGTAAAACGTATCACATTTTGGAGTCCAACCCTATAGGCCATAAATATAGTGAGTGAAACGTATCACATTTTGGAGTCCAACCCTATAGGCCAGAAATATGGTGAGTGAAACATATCACATTTTTAAATCCCTTATATTAACTTCGCCGACGTCTCTATCGTTCGTCGTCGGGCAGGCGGAAAAACAATAGTAAAAATGACCCACTTCCCGTGATGCGATCGGGCTGAAATTTTACACATAGACTCATGTCACTTAACAATGCATTGTATCAAAATTTCAGATCGATCGAACATACTGTAATACATTTTTAGTTTATCTCTATACAACGTATATAATTCAATTTCACAGTTTGTTGTTTTTCTTTCACATGCCAGTTGAGTTCATGCGTCGACGGGATTTATAGTCAACAACTTTGTTTTTACGGGGTTGTTTAATTAACACATATCTGTGGTCCCCACAAGGAAAATCAGTTCATAACAAACAATGGCCATACTGAACCTCAGCAAAAATTATCTTCATAGAGAGCCCAAACTTACATACATAACAGCGCTAGTAGTGTTCACCAGCAACAAAACCAAAACAAAGATGAAAAAATTATACTTGCCAATGGAAAATATTTGTGTGTTCTTACTCTGAGCTATTCTGTAGTAATTACTTACTTGCATTCTTGTGCACTTTTGAAAATGTTGTGTTATGTTATGCTGTGCTTCTTTAGAGTTGTGTTCTTGTTGTTCTTTGTGTCATAAGTGACAGAATCAGTTGCTGTACATCTGATGACTCCACTTATTAAAATATGATCCAAGAACTCATTATATGTTTATATGTTTACCAAAAGTACCCTCCACGGCCACCATCCTTTTAAAATTCTCTCCAAGCATTTTAAAATGTTGCTTTCATAGAGAAATAATTATATAACAGTCGAACCCACTTACCTCGAGCTCGGTTAGCTCGACCACCCCAATAACTCGACGTTTTTTATTGGAACCGCCAAATTCTCTCTTTGTCTTAGCATTTTTTCATCGGCTAATTCGATTTTTCTAAGTCGTCGAAACCTAGTACCTCGAGCACAAAAGAGGGCCAAATTTGCAACTTAACTTGGTTAGCTCGATCCTCGTCGGTTGGCCTAGCAATGCACTCTGGCATTTTTAGTTCAGTTCAAAACAGTGTTGACATCTCGCTTTTCTTCTAGACTTCCGGCTATTGTGTGATTCTACGAGAATTCAATAAAAATTATCGGATGTTTTGCGTGTGTGAATTATTAGATCGACGTGTATCCATGGAGTTGGAGTATGTTTTCACCCGAGGTACTGGACAATCGCGTTAGAGGTCGTTAATCGTCATTTCGCAGTGCATGTTATATTATTATTAAACTTAATTCATTTTCTGATGTATTAATCATTTTATTTTTTAAGATAAACGAATATCTTTAGAAATGAAAATAAAGGTTTGTATCGAGAATCGACAGTGGTTTTTATTTAATCAAAAAAAAATATATATTATTCTTTTAAAAGTTTGTTGTTGCTTTGTTACCAGTAAGATACGTGACTGTGACTAACACGCGCGTGACGATGAAATCAAATCATTTCTGATAAGGAATGATTTTTTAAAAAATTCGCTTAGACTTAGACTTATTTGCCGGCCGAGGTCTAACACAGTACACACAGCCCACAGCGTGCTGTGATCAACGGTCAAGGCCACAATAGTTTTATTTATATTACAAGTTTGATTGACTGAGGAAATTCGAGAGCGTTCTGATAGTAACAGATATCCTGCACGTCAAAAGCATTAAACTTAAAATAACCATATTGATTTGTTTATTTGTATTTTAAATTCGCTGATACGACGACAAACGCGAGCGGCTAAACCATGCCACACGCAGGTGACACGCAGCATGTGGCGAGGCGAAAAATTTGACCTTTTAACAATTATAAACTGGTAACTTTTTTTTTATTAAATGGAATCGAAACATACCACTACCACAGAGTCGTAATCAAAGTACTTTACTTCGGCATAAATATATATATAAAAATAATAAAATATATATATAAAAACTGCCGATTAGTCATAACTTTTCCCGACTTTCAAGGCCGAGAAATTTTTAAAAAGAATTTCCGACTTTTTCCCGTTTTCCTGAGTGGGAACCATGGTTATATTTAAATTTTAAACGGTCCTTAAAAACAAACGGTCATTACAACCTTAGGAAAGAGTGAAGAAATATTAGGGTTCCGATACGATTCCGATTAATCGTCCCATCATTAATTAACGCTAACTAATTAATCACGTACATAAAGAAATTTCAAGCACATGTTAATATTTTGCCGCCATATTGGTTTTCGTTTTAACTCGATCATCGGTTATGTCAGCATGGGTTCCATTAGAGATTATGTTTGTAACCTGGGGAGCCACTGTGACTGCAGCTCATTGATTTGGTGGGTGGTGCACCAGGTCTGTTGAAAGGTTTTGGTACTATTTCAGGGTGGTGCACCAGGTCTGTTGAAAGTTTTTGGTACTATTTCAGGGTGGTGCACCAGGTCTGTTGAAAGTTTTTGGTACTATTTCAGGGTGGTGCACCAGGTCTGTTGAAAGTTTTTGGTACTATTTCAGGGTGGTGCACCAGGTCTGTTGAAAGTTTTTGGTACTACTTACATGAGATGGAAAATTCAACATCTCTCACACAAGTACTTTTCATTATCATTTGTGTCTATTTCAAATTAATTGCTTGGTGGCACCAATACCAAGTATTTCTGTACTGCCAATGTGCTTGACTGTACCAATACAAAGTATTTCTGTACTGCCAATGTGCTTGACTGTACCAATACAAAGTATTTCTGTACTGCCAATGTGCTTGACTGTACTGTCTGTACCAATACAAAGTACTTCAGTTCTGCCAATGAGCTTGACTGTACCAATACAAAGTATTTCTGTACTGCCAATGTGCTTGACTGTACCAATATGAAGCATCAATGTTCATGGGTTATTGTGAGTTATAAGTTATAACATAGATATAATCAATTTTCCAGCAACTCCTAAACTTCTGGTGCAGAGTTCTATCATCCACACACAGGATTTGTCCTTGGGTTATTGACATGTTTTCAGAAATATTCTTGTACTAAGAGAAAAGTCTCAAATTTTGATAAGGTGTGCTAGGGATAGTCTTAAATAATGGATAGTCTTAAATACTGATAAGCTGTGCTAAGGATAGTTTTAAATAATGGATAGTCTTAAATACTGATAAGCTGTGATAGGGATAGTTTTAAATAATGGATAGTCTTAAATACTAATAAGCTGTGCTAGGGATAGTCTTAAATAATGGATAGTCTTAAATACTGATAAGCTGTGCTAAGGATAGTTTTAAATAATGGATAGTCTTAAATACTGATAAGCTGTGATAGGGATAGTTTTAAATAATGGATAGTCTTAAATACTAATAAGCTGTGCTAGGGATAGTCTTAAATAATGGATAGTCTTAAATACTGATAAGGTGTGTCTTAACTTCTATCAGCTATTTTATAGTTGGCCTTCTCTTAACATCTACTCGTATCAGCTACATCTGCCACTTTGTCAAAGTTAAATTTGTGTTATGTTTCACTGACAATTATCGAGGGGGGGGTATTTGTAAACATTTGAGTACAAAAAGTTCGGTGTTATTAAATTCATCATCATCAGCATTTGTCCTTTGAGTTCCTGTCAAAGCTCGCTACTCTACAGGGTCCCTTGCCAGTCGCTTCAATTCTTTCCAACTCTTCCCAGTCCTTCCAGCCTCGTCCAACATGCTCTGTCTCCATGTACGCTTTGGTCTTTCTGGTTGTCGTTATTAAGTTAAAATGATTTAATTGATTAGAAGGAAATGTTATGGCTACCTATGAGGGTACAGTTAGTCCGTGTCACTTACTTTCATCAATATATTTTTGTTTTCAGTATTTTATTTCTTTCTCACATCCATTAATTTCAATAAAATATCGTCTTGTACATTTTGCATCATCTAAACTAAATCCATTTGACATACTAATATAAATATGATAATAACTTCAAATAAATGAATCATACATCATTAAAATGAATATTACATCAAATAAATCAATCTCACATATTAATGAATCTTGCATCACATAAATGAATCATCATACATCACATAAATGAATCATCATACATCACATAAATGAATCATCATACATCACATAAATGAATCATCATACATCACATAAATGAATCATCATACATCACATAAATGAATCATCATACATCACATAAATGAATCATCATATATCACATAAATGAATCATACATCACATAAATGAATCATACATCACATAAATGAATCATCATACATCACATAAATGAATCATACATCACATAAATGAATCATACATCACATAAATGAATCATACATCACATAAATGAATCATCATACATCACATAAATGAATCATCATACATCACATAAATGAATCATCATACATCACATAAATGAATCATACATCACATAAATGAATCATACATCACATAAATGAATCATCATACATCACATAAATGAATCATCATACATCACATAAATGAATCATACATCACATATATGAATCATACATCACATAAATGAATCATCATACATCACATAAATGAATCATCATACATCACATAAATGAATCATCATACATCACATAAATGAATCATCATACATCACATAAATGAATCATCATACATCACATAAATGAATCATACATCACATAAATGAATCATACATCACATAAATGAATCATCATACATCACATAAATGAATCATCATACATCACATAAATGAATCATCATACATCACATAAATGAATCATCATACATCACATAAATGAATCTTATTTAGAAATAAATCTTACATGATATAAATGAAACTCACTTATAAATGAATCGTACCTCGTATAAATGTATCTAACCTCGCATATAAATTATTCTTACATCCTATGACGGAGATGTATATCTTATAATTAAATATGAGAGATTACTTAATGACTTTCCCTAACTCCTTAAAACTGTTGAGTAACAGTGGCATGGCGGCCCTGAGGAATCTAAGTGCTGAGCTGTCGGTGACAGTAGTGTTGGGGCGCTCCTTGTAATGGTGCACAAGGGCAAGGTCGTTGTTGACCACGGTGTATGTGGCTGAGCCCCTGTGACTGTGGGTGAAGTGGATGCCGGCGTTGATGACAAACTCGGGTCGGACTATCGTCTTGACCCTAGACTTGAACCTGAAGATGTGCTGACTCCGCTGGGTGTGCATGAACGGAACCACTGAGTTGTCTCTGATGAACGCCTCCTCGGCCTTCGTCATGGACACGTTCTTCTTGATCAGCGCCCAGGCGCGGCCTCCCGTGGCCCCGTAGTAAAACGCGGACTCGAAGCTAAAGGATGCCACGAGTTTCTTGAACGGCTCGCCGAGGCTTTTAATGGAAAACTCGTTCTCCGCGGTGTAGATGAGCTCAAGCCACGAGTTGTGTCGGCGAGGTACGATGAGCTCGTCCGTGTCCTGTATGACCACAAACTGCGACACGAACCTGTTCCTGTAGACGCAGTCGTTGATGGCCAAGTTCTGACCGTAGTACCAGATGTCGGGGGTTGGCAGCGGCCACTGCAGGGAGGTGAGGAGGCCGAGGTCCTGGTAGTGACGCAGCACGGCGTCGGTGGCGCTGGAGACGCTGTGGTTGTAGACAAAGAAGTGGTCCGCGCCCAGCGCGCGGCTGACGTCGATGGTCTCCACGAGCTGTTTGGCCTGGGTGAAGTTGTAGAGGGCCGGGAAGCACACTGTGAAGTTCCTCTGGGCGGGCTGTGGGTAGTGTATCAGCAACTGATTGGTGGGGGCGTGGCTGGCGTTGAATGTGACGGAGACGAGGGAGGGCTTCGATTTGATGTCAATGACGCATTTAAAGTTGACGGTGCCGTACCTGAGGACAGACACAAGGACGTTAGTTCACGTGGTATCTGAGGATAGAACTTCCATAAGTCGTTGTAGAGCTGAAATAGGGAGGTAACTGTGTATGCATCTCTGTGTCATTAAACCCAAGGGAGACAAACACCTACATTTAGATGATTTTTAAATATTTAGATTAACGGTAAGGCTAGTACAAGATGTGCCTGTCATGTTCAGATGTTGGTCCTGTCATGTTCAGATGTTGGTCCTGTCATGTTCAGGTGTTGGCCCTGTCATGTTCAGGTGTTGGCCCTGTCATGTTCAGATGTTGGTCCTGTCATGTTCCGGTGTTGGTCCTGTCATGTTCAGATGTTGGTCCTGTCATGTTCAGGTGTTGGTCCTGTCATGTTCAGGTGTTGGTCCTGTCATGTTCAGGTGTTGGTCCTGTCATGTTCAGGTGTTGGTCCTGTCATGTTCAGATGTTGGTCCTGTCATGTTCTGTCAGATGTTGGTCCTGTCATGTTCTGTCAGATGTTGGTCCTGTCATGTTCTGTCAGATGTTGGTCCTGTCATGTTCAGGTGATGTTATTGTGTTATACTGACATTCTTGCATGCGAGTCTTTGAGCCATTGTCGTGTCCCTTGGGTCACGGTGACCTTGCCGTTGTCCGTCAGGTGGCAGTAGATCTGGACTGGCTCCCGTGTGGCCCTGGCCATGCCGAATATTCTGATCATTGGTCCTTCCTCATAGATGTAATCAAAGTGAGCGGAGTAGACATAGGCTTCTGGCCCGCTGATTGGCTGGAAATGATCTTCTCTAAAAGGGGCGGCACTGAAATTTTAAATTGAAAATTTGATAAAGTTTAGAAAATGATTTTTAATGAAAGAAATGTTCTTCCCAATAATCGGGAACTGATGTATTTAAGCGATCTAGATCAGTGCTTCTCATAGTGGTGGTTTTTAACCACTTTGACGTCTGTACTTATAGCTGGTGGTTGCTGAACTTTAAAAAAGTATTTAACAAGACGTAAGATTACCCCAACCCCCACCCCTTTTTTAAAATCCTTTATATTAACTCGTGGTGTCTGCACGCTTGATTGCTTGTCGCCAAAACTTTTGATCGATTTTTAACCCACTTGCTCGTAAGCTAGCGAGCTGAAATTTTGCAGGCAGTGTCGTACCGATAATAAAAACAATGTATCAAATTTTCAGATCGATCGCATGTACCGTAATTAAATTATTGATTTTTTAGATTATTTTTTTATTCCTATGTATCATGCTATTTTTTTAGATCGAGCGTCGCGGTGCGTATTATATTGAACAACCTTTCTGTCGCGCAATAAGGTGCGTATTTTACTGACAACTCTTTTTATAAACATATTCCTGATCGGCGCGCATTATATTAAACATGTTTTACGACACAACTGCAATTTTGTATTTTTGGATGGTCTTGCGCTGCGTATTATAATGAACATTCTTTTAGTTACGTCTAGTACATAAAGGATTTATAGTGAAAAACTTGTTTTTTTACGGTGTTTTTTTTACTGCTAAAACAAACAAATTGGCTGAAGATGACAATCTGTTGTAATGTAAATCACATTTTAAGAATATTTTGCTACGTGTGCCATATGAAGATTTCCCCCCACTCCCACCCTGACCTCTGCCAACAATATCGGACTGAGCTACTCACGTTTCTTGGCCTGTGTCTTTCAAGCCGTCACCGGTCAGCGCCACCGTTGTCCGATAACGTTCATCGATCCGGTCAGCTAGTGCGGACATGTTGCCGAGATCTACGTGCAAGGCCACTTGTTTCCGTGCGTAGCCGGAGGAACTGAGCACATAGCCTAGAAGGACAACCCAGACCCCGGCCAGCAGTATGATCCTCATGACCAGCCTTGACCTCAGGGCGATGAACGAACGGCCGAACACAGCTAGGAGGCCTGGAGTCATGGTCACAGGAGTCAGGCGTCTAGGGGGGCTTCTGGTGGCTCTCTGAAATAGACAAAAGGGCCGTCCATAAAGTACCTCACGCTATTTTTAAATCCCTTATATTAACTTCACCGGCGTCTCTGTCTGTCGTCATCTCTCTCTCTCTCTCTCTCTCTGTCTGTCTGTCTTGGGCGGGCGGAAAAACAAAAGTCAAAAACTACCCACTTCCCGTGATCCGATCGAAGTACCGGCGTGCTTTTGTTTACATTTTACGTGTCATGCTGAGCTCGCCCCCCCCCCTAGGGTTATGAAGTAAAGTTGAGTTAAGACAGATTCAGTCTATAAATGTTTGTAGCGTTTGAAAATAATCATTACTGTTTAGTTATGTCTCATACATAAGGGATTTATAGTCAAAAACTTTTTTTTACGGGTTTGTTTTATTTAAATCCCTTATATTAACTTCACGGCCGTCTCTGTCGTCATCTCTCTCTCTCTCTCTCTCTCTCTCTCTCTCTCTCTGTCGTTCTGTCGTCATCTCTGTCTTGGGCGGGCGGAAAAACAAAAGTCAAAAATGACCCACTTCCCGTGATCCGATCGAGCTGAAATTCGGCACACGGACCCGTCTCACCTAACAATGCATCGTATCAAAGTCTCAGATCGATTGAACGTACCGTAAATAAATTAATGCATTTTTAGTTTATCCTTATATAACGTATGTAATTCAAATTCACGGTTTGTTATTGTTTTTTTTCCACGTGAGAGTTTGAGTTGACGCTTTGACGTCGACCCATCGAAGTAACGGCGTGCTTTTATTTACATTTTACGTGTCATGCTGAACTCGGTCCTCCCCAGGGTTATGAAGCAAAGTTGAGTTAAGACAGATTCAGTCTGTAAATGCTCGTCGCGTTTGAAAATAATCAATACTGTTAGTTATGACTCATATATAAGGGATTTATAGTCAAAAACTTTGTTTTTACGGATTTGTTTTATTTACCAATTTATCCCCCTCCCTCCCCCTGTCACAAATCTCAACCCCCACCCCCCCTAAAGTACGTCACATTTTCGAACAAAAATTCATTTTTATTAACAAAATAATTAAAATTTAATAGAAAACACCATGACGTCACACGTTGCCGGACCCCCCTCCCTCCCCCTGTCACACTTTCTTAAACCCCCTCCCCCTCCTGGAGCGTGACGTACTTAATGGACGGCCCCAATGTACGGCTTGGGAGGTAGCTCAGTGACAGTGTCATGACGCCTAGGGAGATATCTGAGTGACATGGCCATAACGGCTAGGGAGATATCTGAGTGACATGGCCATAACGGCTAGGGAGATATCTGAGTGACATGGCCATAACGGCTAGGGAGATATCTGAGTGACATGGCCATAACGGCTAGGGAGATATCTGAGTGACATGGCCATAACGGCTAGGGAGATATCTGAGTGACATGGCCATAACGGCTAGGGAGATATCTGAGTGACATGGCCATAACGGCTAGGGAGATATCTGAGTGACATGGCCATAACGGCTAGGGAGATATCTGAGTGACATGGCCATAACGGCTAGGGAGATATCTGAGTGAGATTGTCAAAGTGACAAGGTAGGTATCTTAGTGACATTATTCTGAGTGACAGTGTCAAGGCGGCTAGGGAGGTATCTGAGTGACAGTGTCAAGGCGGCTAGGGAGGTATCTGAGTGACAGTGTCAAGGCGGCTAGGGAGGTATCTGAGTGACAGTGTCAAGGCGGCTAGGGAGGTATCTTAATGACTAGGGATGTCAATATTGTTGAAAAAAGCTGCCCGGGGACCCGTCCAAATTTTCGAACTGGTAACCGGGTACCCGTTCAAAATGTCGTTTAATTTTCGCCTTCATGACCAACTATACATAGTAATGCAAGCTAGCCACCATCAATGGACCTCATTTCACACAATAGCCAAAGACATGCTCCCAGCAACACACTATAGTAAACTTTAATGCACTACAAACTTTTAGTCCTGCTGTAAATGCATACGTCATACTTATAAACTACAACTACAGTAAACTGAACATTCAAACAAAAATGTCAACAACGACGTAACGAACAGTCTGGTCATACGGGCCCAGCAGCTTGAACGTTGATTTCCGCTAGGTGGCGGTCGTAACTATTTAATTTATTAACTTTAAATACTGACAATGTTATACATCTTATGAAATCGTTTTTTCCCCTTCTGATTAACACGTGTTAACTTCTGATTAACACGTGTTAACTTCTGATTAACACGTGTTAACGAATACAAGGAAGGAGCACAAGAATATTTGAAAGGGCGCGGGTTTGTCATTTGTGTCAGCGTCTGCGAGGTGCGTCACTCAGCATGCGACACGTGTGGGCGGGTGGTGACATCACCAACCATTTACAAACCAATCTCTCTTTGCAACTTTTCAAATTTACATCAAACCCAAAATATTTTCAACCCTTTGTTTTTGTCCAGATTTAATTTTTAAAACCCATTCATTTATTTTTGTTACTACAGTGATAATAAATGAACGACTAGGACATTTTTTTTAAAAAATCCAATAATAGATAAGGTGTTGTTACTTTTTTAAAAGTATGATGTGGATAGATCATAGGAGTGGAATGAGTGGTGAAAGGGGGGGGGAGGATAAAAACATTGTCTGTAACTAATGTTTTCAGTGTATTTGTAAACCAAGCTGGCATCCTGGCATATAATAAAAGCACGGGTGTTATTACTAAAAACACAAACACCGCCTTTCTTTCATTTCCAGCTCCTTTGGCTGTGTTTTCCTGGTCGTGTTTTCCTTGATTCATAAAAAGAATCCAAATCTTTTTCAGTTACCAGATTTGTTTTTCATGATCAGAGAAAAAAAGTGTATCAAAATACATTTTAATTGTGGTTTGTGGGAACCATATTTTTTCCATTGGGCCTTGGACAGATATTTATTCTGGAGCGTTTTCGTGTTTAACGTATTTCACAAAATATATTTCAAACGAAAAGTACACATTTGATAAATTGTTCACAAGCCGCAATGTGAACACAGAGGAACCGCAGTGCGACCACCGTTGGTGTAGAGTGTAGACCTTGCAGTCACATTTTCACGGGTACCCGGTCTCAATTTTACTACCCGGGTAATTGCACCACAACGGCTACCCGGGTACCCGTTGACAGGCCTATTAGTGACATAATTCTGAGTAAACTACATGTGCATTATAGAGACGCTCAGCAGATAACTTCTAAAACTCTTACCGTGCCGATTCGAAAATGTTGTTAGACCAATGAACATAATATAGCACCCATCAATAGATACGTTATTGAGACATAATATAGCACCCATCAATAGATACGTTATTGAGCAAGTTTTAAAAATTGTGGAATGATATATATATACATTATTATTGGACAAATTCACACAAATTTGTCCTGATAAACGAATCTTATGTGCACCATCGTGTCATTATTTGTTTTGTTTAGTTAGGATATGAATGTTTTCGAGTTGAATGCATTTATAAATATACGTGTTACTATTTTATTGGGAAGCGTTGTGATCCCAGCTGTGTTAGGGTACAACGCTATAAAAGTTATACAATTATTATTATTATGATATCATAAAAAGATACGATTCTGGACCAATTGATTCAAATTTTGTGTGTGTGGAGAAATGATTCAACATAGAACACGCTGATACTCTAACTAAAGTATATCCAGGTATAATGTTTACTCACCTACCCCTTGTACATGTACTCAACGTCCGCACTGCCTTGTACATATGAACCGTTTGATACAGAGAGTCACCCAAGCAGATAGTCCACGATGTTATCCCCATGAAATCTCCGGTCCTGCCACTAGCCCATCACGTGCCAAATAAATCATTGAATGACTTTTCACAGTCTCGACCGCGATGAAGCCTGTATTGATCCCGGCTAGTTTCACTGGAGATGTGTTTTTATGAGATGATTTTAGTGTCGTGTGGTGTATTTGATGTGCATCTTTTAAACACCGGCTCTCGTTTTTAACACATTGGCCTCCATTTTTTGAGACATCGGCTAACGTATCTGAAAACATCGGGTGTCAACTCTGAAATAAGAGCTTTATAGTTCCTGACAACATAAACAGTTAACTGTGTAGGCTATCTGGGGAACCCGATGACATCACCTGGATGTCAGTGACAGTTCAACCATTGGCCATCTGGTTGTCAGTGACAGTTAAACCATTGGCCATCTGGATGTCAGTGACAGTTAAACAATTGGCCATCTGGATGTCAGTGACAATTAAACCATTGGCCATCTGGATGTCAGTGACAATTAACCAATTGGCCATCTGGATGTCAGTGACAGTTAAACAATTGACCATCTGGATGTCAGTGACAGTTAAACAATTGGTCATCTGGATGTCAGTGACAGTTAAACAATTGGCCATCTGGATGTCAGTGACAGTTAAACCATTGGCCATCTGGATTTCAGTGACAGTTAAACCATTGGCCATCTGGATGTCAGTGACAGTTAAGCAATTGGTCATCTGGATGTCAGTGACAGTTAAACCATTGACCATCTGGATGTCAGTGACAGTTAAACCATTGGCCATCTGGATGTCAGTGACAGTTAAACCATTGGCCATCTGGATGTCAGTGACAGTTAAACAATTGGCCATCTGGATGTCAGTGACAGTTAAACAATTGGCCATCTGGATGTCAGTGACAGTTAAACCATTGGCCATCTGGATGTCAGTGACAGTTAAACAATTGGCCATCTGGATGTCAGTGACAGTTAAACAATTGGCCATCTGGTGTCAGTGACAGTTAAACAATCGGCCATCTTAATGTCAGTGACAGTTAAACAATTGGCCATCTGGATGTCAGTGACAGTTAAATAATTCTCCATCTGGGTGTCAGTGACAGTTAAACCATTGGTCATCTGGATGTCAGTGACAGTTAAACAATTGGCCATCTGGATGTCAGTGACAGTTAAACAATTGGCCATCTGAGTGTCAGTGACAGTTAAACAATTGGCCATATGGGTGTCAGTGACAGTTAAACAATTGGCCATCTGGGTGTCAGTGACAGTTAAACCATTGACCATCTGGATGTCAGTGACAGTTAAACAATTGACCATCTGGGTGTCAGTGACAGTTAAACAATTGGCCATCTGGGTGTCAGTGACAGTTAAACAATTGGCCATCTGGGTGTCAGTGACAGTTAAACCATTGACCATCTGGATGTCAGTGACAGTTAAACAATTGGCCATCTGGGTGTCAGTGACAGTTAAACAATTGGCCATCTGGGTGTCAGTGACAGTTAAACAATTGGCCATCTGGGTGTCAGTGACAGTTAAACCATTGACCATCTGGATGTCAGTGACAGTTAAACAATTGGCCATCTGGATGTCAGTGACAGTTAAACCATTGGTTATCTGGGTGTCAGTGACAGTTAAACCATTGGTTATATGGGTGTCAGTGACAGTTAAACCATTGGTTATCTGGGTGTCAGTAACAGTTTAATTTGGTGTGGTTGTTTCAACCACTGACCTTCTCGAGGCTAATTGAGGACCTTTGAGACTATGATTTTATAATAGTAGTTACAAGTTTCCCCTCTTGAGTAGCTCTCGGTACACAAAGATGAACCTTTCCTACAAATATTTAACAGCCTGCGACAACCCGACCTCAAAGCTAATCAACTCTTTTATCTTGATTGACGTTTTTAATAGCTATTCAGAAAATTTGTTAGAGTTTTACCACAAAAAAAATAAATATTTTGTTTTGTTTTTTTTTCTTTTTGGGGGAGGGGGGTGATATTTCAAACTCACGTCTGCTTGTCTTTGGACGCTGGCCGTTTCCGTGTAAGTTACATTGTGTTCAAAGATAGAAAGTTCATAGATATCCGTTATTTGATGGGACCATGAACTGGAAACCAAGTCATGCGTTTTGACATCTTTCTTAGTGTTTAGGCACCTGTTCAGTGTTGTTAGCCACTTGTGTTAGGTTTAAGTGTGTGTGTTTTTTTAAAGATAGTTATTTAGTGTTTTGGACATATGTTTCGGTTAAGACGTGTGCTTGTTTGAGACATGTGTCTACATATCAGAGGCGTCACTAGGGTTGGTGTCACCCGGGGCGGTAGCTCATGGTGTCACCCCTTCACGACTGAAGGGGCCGTCCATAAATGACGTCACGCGAGGTTGCCGATTTTTACCCCACCCTCCCCCAGCGTCATACTTTGTCACAAAAACTTAGACCCCACCCCTTTTTACGATGTGACGTCACAAAGCTTTGACACCCCTCCCCCAAGCCGTATTTTCTCAATAAAAATTAGCATGTTGCAAATTATTTTTTGTCATTTAAATATGTATTTAGGGTAAGTCTGCACTGTAATATCGTAACACGCGTGAAGTCATTTGAAAACGTAATTAAATAAATGGTAAACAAACAAATATTTAAGTAGAACTGTTATTTAAAGTTTCGCATTTTTGATGTGACGTCACATTTCTTAAACACCCCCCTCCATTTACCACATCGTCACAGATGCGTGGACCCCACCTATGGCGGATTAAAAGGGGGGTTGCTTAACGGGCTAAAGCCCCCAATAATTTAAGGGCCCCCAAACTTTTTATGAATTATAGTGTATAATAAAGATGCAGGCCATTATATTGTACGAATCCCTGAAAATGCCTTGGACAGTCATACGGATACGGCAATGCAGCAAATGAGTAGGAAGTATAACGAAAACCAGGCTATTCTTCGTGAGAAGTGCATTGTAGCTCATTATGTGCCGTGCACAGCTCATTCCTTTAATTTGGTTGGGAAAAGAGCAGCAGGTTGTCCTACTGTGGTCAGATTTTTTTGTCTTCTGCAAAATCTTTATACCCGACTTGTTGCATCTACTCATCGTTGACAGGTACTTCAAAAACATATGAAATTGATACCTGCTAACAAAGCCTGGTCTGACACAAGATGGTCAGCCTGACATTATGCTTTAAGGTCTGTTAATAGCTCATACCATGAGAATATCGCAGCACTGGAAGAATTAGCAACGAATGAAAATCAGCCACGTGACTGCCGACTTGAAGAAGAAGGATTTCTTAAGGAAATTGAACAACTGGAAGTCGCTATTTTACTTGAAATTTGGGAAACAATTTTAGAAAGGAAGTATCTCATTGAGTTTGTTAAAAAATAGCATTCTTAATTGTATTCCTATGAAGACAAAGGAAAGGAAAAGTCCGTGGTAAAAACAGTGTAAACAATCTTCAGTACTATCAATCAAAAAAGAAAGCGTCAGTTTGATAAAGGGACATCAACAAACAGTATTCTTCTGGAGAAAAAAATTCAAGATTGAGGTATTTCTGGTAATTATTGACAAACTTTCTTAAGCCCTACAATATTGGTTAGGTGCATATAAATACATCCATGAGAAATTTGGCTTTCTTACAAACCTAACTGAGCTCAGCACTTTCGCCACCCGATGGGCAGCAGCCAAGTTAATGGAAGAACATTCAAGTGATTTCGAAGAAGGGGTCGGGTAAATCCGAAGCAACCGTTTCGTCCCCCTCAATTTACTAGCAACGCCATCGAGCGGTGCCGGTTTAGGGCCAGGAGCGCCAGTACGGATTAGCAAAAAGTTCCACGAAGAACGCATTGGACGCCAGCTCTGAGGAAACCTTCCAGTGGGGGTTGCACCCTAGGTAGGTCTTTGATGATCCCCCGGTCTGCGGCGGTCCTAACCATGGAGACCCGTGTGCTTTGCCGGGATGACGCCAAAGTGGTAGTGGGTCGTAGTAGGAAATTCCACCACCTCCTTGTGAGGGCAACTTAGTGGGAGGCATCTTCGACTGTATATCCTGGATGCCCAGGTGGCCGCTTCAGAAGCGACTGCTTTGTCCTCAGCTGTTACGTCCCTTTGGTGGCCAGATGGCTAAGGGGGTCTTCCGGGAAGACCCATAAAGAGCACTAAGCTCGGGGCTTCTGATTTTCTCCCACATGTAGGTTCATGAGTGATTTCGAAGACTGCTTACCTTCAGAATTAGTCCAATTTTCAGAACTCTTAAAAAAGTTATTGTCCAGCCCCAGGCTCAGGGTAAGGAAAAGGAATTAGCACAAAGCGAAACTCAAAAAACTTGCCACAGAGCTAAACATTTTGCTGCTTTTGAATGAGCTATATTTCACACAGTCCTTCACAAATGTACACATCGCACTTCGCATCTATCTTTCAATGATGACATCAAACTGCAGCTGAGAGCGATCCTTTTCAAAGTTGAAAAGAATATATAATGAGTTAGAACTTACATGGGACGAAAAAGGCTGAATATGCTCTCTCTAATGAGCATTGAAAAAGAACTTGTAAGCGTACTCAGCTTTATTGACTTGATTGAAAACTTCGCCATTTGAAAAATTCGCAAACGAAAGTTGTAGGTTGAAATAATAATCATACATATTTTTTCAATAAATTTTGTTATTTCAAATAGAGAAAAGAATTCGTTACCTCATGAATTTTTTTTTAAATACGGAATAACGCGTAATACTATCCTTTACGAGGGCGCGTTCGTAAGCACTAAACAGCGTAAGTTGGGATGGGACCGTCGTAACCGGAGGACTACCTGTATATAAACATGCATATCTATGCTTTCACGCCTTTAATAAATATATATATAAATATTAACTCAAAGACATTTAAATCATAATTTTCCTCAAGAAAAACATCAACAAAGAAAACCGATCTTTTGATTTTTTTCTTTTGGGGGGTTGGGGGGGGGGTGATAAAAATCGTATTCCCCCCCCCCACCCCACTGTGGTGGAGGGAGTCGTGAGGTGGGATTCGTTCATGCTGTCTGTGTGTCCAAGCCCAAATGGCTTTATATCTTTTAAAACGGAAGACACTGCCTCTTTCATTCCAGCCTTTTTTAAAGATCTCTCTGCTGCGACTATTTCTTTTCTTTTTTTCCTAATTTGTTTTAATGTTGTTCGTGTGTTGGGACTGTTTTATTATTGCAAGTTAACTGATATTTTTTTAATAAGAATTTTAGCGTTTAACGTATTTCATTGTATTTCTTAATTTCTTTCTAGATTAAAAAATTTGTCATCTTTTGTTTTCTGACATAAAATCGTACACAGTAAAATTTTAGGCTCGGGTGTCACCCCCTGATGGGTGTCACCCGGGGCGGCCCGCCCCCCGGCCCCCCTAGTGACGCCACTGCTACATATGCAATATGTGTTAGTGTTTTATCAGTTGTCAAGTGTATTTCAGAGGCATCACTAGGGTTGGTGTCACCCAGTGCGGTAGCTCATGGTGTCACCCCATCACGACCTACCCCATAGACATCCTCCAAGTCTGTCTGTGCGGAATAACGTAAAATAAAAAGAATTTTACACTTTGGTGTCAGCCCTTGTGATGTTGTCACCCGGTGCGGTCCGCAACACCTGCATCCCCTAGTGATGCCTCTGGTGTATATAACATGTGTTTACACATGAAGTATGTATTAGTGTTTTATCATGTGGCGAGTGTTTATAACATGTGTTTACACATGAAGTATGTATTAGTGTTTTATCATGTGGCGAGTGTTTATAACTTGTGTTTACACATGAAGTATGTATTAGTGTTTTATCATGTGGCGAGTGTTTATAACATGTGTTTACACATGAAGTATGTATTAGTGTTTTATCATGTGGCGAGTGTTTATAACATGTGTTTACACATGAAGTATGTATTAGTGTTTTATCATGTGGCGAGTGTTTATAACATGTGTTTACACATGAAGTATGTATTAGTGTTTTATCATGTGGCGAGTGTTTATAACATGTGTTTACACATGAAGTATGTATTAGTGTTTTATCATGTGGCGAGTGTTTATAACACGTGTTTACACATGAAGTATGTATTAGTGTTTTATCATGTGACGAGTGTTTATAACATGTGTTTTGTGTTTAGGCCAAGTTCTCATAGTGTGCTGTGAAGGGTATCGTGAGGCATCAACAAGCACCTTTTTCAAGTTACTTGTCAAGTTATTTTGTTCACTTGATATCTTGCTTATATGTTGTGTTAACAAACGATCTGATGTGTTCAATGACACGATATTATGTGTTCACAGTCGATGTGATGTGTTCACAGACGATGTGATGTGTTCACAGACGATGTGATGTGTTCACAGATGATATGATGTGTTCACAGATGATATGATGTGTTCACAGATGATATGATGTGTTCACAGACAATGTGATGTGTTCACAGATGATATGATGTGTTCACAGTCGATATGATGTGTTCACAGTCGATATGATGTGTTCACAGTCGATATGATGTGTTCACAATGTGATGTGTTCACAGATGATATGATGTGTTCACAGACAATGTGATGTGTTCACAGACAATGTGATGTGTTCACAGACAATGTGATGTGTTCACAGTCGATATGATGTGTTCACAGTCGATATGATGTGTTCACAGTCGATATGATGTGTTCACAGATGATATGATGTGTTCACAGACAATGTGATGTGTTCACAGATGATATGATGTGTTCACAGTCGATATGATGTGTTCACAGTCAATGTGATGTGTTCACAGATGATATGATGTGTTCACAGATGATATGATGTGTTCACAGACAATGTGATGTGTTCACAGACAATGTGATGTGTTCACAGACAATGTGATGTGTTCACAGACAATGTGATGTGTTCACAGACAATGTGATGTGTTCACAGTCGATATGATGTGTTCACAGATGATATGATGTGTTCACAGACGATATGATGTGTTCACAGACAATGTGATGTGTTCACAGATGATATGATGTGTTCACAGACAATGTGATGTGTTCACAGATGATATGATGTGTTCACAGTCGATGTGATGTGTTCACAGACAATGTGATGTGTTCACAGACAATGTGATGTGTTCACAGATGAAATGATGTGTTCACAGACAATGTGATGTGTTCACAGTCGATATGATGTGTTCACAGTCGATGTGATGTGTTCAAAGACGATGTCATGTGTGTCCTTTTGTTGGAAGATATTATCAATCGATAAGTTCCGAGCAGACACAACCACCCACGCTGTTAATTGCCAATTGTCCTTTAAACTGTGGCTCTTATCACGACATCAAAATTGGCAGGCCTTGAGCTATTCAGCCCGCACTTATACTTATTGAATTTAGAAATGTGGTGATTTCCCCTTAATTATAACATTCTTATCATTTCAGTCTCCAGGCGAGTTTCCTAAAGTAATGGGGGTGAGACTGCAATCAGGCTTTTAAATAGGTAAATGTATAATATAAAAACAGGGTATTAGTAGGCCTGACAGGACGTAACACAACAGCGAACGTTTCAGCAGAGAGCCTTCATCAACGGACAAATAGTACACAAATGAAACAAATAGAACGAAATAGAAATAATAAAAAAAAACACTTAGCTGCGGTGAAATCCAAGTAGTCCAGTAGAGATCTAGATCATCTCTACTGGACTACTTGGATTTCATCGCAGTTAAGTGGTTTTTTTATTATTTCATTTTTTTTTCGTTTCATTTGTGTACTATTTGTCCGTTGAGGAAGGCTCTTTGCTGAAACGTTCGCTGTTGTGTTACGTCCTGTCAGGTCTACTATTACCCTGTTTTTATATTATAGATTTACCTATTTAGGCGAGTTTCCTCCCTGCAATTGTGATTTTTTCAAGCGTTTATTTAAGTTTCAGTGTCTTTGCTTGTTACTACTCACCAATATTTCACTCACTTTCCGCGACTGGGCTAAAACTGTGCTGACAGATGGATGCCCAATGACAGTACATGAATCACTCATAATCAATTGAAAATAATCAGTCACTTAGTTTTATTTGGTGGGGTTTTTGTTAATGACATAGTGTTTATATAGGCATTAGATCTTATGAGGAGTGCATTTGCAAAAGCTACTTAGTCGATTTTTCCGGGAAAACGAGTTACTGCCCTTTTCTGGTTTAAATGGTAAAACTCAACAGTATTCTTTTGGTTTGGTCATTTAAAATTTAAATAGGTTGTATTTTATTGTTAAAAATATGAAACACAAAATCTGCTAAGTCGCTTAAACATAAATGCCTTTTTCTCAAAAACTCTAAAAAGTGATTTTGTTGGTTTTGCAAGTGGACTCGTTTTATACTTCACACAAGTGGGCGGTCTAGTGGTAGAGTGCTTGTCTTTTAGACCTGAGTTCGATCCCAGTAGTGGGCCGGCCACTAGTAAAATACAATTTTATGATCTTATCATTTTCTTAAAATTTAAACGTAACTTTTGTAAGAACAGTAAAAATCTCATTTTAAAAAATGTGTTTTTGTTTCAAGCCAGTTGTGTGACATTATCAAAAGTACTGAGGCTGAATTTTGATGACAACATTTACTAAAGACACAAGGAGTTAAAGATATATTTGAAAACACTTTTAAAGCTAATGCTTCTGTTTGCATGAGAACAAATATGAAAATAAATAAATTGTAATTTGTTACCTGATGCCCAAGGAAAATAAATTTTACTAGGGTTGAGGAAATGCTTTTTCCCCTATTTTATGGCCAAATACATTCTAAGTTATGATCATCAGATCACCATCCTATTGTACAAATTTGTTGTCCAAATTGTTCTCCATACATTAATTTAATCCTCAGCTATTCCTATTTAATACACTGTGACCACAAGTCTCCCTAATTAAATCCCCAGCTGACCACAAGTCTCCCTAATTTAATCCCCAGCTGACCACAAGTCTCCCTAATTTAATCCCCAGCTGACCACAAGTCTCCCTAATTTAATCCCAGCTAACCACAAGTCTCCCTAATTTAATCCCCAGCTGACCACAAGTCTCCCTAATTTAATCCCCAGCTGACTACAAGTCTCCCTAATTTAATCCCCAGCTGACCACAATTCTCCCTAATTTAATCCCCAGCTGACCACAATTCTCCGTAATTTAATCCCCAGCTGACCACAAAGTCTCCCTAATTTAATCCCCAGCTGACCACAAGTCTCCCTAATTTAATCCCCAGCTGACCACAAGTCTCCCTAATTTAATCCCCAGCTGACCACAAGTCTCCCTAATTTAATCCCCAGCTGACCACCAGTTGGCAGAAGCCAAGACCAAGTCCGGTGGTTTGACTGATGACAAGAAGTTGCCCAGTTTTTGGATCCCAGCTCTCACACCACAGGCAGAGGCCACTCAGCTTAAGAAGCCGGTATGTATGTGTGTACGTGTGTGTATGTGTGTTTTTGTATTGCACTTGGCATGTCTTTCTGTCTGTGTTCAGCAGAGGTGAATCCACGTGTGCATGTGGGAAGGCTACAAGCCATGATTTCTCAGAATTTCTCTGATATTTATTCATCACATAAAATAACCTATCAATGGGGGCTAGAAATATTGAATGTACCTATGACCTATGGGCATAACTAACTCATACACATAAAATATTGTCTTTACCTATGGAAACATAAAATATTGAATGTACCTATGACCTATGGGCATAACTAACTCATACACATAAAATATTGTCTTTACCTATGGAAACATAAAATATTGAATGTACCTATGACCTATGGGCATAACTAACTCATACACATAAAATATTGTCTTTACCTATGGAAACATAAAATATTGAATGTACCTATGACCTATGGGCATAACTAACTCATACACATAAAATATTGTCTTTACCTATGAAAACATAAAATATTGAATGTACCTATGACCTATGGGCATAACTAACTCATACACATAAAATATTGTCTTTACCTATGAAAACATAAAATATTGAATGTACATAAAATATTGAATGTACATAAAATATTGAATGTACATAAAATATTGAATGTACATAAAATATTGAATGTACATAAAATATTGAATGTACATAAAATATTGAATGTACATAAAATATTGAATGTACATAAAATATTGAATGTACATAAAATATTGAATGTACATAAAATATTCCTTGTGGCCACGCCCATAATTCCAACACATAAAGTTTTCACTGTGACTAGGGATCAATTGTCCAGTTAGATACTGATGACGTTGTTTTTCTGACCCCAGGATGAGAAGGTGCGCTGTCCGATGAGTGGGAGGCCCCTGAGGTTCAAAGACCTTCACCCTGTCAAGTTTACCCCAATCAACGACAGGGATGAGAAAACATCACTCATTGCCAAGACAGTGAGTTGCCTTGGTTTTCACAGCTGGGATCTAAGACTTTACATGGAAGTCATGGAAGTTAGACATAAAAATAAACATGAGCAAGTTAGACTTACATCTATAAAAATTATTCCTTACAGTATACTGTAGGATATTAGACTTTACAGTTGACTCTATGAAATTAGATTTAACAATGAATTCTTGGAAGTTAGACTTCACTGTAAATTCTAGGAAATTAGTTTTTGACACCACTCTTAAGGAGTTAGGCTTTGCTGTCCCTTGTTGGATTTTATGCTTTGCTGTTACTCCATGTGTTTCAGAATTTACTTTCACTCTTAGGATGTTAGACTTTTCTGTAACTCGGTCCATTAACACTAGAATTGCATTTATAAATAGCATTTTTTGATATCCAAACCAAACTTTAGTTGTATTCATGTGTTGTTGATTTTTTGGAATTGATTTTTGACAGAATCGTTATGTATGTGCGGTGACCAATGATATTCTTGGAAATTCAGTTCCTTGTGCCGTTCTAAAACCATCGTAAGTATGACATTTTTAGAAACTGAGGCACGTACTGTTCTAAAACTTTTGTGTTTTGTATTGTTCTAAAAAACATTTTTATTACTGTTCTAAAACTATTGTGTTGTCTTGTCTTATCTATTCAGACGCTTTTTCTATGCAGAAGATTATTGCGTCCACAGACCCTGCCGGTCTGTTGGCAAGTGACGCAGCGTTCACATGCCATGGCTGTGAAGGTTCCACACTATTCCCAGCCGCCTTCGTTTCCTTATCTATTGTTGGGTACCCATTCGTAGCTGGGTGGACTCAGAGACACCCTTGGCCCCGAGAACAAATACCTGCCTTCATGGAGATTCAAACCCGTGACTATCGATACGCCAGCCAAGCGCACATGCCACTCGAGCACCGTGTTTTGTACTGTTCTTAAATTATTGTGAAACATTACGAACATTGTTGTTTGTTTTTAAAAGTTATTTAGATGAACATGATCATGACCTTTCACCTTTGACATTTGTCAGGGGGGCAGTGGTGACAATGGAATGTGTGGAGAAGATCATCAGGAAGGACATGATGGATCCCATCAGTGGCAAGAAGATGACAGAAAAAGACATTATACCACTGCAGCGGGTGAGTCAAGTCTTTTAGTACAGTGTAGTGGAGTTGGGTCATCAATAAACTGCACAATCACCTACAGCAGTGGTTCTCAACCTGCGGTCCGCGGACCCCTAGTGGTCGCGGAGATGTCCTTGGTGGGCCGCTAGCAGAGGATGAAATTTTAATGTTAAAAATTAAAAACACGAAAATGTATTGGTTTTACCAAAAAAAATTATTTTTTTTCCGACTTGGAGTTAGAAGATATACTGCCATGGAGTCTTTCAAGTATTACAGCTAGTTTGGATATGCTGTTCTTAAATGTGCAAACTCAAGGCTCACACTAAATAAACATTTTATTATGGTTTACTAACATGTTTACTATTAACTAGTTATATACAAAGTATAATTATATAGACATTTCCAACACGGCAGTAAGACACAATTTTCATTGGTGGTCCGCAGTAAGACACATTTTTTTCAAGTGGTCCTTGAATCTAAAAAGGTTGAGAAACACTGACCTACAGCTATCTGGACAAAAGTGACCTACAGTATCTGGACAACAGTGACCTACAGTATCTGGACAACAGTGACCTACAGTATCTGGACAAAAGTGACCTACAGTATCTGGACACAAGTGACCTACAGTAGCTGGACAAAAGTGACCTATTTGTATCTGGACAACAGTGACCTACAGTATCTGGACAAAAGTGACCTACAGTATCTGAACAAAAGTGACCTACAGTATCTGGACAAAAGTGACCTACAGTATCTGGACAACAGTGACCTACATTATCTGGACAAAAGTGACCTACAGTATCTGGACAAAAGTGACCTACAGTAGCTGGACAACAGTGACCAACAGTATCTGGACAAAAGTGACCTACAGTATGTGGACAACAGTGACCTACAGTATCTGGACAACAGTGACCTACAATATCTGGACAAAAGTGACCTACAGTAGCTGGACAAAAGTGACCTACAGTAGCTGGACAAAAGTGACCTATTTGTATCTGGACAACAGTGACCTACAGTATCTGGACAAAAGTGACCTACAGTATCTGGACAAAAGTGACCTACAGTATCTGGACAAAAGTGACCTATTTGTATCTGGACAACAGTGACCTACAGTATCTGGACAAAAGTGACCTACAGTATCTGGACAAAAGTGACCTACAGTATCTGGACAAAAGTGACCTATTTGTATCTAGACAACAGTGACCTACAGTATCTGGACAACAGTGACCTACAGTATCTGGACAACAGTGACCTACAGTATCTGGACAAAAGTGACCTACAGTATCTGGACACAAGTGACCTACAGTAATTGGACACAAGTGACCTACAGTAATTGGACACAAGTGACCTACAGTAATTGGACAAAAGTGACCTATTTGTATCTGGACAAAAGTGACCTACAGTATCTGGACAAAAGTGACCTACAGTATCTGGACAAAAGTGACCTACAGTATCTGGACAACAGTGACCTACATTATCTGGACAAAAGTGACCTACAGTATCTGGACAAAAGTGACCTACAGTAGCTGGACAACAGTGACCAACAGTATCTGGACAATTGTGACCTACAGTATGTGGACAACAGTGACCTACAGTATCTGGACAACAGTGACCTACAGTATCTGGACAAAAGTGACCTACAGTAGCTGGACAAAAGTGACCTACAGTAGCTGGACAAAAGTGACCTATTTGTATCTCGACAACAGTGACCTACAGTATCTGGACAAAAGTGACCTACAGTATCTGGACAAAAGTGACCTACAGTATCTGGACAAAAGTGACATATTTGTATCTAGACAACAGTGACTTACAGTATCTGGACAACAGTGACCTACAGTATCTGGACAACAGTGACCTACAGTATCTGGGCAAAAGTGACCTACATTATCTGGACAAAAGTGACCTACAGTATCTGGACAAAAGTGACCTACAGTAGCTGGACAACAGTGACCTATTTGTATCTGGACAACAGTGACCTATTTGTATCTGGACAAAAGTGACCTACAGTATCTGGACAAAAGTGACCTACAGTAGCTGGACAACAGTGACCTATTTGTATCTGGACAACAGTGACCTATTTCCTATTTGTATCTGGACAAAAGTGACCTACAGTATCTGGACAAAAGTGACCTATAGTAGCTGGACAACAGTGACCTACAGTATCTGGACAAAAGTTGCCTACAGTATCTGGACAAAAGTGACCTACAGTATCTGGACAAAAGTGACCTACAGTATCTGGACAAAAGTGACCTACAGTATCTGGACAAAAGTGATCGACAGTATCTGGACAACAGTGACCTACAGTATCTGGAGAAAAGTGACCTACAGTATCTGGACAAAAGTGACCTACGGTATCTGGACAAAAGTGACCTACAGTATCTGGACAAAAGTGAACTACGGTATCTGGACAAAAGTGACCTACAGTATCTGGACAAAAGTGACCTACAGGTTTCTGGATACACTATAGCAAACATGTGGTTTGTGTGTACTGTCATTGACAGATGTGAAAGTTTTTGTTTGATTGTACTGTCATTGACAGATGTGAAAGTTCTTGTTTGTTTGTACTGTCATTGACAGATGTGAAAGTTCTTGTTTGTTTGTACTGTCATTGACAGATCTGAAAGTTCAGGTTTGTGTGTTCTGTTATTGTCAGATAATTCCCAACCTTACCTGGTGTTATTCTAAACTGTTATTGTCGGGTAATTCCCAACCTTACCTGGTGTTACTCTAAACTGTTATTGTCGGGTAATTCCCAACCTTACCTGGTGTTACTCTAAACTCTTATTGTCGGGTAATTCCCAACCTTACCTGGTGTTACTCTTAACTGTTATTGTCAGATAATTCCCAACCTTACCTGGTGTTACTCTAAACTGTTATTGTCGGGTAATTCCCAACCTTACCTGGTGTTACTCTAAAATGTTATTGTCGGGTAATTCCCAACCTTACCTGGTGTTACTCTAAAATGTTATTGTCGGGTAATTCCCAACCTCACCTGGTGTTACTCTAAAATGTTATTGTCGGGTAATTCCCAACCTCACCTGGTGTTACTCTAAATTGTTATTGTCGGGTAATTCCCAACTTTACCTGGTGTTACTCTAAACTTAATGTTCAATGTTTGGGTTGTTTTCCTCAGGGAGCCTCCGGTTTCACTGGAGCCGGTGTCACGCTGGAGGCCAAAAAGGCTGGGCCAACCATCATGGCCTGATCAGATGCTGGGCCAACCATCATGGCCTGATGAGATGCTGGGCCAACCATCATGGTCTGATGAAATGCTGGGCCAACCATCATGGCCTGATGAGATGCTGGGCCAACCATCATGGCATGCTGGGCCAACCATCATGGCCTGATGAGAGGCTGGGCCAACCATCATGGCCTGATGACAGGCTGGGCTAACCATTATGGCCTGATGAGAGGTTGGGCCAACCATTATGGCCTGATGAGAGTCTGGGCCAACCATCATGGCCTGATGAGAGGCTGGGTCAACCATCATGGCCTGATGAGAGGCTGGGCCAACCATCATGGCCTGATGAGAGGCTGGGCCAACCATCATGGCCTGATGAGAGGCTGGGCCAACCATCATGGCCTGATGAGAGGCTGGGCCAACCATCATGGCCTGATGAGAGGCTGGGCCAACCATTCTGGACTGCTAGGCCATAAATCATGTGCTGAATGAAGGACTCGGAAAATAAAATTGTTCATTTTTCAGTAGTTTTATTAGTTTACTTATGTTTGTTTGTCCAAATGATGAGACTTATTTGCTCTGTACAATTCTGATTTCAAAAATAAAATTGCCTGAATTTATTCTTGGAATTAAAAATAATGATTGTCCTACAGATCATACAATGATTGTCCTACAGATCATACAGTAATGTGTAAGAATAAATAAAATAAAAGATGACATTGAGATTTTATTTCAACACTAAGATGAACTACTGACCACTAAACTAGATATGAATAATTAAAGGTGTTCCAGGGGCACACAAATCACAATTAGCAGACAAGAATATTTTGTCCCAATAGTTCTAGGGTGTTGCTAGGCAAAGAAATGACAGGTTAATAATGAGGTCACTCAGTGCAGATATGTTATTTAAAAAGCCAAAGTTTCTATGTCATGTGGTTGAAATGAGCACTGGAAATGTCATATAGTTGACATAAGCACTTGAAACATCATGTTGTTGACAGATCAGCAGAAATGATTTCCTAGAATCAAGGGACGTCACTGCAATTCATCACTCAGGAAAAGTAAGTCTTGTATTCATTATCCCTTATCTTATAAAATGGACATTTTATTGCATGATTATAACTGTGGCTGTTTGCATCTATTAATATAATGGGCCCTTATCTTATAAAATGGACATTCTATTGCATGATTATAACTGTGGCTGTTTGCATCTATTAATATAATGGGCCCTTATCTTATAAAATGGACATTCTATTGCATGATTATAACTGTGGCTGTTTGCATCTATTAATATAATGGGCCCTTATCTTATAAAATGGACATTCTATTGCATGATTATAACTGTGGCTGTTTGCATCTATTAATATAATGGGCCCTTATCTTATAAAATGGACATTTTATTGCATGATTATAACTGTGGCTGTTTGCATCTATTAATATAATGGGCCCTTATCTTATAAAATGGACATTCTATTGCATGATTATAACTGTGGCTGTTTGCATCTATTAATATAATGGGCCCTTATCTTATAAAATGGACATTTCATTGCATGATTATAACTGTGGCTGTTTGCATCTAATTGGAAATGTTGAAGTGAAACCAATAAATGTGACCCTCCAAGTCAGACCTCTAGTTGTGATGTCCAGGTCAGACCTCTGGTTGTGATGTCCAGGTCAGACCTCTAGTTGTGATGTCCAGGGCAGACCTCTAGTTGTGATGTCCAGGGCAGACCTCTAGTTGTGATGTCCAGGGCAGACCTCTACTGGATAGGTAGACTGCTAAAACATGCCTACATTGCGCATCTAACAATCACTTTGGGCCGGGGTGTCCAAACTTTTTGTACAGAGGGCCATATTCCATGAAGTGAAAGTGTGTGGGGGCCGGATTAAGACAACAAAATAAAATAAACTGGGACTGAGTTCCGGGCTATTATATCATTTTTTTCTTCATTTGTAGCTTGTAAGAGTAGTAAGACATACTTTGTGTGGAGAAAAGGGAACGTTACTATAGCGATTAAAGAAACTTTAAAAATATCTTATCCCACCATTAGAAATTAGTAAAAAAATTGATAAATAATAATGATGATGGGAAAATTATAGATAAAAGATGTTTATTTTATACTATGGACTTACAATAATTAAAATGTGTTTCATTATAACTAGAGCCAAAAATTTTGTGTCCACGATGTAAAAACTGGATTAAACGTTTTAGTACTCCAAAGCCACATTCATTTATTTTTTTTCAATTTGGAAAAAAAAATATGTCAAAATTTTCCATTGAATGTCATCCAATTTCATACACATAACTGGGTTGGCTTTTTAAAATCAAATCCATGTTGATAAACAATAAAGGTCATCGATGTTTGTCATAATTTAATATCATTGTATTTTTCTTATAAATTTAATGTTGATAATATAGAAAAAATCCACGAATTGATGAATTATTCAAGAAGAGCCTGCGGGCCAGTCAAAATTTTAAAGGAGGGGGTGTATTTGTCCCGCGCGCCGGACTTTAGACGCATCTGCACTTTAGGCTTAGGCCTCAGTGGTGAGGTTTGTTTCAATTAACACAATGTGGGACACTATATTATTTGGTTCTTTCTCTTCTTCTCACACATAAGATTATCCAACCAGTTATTGATATTATAAGATTATCCAACCAGTTATTGATATTATAATATTATCCAACCAGTTATTGATATTATATTATCCAACCAGTTATTGATATTATAAGTTTATCCAACCAGTTATTGATATAAGATTATCCAACCAATTATTGATATAAGATTAATAATAATAATAAATTGATTATTTATATAGCGCTGTATCCCAGTAAGGAACTGGGCTCACAGCGCTTTACATGAAAGAAATAACATACTTATAAGTATTAAATTAACTTTCATATCACAACAAACACAAAAAATTACAATACATTATACATAAGCTACGTTAATCATTTACAAGAAATGTTGTTTCATCAATTTTAAAAATAAATTGTGAAAAGATGTGTCTTAAGTGCAGTCTTGAAAGACTTGGTTGTTTGAATACTACGTATGTGTAATGGTAGAGAATTCCATTGTTTGGCTGCACAAAAAGAGAATGACCTTTCACCAAACGTTTTGGTGCGTGTCGTAGGAACAGAGAGAACTCGTGTGTCTGCAGAAGATCTTAGCTTGCGAGTGGGTGAGTAGACCGACAAAAGTTCAGTAAGATACGATGGGCATGAGTCCGAAAAGAAATTGTGACAGAGAACGGCCAGTTTGTAATCAATACGGGCTTGTATAGGCAGCCAATGAAGTGAGCGAAGAAGTGGAGTAACATGGTCATGTTTTTTTGCCTTGAGCACCAGTCTGGCAGCTGAATTTTGAACTTTCTGTATTCTTTCAATGCATTGTTTTGGCACACCTGACAGAAGAGAATTGCAGTAATCCATACGAGCCAGTACAAGGGCACAGACTAGTGTTTTTGTGGCACTAACTGTTAAGTAATGACGGATTGAGCTGATCTGACGAATGGCAGTGTAGGCAGAGCGACAGATGTGATTGATGAAGTTGTTAATAGACATGTTGTCAGAAATAATGTAGCCAAGATTCCTAGTCGATGTTGTGAACAGAATATCCGAACTGGCTACGTGAATTGACTTCGGAAGAGACAAAGTACTGCGTGATTTATTGTTGCAAAATAGAAGTGCTTCAGTCTTGTCATCATTCAGCTTGAGTTTGCTTAACGTCATCCAAGACTTCACTTCACCAATGCACTCCTGCAACAATTGGACACCGGAGTCCATATTAGAGGGATCAGTGTGAGTATATAGTTGAGTATCATCTGCAAATGATTGGCTTTTAACTGAATGCTTTTCAAGCAGTAGAAGTAGCGGTCTTGTATACAGTACAAAAAGTACCGGACCCAAAACAGAGCCCTGCGGCACACCATAAAGCAAGTCAGCTTTGTGAGAGATACAGCCATCTACTGATACTACCTGTGATCTGTTAGATAAGTATGATTGAAACCAAGCCAGAACTGAGACAGATTATCCAAGGGGCCGTCCATAAATGACGTCACGCGATTTTTACCGATTTTTGACCTCCTCCCCCCCCCCTCGTCACGCGACGTCACAAAAACTTAGACCCCCCCCCTCTAAAAATACGTCACAAATCTTTGACCAAAAAAAAACAACAACAAACAAACAAACAAAACAACAACTTTATTTTCTATTTGAAAATAAGTAATCTATGTTTCAAATCACTTTTATTGTCATTTAAGTATTTATTATTTATTTAGTGAAGATCTAAATTGTAATATCGTAACCCGCGTGAAGCATTTTTAAAAAAACGTTTAACCGGCCTTCAGAAAACGAACTGTGTTAACATCCTTAGCTTATATTTTATTTTAATGCATACAAATTAAACATTGACTATTGGTCATCACGGTTAACGTCTTTGTTTAGAAACAATATTATTTAAAAATAACATTTTTAAAATGTATTTTTTTTAAATCCCTCAATTGACTGACGGGCATCCCGTAAGACAGAGGTCGGCGAACAGAGGTAAACAACCTGAACTGGGGTCAAAAAGGGAATTCTTGGGGGTAATGCAGACTCATTTGGGACATATAACATCCACTACAATCCACTAGATATATTAAAACACGTCATGTGTACGTGTACGCTTGGAACATATGCCCATTATTAAACAGGTTCCTTCCAGAAAATGCATTTTTTTAAAAAATTTGACAACTATGTAGATTTCTTACCTACGCACTATATGAAGACACCTAAATCTACCCTACTTTCATTTATATTGACACGAGTGACAATAATCTTAATCCACATGACTTGTCTTTATCACGTATCATTTCTGTGATATTTAAAATTAATGCCTTAAAAACTGAGCTAAGAAGTAAAGTTGTTTTGTTCTCCTCTCGAATTGCGATGTCAATAATTTGATGCATTCAATAAAGTTAATGAATACTTGACTAATTTTAAATGGGCTCATTTACCATTATATCTAGAACAGTGCTTCTCAAACTTTTTAGTATTGCGGACCAGCATGAATTTTTTCCATTGTACCAGGGACCTGTGCACTATTTTCCCTGCACTGACAATTTTTTCTGTCCTTTTTTGAGGACCGGTAGCGGATGGCCCACGGACTGGCACCGGTCCGCGGACCACCACTTTGAGAAGCACTGATCTAGAAGACTAGAATGGCCAGGGGCTTTTGACCAAAAACCATCGAACAATTATATCAAACTTAAAACGTTTTTAATTCTATAAAATAGATTCCCTCACCCCCCCCCCTCCCCTTTTAAAGAAAAAGGATATTCCGTGTCGTTTTGACTTAAAATATCTACACATAATCCTATTCAAATCATTTTAAGACACTTGTCATGCTTGTAAAACTCACCAGTAGTATTTTCGGAGGGGTGGGGGTGCTAAAGATGCTCCCCCAAATCCCCGAGTCACTTGAGCAGGACCTATAGTCTGGGGGGGGGAGGTAACGCATACATAAACTTGTATATTTTGTTGTAACGGGCATGAGAGAACCAAACGGAGCTGTGGTTAGATCACAAATGCTTTGATGTCAACATCAAACGACGCAGTGTAACAATTTCTTATGTTATCTTGTGGATTCTCAAACTTAAGGATTATAATTAGATTTAATTTTAGTGTCTTGATAGCATACGCCAACCAGCGTCTGATGGCCTACCGACCGGCACATTGAGAAGCACTGATTTTTTTTTAAAGAAAAAAAAAGTCATTAAATAAATTGTAAGCGACCAAATATTTCAGTGGAAGTTTTATTTAAAGTTACCCTTTTGATGTGACGTCACATTTCTTCAACCCCCCCCTCCCCCTCGTCACGCAACGTCACAAAAGTGTGACCCCCCTCCCCCCCTAGGTGCGTGACGTCATTTATGGACGGCCCCCAACCAGTTATTGATATTATAAGATTATCCAACCAGTAATTGATGTTATAAGATTATCCATCCAATTATTTCTATCCTGAATCTATTTCATTGCTGTCAATGATGGTAGTTGAAATATTAGAGGTGGGATAAGTCAAGGGTTTGTGGTTAGCTATTTTATTTGGATGAGTTAATGTGTTGTGGTTAGGTATGTAGCCAATATTATTATATTTATTAAAGTGTTGACAATGAGATAAGAAAATAATAAATTCATCAAACATTTTTTGCACTGTTCCAAAAGTTATCTTTAAGAAAAATTAATTTCCAATCTTCGATTCCCCTAATTCACAATCATGTGTCAGACATTACTCCTCTAATCCACAATCATGAGTCAGACATACCTTCGCTATTCCACAATCATGAGTCAGACATACCATCCCTATTCGACAATCATGTGTCACATACCTTCCATAATCCACAATCATGTGTCAGACATACCTTCCCTATTCCACAATCATAAGTCAGACATACCTTCCCTATTCCACAATCATGTGCCAGACATACCTTCCATAATCCACAATCATGTGTCAGACATACCTTCCCTATTCCACAATCATAAGTCAGACATACCTTCCCTTTTCCACAATCATGTGCCAGACATACCTTCCATAATCCACAATCATGTGTCAGACATACCTTCCATAATCCACAATCATGTGTCAGACATACCTTCCCTTTTCCACAATCATGTGTCAGACATACCTTCCCTATTCCACAATCATGTGTCAGACATCACTCCCCTAATTCACAATCATGTGTCATACATACCTTCCATAATTCAAAATCATGAGTCAGACATACTTTCCCTATTCCACAATCATGTGTCTGACATACCTTCCATAATCCACAATCATGTGTCAGACATACCTTCCATAAGCCACAATCATGTGTCAGACATTCCTCCACTAATCCACAATCATTTGTCAGACATATCTCCCCTAATCCACAATCATGTGTCAGACATACCTTCCCTATTCCACAATCATAAGTCAGACATACCTTCCCTATTCCACAATCATGTGCCAGACATACCTTCCATAATACACAATCATGTGTCAGACATACCTTCCATAATCCACAATCATGTGTCAGACATACCTTCCCTTTTCCACAATCATGTGTCAGACATAAATTCCATAATCCACAATCATGTGTCAGACATACCTTCCCTATTCCACAATCATGTGTCAGACATCACTCCCCTAATTCACAATCATGTGTCAGACATACCTTCCATAATCCACAATCATGTGTCAGACATACCTTCCATAAGCCACAATCATGTGTCAGACATTCCTCCCCTAATCCACAATCATTTGTCAGACATATCTCCCCTAATCCACAATCATGTGTCATACATTCCTCCACTAATCCACAATCTTTTGTCAAATATATCCCCTAATCCACAATCATGTGTCAGACATACCTCCCCTAATCCATTAAATGTGTAAGGCATCCCAGTAAATCTTAATACATCACAATAAATAATAAATACATTCAGTTCCAATCACCAGCCCGTGAGATTTTATTTTTAGCCAATGAAACTGTCCCATTCATCAGCCAATTAAACATTTTGTCAGATAAAAAAAAACATCTACAAAAAAAGATGAGGCAACATTTAAAGCTAGAGATGAGGCAACATTTAAAGCTACAGATGAGGCAACATTTAAAGCTAGAGATAAAGGCAACATTTAAAGCTAGAGAAGAGCCAACATTTAAAGCTAGAGATGAGGCAACATTTAAAGCTAGAGATGATGCAACATTTAAAGCTAGAGATGGTGCAACATTTTAAGCTAGAGATGAGGCAACATTTAAAGCTAGTGATGAGGCAACATTTAAAGCTAGTGATGAGGCAACATTTAAAGCTAGAGATGATGCAACATTTAAAGCTAAAGATGATGCAACATTTAAAGCTAGAGGTGATGTAACATTTAAAGCTAAAGATGATGCAACATTTAAAGCTAGAGATGAGGCAACATTTAAAGTTAGTGATAAAGGCAACATATAAAGCTAGAGATAAAGGCAATATTTAAAGCTAGAGATAAAGGCAACATATAAAGCTAGAGATAAAGGCAATATTTAAAGCTAGAGATAAAGGCAACATTTAAAGTTAGTGATAAAGGCAACATATAAAGCTAGAGATAAAGGCAACATATAAAGCTAGAGATAAAGGCAACATTTAAAGCTAGAGGTGATGTAACATTTAAAGCTAGAGGTGATGTAACATTTAAAGCTAGAGATGAGGCAACATTTAAAGCTAGAGATAAATGCAACATTTAAAGCTAGAGATGAGGCAACATTTAAAGCTAGAGATAAAGGCAACATTTAAAGCTAGAGATGAGGCAACATTTAAAGCTAGAGATAAAGGCAACATTTAAAGCTAGAGATGAGGCAACATTTAAAGCTAGAGATAAAGGCAACATTTAAAGCTAGAGGTGAGGTAACATTTAAAGCTAGAGATGAGGCAACATTTAAAGCTAGAGATAAATGCAACATTTAAAGCTAGAGATGAGGCAACATTTAAAGCTAGAGATAAATGCAACATTTAAAGCTAGAGATGAGGCAACATTTAAAGCTAGAGATAAATGCAACATTTAAAGCTAGAGATAAAGGCAATATTTAAAGCTAGAGATGAGGCAACATTTAAAGCTAGTGGTGAGGCAACATTTAAAGTTAGAGATAAAGGCAATATTTAAAGCTAGAGATGAGGCAACATTTAAAGCTAGAGATGAGGCAACATTTAATGCTAGAGATGAGGCAACATTTAATGCTAGAGATAAAGGCAACATTTTAAGCTAGAGGTGAGGCAACATTTAAAGCTATAGATGAGGCAACATTTAAAGCTAGTGGTGAGGCAACATTTAAAGTTAGAGATAAAGGCAACATTTAAAGCTAGAGATGAGGCAACATTTAAAGCTAGAGATGAGGCAACATTTAATGCTAGAGATGAGGCAACATTTAATGCTAGAGATAAAGGCAACATTTTAAGCTAGAGGTGAGGCAACATTTAAAGCTAGAGGTGAGGCAACATTTAAAGCTAGAGGTGAGGCAACATTTAAAGTTAGAGATGAGAGAACATTTAAAGCTAGAGATGAGGCAATATTTAAAGCTAGAGATAAAGGCAACATTTAAAGCTAGAGATGAGGCAACATTTAAAGCTACAGATAAATGCAGCATTTAAAGCTAGAGATGAGGCAACATTTAAAGCTAGAGATGAGGCAGCATTTAAAGCTAGAGATGAGGCAACATTTAAAGCTAGAGATGAGGCAACATTTAATGCTAGAGATAAAGGCAACATTTAAAGCTATAGGTGAGGCAACATTTTAAGCCAGAGGTGAGGCAACATTTTAAGCTAGAGGTGAGGCAACATTTAAAGCTAGAGGTGAGGCAACATTTAAAGCTATAGATGAGGCAACATTTAAAGCTAGAGATGAGGCAACATTTAAAGCTAGAGATAAAGGCAACATTTAAAGCTAGAGATGATGCAACATTTAAAGCTAGAGATGAGGCAACATTTAAAGCTAGAGATAAAGGCAACATTTAAAGCTAGAGATGAGGCAATATTTAAAGCTAGAGATGAGGCAATATTTAAAGCTAGAGATGAGGCAACATTTAAAGCTAGAGATAAAGGCAACATTTAAAGCTAGAGATAAAGGTATAATTTAAAACTAGAGTCGAGGCAACATTTAAAGCTTGAGGTGTGGAAACATTTAAAGCTAGAGATAAGGCAACATTTAAGCTAGAGATGAGGCAACATTTAAAGTTAGAGGTGAGGCAACATTTAAAGCTAGAGACGGTGCAACATTTTAAGCTAGAGATGAGGCAACATTTAAAGCTAGTGATGAGGCAACATTTAAAGCTAGAGATGATGCAACATTTAAAGCTAAAGATGATGCAACATTTAAAGCTAGAGATGAGGCAACATTTAAAGTTAGAGATAAAGGCAACATTTAAAGCTAGAGATAAAGGCAACATTTAAAGCTAGAGGTGAGGCAACATTTAAAGCTTGTGATGAGGCAACATTTAAAGCTAGAGATGATGCAACATTTAAAGCTAAAGATGATGCAACATTTAAAGCTAGAGATGAGGCAACATTTAAAGCTAGAGATAAAGGCAACATTTAAAGCTAGAAATAAAGGCAACATTTAAAACTAGAGTCGAGGCAACATTTAAAGCTAGAGGTGAGGCAACATTTAAAACTAGAGGTGAGGCAACATTTAAAGCTAGAGATGAGGCAACATTTAATGCTAGAGATAAAGGCAACATTTAAAGCTATAGGTGAGGCAACATTTTAAGCTAGAGGTGAGGCAACATTTAAAGCTAGAGATGAGGCAACATTTAAAGCTAGAGGTGAGGCAACATTTAAAGCTAGAGATGAGGCAACATTTAAAGCTAGAGATGAGGCAACATTTAAAGCTAGAGGTGAGGCAACATTTAAAGTTAGAGATGAGAGAACATTTAAAGCTAGAGATGAGGCAACATTTAAAGCTAGAGATAAAGGCAACATTTAAAGCTAGAGATGAGGCAACATTTAAAGCTAGAGATGAAGCAACATTTAAAGCTAGAGATAAAGGCAACATTTAAAGCTAGAGATAAAGGTATCATTTAAAACTAGAGGTGAGGCAACATTTAAAGCTTGAGGTGAGGAAACATTTAAAGCTAGAGATGAGGCAACATTTAAGCTAGAGATGAGGCAACATTTAAAGCTAGAGATGAGGCAACATTTAAAGCTAGAGGTGAGGCAAGAGTTACAATAGGTAGTCCAAACTGATTTTGTTTTTTAGCATTAGATATTTGTGGTGTATTTCATTATAGTACTTTTTATTCTAAAACATTGGGAAAAGAAATTACTGAGTTATCTTAAGAAACAAAAAAGTTATGCCATTTTCAATTATTTTTTTAATGGCCAAAAATCGTGTTTATTTTACTTTTCATAAAAGGTCATTTTTAAAGACCTATATTTTCTAAAATAATTTACTGACATGTCTAGGAATTGGTCAAGTTACTACAAAATTTACAATGTAGCAGCCTATTTTTTTCAGGCAGATACATTGATTCATTCAAAAGTTAAAAAATAATTTAAAATTCCCAATGTTCATTTTTTTTTCGCCCAAAAAAGCATAAAATGCACAACTTCAAAAATTCATTAAAAAATTATGCGATTGACATAAATTTAAATAAACATACCATAATCAAATTAAAGATAATATTAATTGGCACAATAAGCAGTGGTAATCAATAGCATTTAGGTACATTTACATGCTTTAAAATAAGTTCAAATGTACCCACTCTATGATAATTTAAAAATTCAACTTTTTTAAAAAATCAGAAAAAATCCTTAGCATGACACAATTGGATAAAAAGCATTATAAAATGTACTGAGATATATCTACTTATAAAAAAAGGAACTTACAGAAATATTATCAATGCTCAACCCCATAAAAAAGAAGATTTTAAAAGTGGCATGAAATTATACAAAAATGTAACAATAAAAATATGTCACCTCACACAAAAAAATCAATATATCAAACATCATACATCAAATTAAAGGTAATTTTAATAAACCTAACAATTTCTATGAATGAACTGCAAAAAATAAACAGTTTAATCACTTTAATTCATGAAATCTTTCAAACTAGTACCCACTACAGTACTAGTACATTAAAAATGCACAGCATCATAAATTCATTAAAAAATATGCAATGGGAATAAATAATCATGCCATACATCAAATAAAACATAGTCTTCATCAGCACAATGAGCAATATTAATCAATAGCATTTAAGTACATTTACATGCTTTAAAATAAATTCAAAGTTACCCACCCCACATTATTTTTAAATAATGAAGTGTTTTTTTTTAAATCATAAAATGCTTGGTATAACACAATTGGATCAAAAGAGTTTTTAAATGTTCTCAGATATATCTACTTATAACAAAATGAACTTATACTTATAGAAATATCAATGCTCAACCCAATAAAAAATAGATTTTAAAAGTAGCATGAAATGATACAAACATTTAACAATAAATGTCTCCTTATCATAAAAATCAACAAATCAAACATCATATTAAAGGTAATTTTTAATAAGCCTTACAACTTCTGTGAATGAATAGCAAAAAGAAATAGTTCAGGCTCTTTCATTCATTAAATCCTTTTAACTAGAACCACCACAGAAGTAGCACACTATTATTTAAAAAATTGATTAAAATTTTACATTTCTTCTCTTCTTCTTCAAATAACATCATATTAGTATTACAAAACTATTTTTTTTAATGCCTTTCCTTTTATAACCACAGGACTCAGGACGTTAATGAATGTGATACTTCAGAGCCAGTATCATCATCAAAGTTTCTTTTTAAAGAGTCAATCATAAATGTCAGAAATTCAAACTAGAGTGTTATATTCTGAATCATTAGCATCATAATGTAGTAAATTTAATAGCCACTGAACAATAAATTGTGATTAGCACAGCGAAGCCGTTCCTTAGATCTGAACAGTTATAAATCTATAACAATTTGATTAGTGAAATTAAATTTACTACAGGTTGTTTTATCAAAATAAAGAGATGTAAACACATTTGCTAAAGTAATATTAATACCATTCTTATCCAAGGCTGGAGACAAGGAATCCAGGTTCAATGGCGCTACTAGATAATCCATCAAAGAATCCCAGAAAGTGTCACAACACTAGAACTAGAAACCACACGTTCCATTTTTCTGACAAATTGATCTGGCTGGTAGTGACATTCAGGAAACAGTTTCTTGAACCAGTTTGCAACATCCTTGTTGCTCTTGTTGCCCTGAAGCTTGATGATGTGCAACATGAAAATCAAACTATAAGTTCTAGGAACTGGTGAAGGCTGTGGTCTTCTCCCTTTTCCTTTTGCCAGAAATGATGCACACAGGCCATCAAGAATTTCCCCCGCTGAGGAATAAGGAATATGCTGCTAAAAACATTTTATTAATATACCATCAGAATTAGAATTAAGTGTAATTTTTGATAAGGAAGTGCTTGAAGTTAATGCTTAAACATTTACAGATTTTTTATTGAACTTAAAACCATACTGACATATTAGCTTTCTAATGAACTCAATAAAGAGTTCATTGCAGGTACTGGTACTGTATCTTGGTTACCAGTGCCATCAGAGTCAGTAGCATGCTCATCACTTTCTTTGATGTTATTTATGGTCTCTAGATGACGTATAGCAATTAAGTTGGAATTTTAGACCTAGTCAGAAATATTAATTTATTTATTAATATACTGCACTATACTTAAATTAAGACTATACTATAATAAATAATAGGTCAACAATCTACTAAATACAGATAATATTTTAATCAGAATCAGAGGATTTACAGTGCAGAGCTAATACGTCTAAAAATTGTTAAGAATAATAATACTAATGAATATTTAAAACTAAGTAAATAATATGAATTAAAAGTTTTTGAAATAGTACCTAGAACTTGAAATCAATATTGTGTTTAAAAAAGATTACATTGATGTTCAAGCCTATCACCCCTAAAATAATGCGAGTTTCGTCCACCCAATACATTTCTTTATCACGGGCTATCGGGCAGCCATTTTGAATTCCTGTTTATTCCTCGATTCACAATTTGTGCAGAAACCCCAATTTTAAAATAATTATTACAGTCGTATTTTGCATAAATTTTAAAATGTAACACATTTTGAGTATAACTTATTCAATGATTGTTGCGATTATCTATGCTTTTTATCGATAGACTGTCCTAAATTAAATAGATCCAATTCTAATCATACCATATGTACCAGACTGTCGCTGAGATGAGACCAGCAATCTTGCATAAAAAAATAATATGTTTTTACTTACTCAATCAACTACACCAAAACAGAAGTAAATCATTTGTTTAAATGTAAATAAAACTTTAAATTTATTACTTACGTATTGATTGACGTCTCAAACACGAGTAATCCGTTCCATTAAAACCGGTACACAGAGTTCAAACAACTTAGCAGTGACACGAAGAGGTTTCACAAAACAACAGGAAAACTGGACTTTGCTATGTTTTTCTAACCCGGTGTAACAGGCCAGATTAAACCCCCTACCAGAATATACCCGGGTATTATCTGGCCTAGGCCAGAATATACTCCTCCAGGCCAGAATATACCCCTTTGACGACATGAGGATATAATATAGTAGAAAATGAATGAATGACTATTTAGACTTTCTATTGAAGTTTTAGCTTTGTCGGAGAAGTTAAACTCATTTCCTAAGTGGGAAGAATGTTTTATTTACAATAAAATACTAATAATAAAATAATTACTTTTATTACGATGTTTGATTGGACTGTCACTTTTTATCTTAAGTTACAGTCTACACAAGTATAGATGGAATTAGCGGGTTTTATTTATTTTATTTTTAATTTTAAAGTTGACTAATTCAAGCAATACATGAATTGATTATTTTTAAAACAAATAATTTAAGCGCGATAGGGACTATCGTTGTAGCTTTTCAAACAATTGCGAACATTTATTTCGTGTACCTCGCTTATTAATCAAATCATTATGTTTAATTATTTTGAGTATGGGTATAAAGAATTATTTTAAATTATTGAATTAAATTATGCATGAATGTTTTTTGTTTGTTTGTTTATTTGTTTTTTCGTTTTTTTCTCTCCTCACATACATTTTAAATGTTACTGGAAACAACGGTTTCAGACTATCTTCGTTTAGTTTTTGAAATAAACATATCATGACACCTTTGGGGCCGTCCATAAATGACGTCACGCACCTAGGGGGAGGGGGGTCACACTTTTGTGACGATGCGTGACGAGGGGGAGGGAGGGGGGTTGAAGAAATGTGACGTCACATCAAAAGGGTAACTTTAAATGAAACTTCCACCGAAATATTTTGTCGCTTACAATTTATTTAATGACTTTTTTTTTCTTTATTTTTTTTTAAATCAGTGCTTCTCAATGTGCCGGTCGGTAGGACATCAGACGCTGGTTGGCGTAAGCTATCAAGACACGAAAATTAAATCTAATTATAATCCTTAAGTTTTAGAACCCCCAAGATAACGTATAATGATATTGTTACCCTGCTTCGTTTGATGTTGACATCAAAGCATTTGTGATGTAACCGCAGCGCCGGTTGGTTCTCTCACGTCAGGCGGCTTTTTTGCCCGTTACCCCAAAATATACAAGTTTATGTGTGCGTTACGCCCCCCCCAACCCCCAGACTCTAGGTACTGCTCACATGACTTGGGGATTTGGGGGAGCGTCGTTAGCCCGCCCCCCCCTCCCCCGAAATTCCTACTGGTGAGTTTTACAAGCATGATAAGTGTCTAAAAATGATCTGAATAGGATTATGTGTAGATATTTTAAGTCAAAACGACATGGAATATCATTTTTCTTTAAAGTGGGGGGGGGAGGGTTATCTATTTGATAGAATTATAAACGTTTTAAGTTTGATATAATTGTTCGATAGGTTGGTGGTCAAACGCCCCTGGCCATTCTAGATATAATGATAAATGAGCCCATTTAAAATTAGTCAACTATTCATTAACTTTATTGAATGCATTAAATTCTTGACATTGCAATTCGAGAGGAGCAAAAAACAACTTTTCTTCTTAGATCAGTTTTTAAGGCATTAATTTTAAATATTACAGAAAGGATACCTCATACAGCCAAGTCATGTGGATTAAGATTAGGCCTATTGTCACTCGTGTCAATATAAATGAAAGTAGGGTGGATTTAGGTGTCTTCGTATAGTACGTAGGTAAGAAATCTACATAGTTGTCAAATTTTTTTAAAAAATGCATTTTCTGGAAGGAACCGGTTCAATAATGGGCATATGTTCCAAGCGTACACGTACACATGACGTATTTTAATATATCTAGTGGATTTTAGTGGATGTTATATGTCCCAAATGAGTCTGCATTACCCCCAAGAATTCCCTTTTGACACCAGATGAGGTAATTTATCCCTGTTCGCCGACCTCTTTCAGCGGGATGCCCGTCAGTCCATTGAGGGATTAAAAAAAAATACATCCTAAAAATATTATTTTTAAATAATTTTTTTTCTAAGCAAAGACGTTAACCGTGATGATTGTTAAGTCTCTATGTTAGGTGGATTGTACCTTGCTCTCCGCTACACACAACATACACAAGAGATGACACAAGTCTGTGTAACGATGCAATGTTTATTCTACTATACACAACTGTACAACTGGCTGTCTTGCCTTGACATAAAATACATCTATATATAACGGGCTGTATGCTCAAGCATGCCCTCGGTCCGACTCGACCGCTCCTGGGCCCATGCTCAAGTCCTCTTCAGATCTACGTAAATACACAAAGTTTCCAAGTCCCCTCGGTCCGACCCGACCGCTTCTGGGCGACGTTAAACTCAACTCTGTTTTACTGCAACCCTGCAGCTCCCCGGTCTATCCTGACCGGTCTGACCGCACAACACTGTGCGAAGTACACACTCTCTGCAACTCCCGCACTCGTCTCGACTACCCTCTTATATACCCCCCAACTGGTCTCAACTGACCCTGGCGTGTCCTCTGGTCATGTCCCTGACATATCCCGTGTGACCAGAAGTTCACTCAGCCATCACTAGACATTATTCCCGTGATAGGAGTTCATACCCGTCAACAACGCCTTGACCCGACTCTAACACTGGCTCACAACAATCTCACCACAATCATTCGCAGTGATTCTCATACCCTGACAATGATTAATATTCAATGTTTAATTTGTATACATTAAAATAAAATGTAATCTAAGGATGTTAACACAGTTCTTTTTCTGAAGGCCGGTTAAACGTTTTAAAAAACGCGGGTTACAATATTACAATGTAGACCTTCACTAAATAAATAATAAATGCTTAAATGACAATAAAAGTGATTTGAAACATACTTATTTGCATATAGAAAATAAGTTTTTTTGTGCTGTTGTTTTTTTTTGGGGGGGGGGCTCAAAGCTTTGTGACGTATTTTTAGAGGGGGGGTCTAACTTTTTGTGACGACGCGAGACGAGGGGGGGGGTCAAAAATTGGCAAAAATCGCATGACGTCATTTATGCTTGTCGTATTTCCGAACCTTTATCTGTAGCTCAGTTTGCCTTTGCGGCGTCTTAAGACATTCAAATGAAAACTTTGTTCCAGTAGTGTAAATTATTTTTAAAAATTTTATTCAGCGCATTTCCTTTTTACCTGTTTTACTCTTAAAACAGTACGGTAATTCATATTGGATTTCGCTAATGTTGGATTGCCCGCTTCCATGCATTCATCTATTGGTATGAAGCACGGATTGTGTTCCGTTTAATCTGCATTCAAAAGAACCTCTGACCTTGTGGCACCCTATTATTTTATTTTAAACCAGCCGCATTTCTTATGAAAGGCGTAAATATAAACGAGTAGCACAACGTTGCGACCTTATTAGATTAGGCCAATTTGTACAGAGTTGACGAATCGGATTTCGCAACTTTAAAAACACATTTTTTGGTCACTATAACATTAAATCCAATACGACTAGAGCACAAACTTTGTCAACCATAGGAGACCAACTGTATGATCAGCTTTTACAATTCTACTCTACAATGAAAGATAAGTACCCCCTGTGGATCCATGACTACCCTTCAGAGAAACGGTCAAATGCCAAGTCACAATTTAGACAAACTGCAAAGCCTTTTGAAGCAAAAAAAAATTGATTCTTTACCATGGTGAAAAGGAAGTTATCAATAAAATTCGCCTGCCAAATATCCTGAAGACGTTTCATGTCAACCCAAATTTTGGTGGCCATTTTGGCAGAGAGCCACAATCTCTGAACGTTGTTATTGTCAGAGATAAGACAGCCACAATCTCTGAACGTTGTTATTGGCAGAGATAAGACAGCCACAACCTCTGAACGTTGTTATTGTCAGAGATAAGACAGACACAATCTCTGAACGTTGTTATTGTCAGAGATAAGACAGCCACAATCTCTGAACGTTGTTATTGGCAGAGATAAGACAGCCACAACCTCTGAACGTTGTTATTGTCAGAGATAAGACAGACACAATCTCTGAACGTTGTTATTGTCAGAGATAAGACAGACACAATCTCTGAACGTTGTTATTGTCAGAGATAAGACAGACACAATCTCTGAACGTTGTTATTGTCAGAGATAAGACAGACACAATCTCTGAACGTTGTTATTGTCAGAGATAAGACAGCCACAATCTCTGAACGTTGTTATTGGAAAAGAATGAAGAGTGATGTTCACAAATATATCAAAGCCTGTCAAAAATGTTTTGCCCTAAAGCCAAAAACCAACAAGAAGACACCACCACTGAACAAAATGACAGTGCATACCACATCTGTACATGCCTCAAACAGATGCACTCCTTTTAAAATTATGTGTGGACGAAAATGCCAAACTACCTACGGATCTCAGGCTTGCGGAAGATGTAATATTAAATTATTTGGACAATGTCAACGCCGATGTGCTGAACACACTTACAGCAATTCAAAAAATGCTAAATCTAAAAGTGAATACCAATATCCACCCAGCCAAGTCACATCAAGTGTGTAACTTTGATCGCAGAAATACAAGCAACCAAGAATTAACTGCTGATTCCATTGTTTAAATAATCCTTAATGAAAGACGCCTAAGATGGCTAGGATATGTGAAAAGAATTAGCCCGTGTCGCATCCCCAAGGACCTCCTATCTCGATAACTGGTATCGGAAAAAGGAAGACAGGTCACCCACATCTCCGATTTAAGGATGTCTGCCAGAGAGACTTGAAAGCGGCCAAAATAAGGACAAGTGACTTGGAGTGTAAAGCAGGAGACCGAGCTACATGGCGCACAGTTGTCAAAGAGAACGTAAAAGTAGCCGAAGAGCGCAGCTTGGACGAGGCTACAGACAGAAGAGATAGGAGAAAGGCCAAAACATTGGGAAGCAAAGGATTCGTTTGCACCATCGTCTCGCGAGACGGAAGGATGCTGATGACGATGATATCAAGAATCATCGCCGCATTCACCGCATGGAACCCTGATGGATTGGTCCCTACCTCGTGGTAGAATCATTGAACAATGCAAGAGTTAAGCTAAAGAATATATCGACTGACAAAATACTCAGAAACACCAACAATGTCAGTAACGTAAAAGTTAACAGCCATAAAAAGGTTTCTTCACCCAATCAGTTCCCTGATTATTCTGTTAAAGGTAATGTCAATGGGATCATACAACAAAAGGAACAAGAAATCACAGAAACAGACATCATTGTGATACAACCTGTGTCAAAACAAATGCAGATTATGACTTTTAACCCACTAAAAATCTCAAGAAGAAAGCGTCTTATCACAACTCTTGGCCTTACTTTCGACAAGTTTGTATATATATTATGGCCGCAATCGAGATCTTGAACAACCGAGAAGTACATATTTAAAAAAAAGGGGGGGGGCGGTTACTTTAGAGCCATCATAAACTACATTCTAACAGGAACAAAAGACAACCACACCCTCCTCAGAGATATACTAATTCAACACGTGAACACTGGCAATACATAACAACTACACAACTACATGACAACTACATGACAACTACATGATGACTACATAAGAACTACAAGATAACTACATAACAACTACATGACAACTACATGATGACTACATAACAACTACATGACAACTACACAACAACTACATGATGATTACATAACAACTACACAACAACTACATGATGACTACTTGAATCAAAGTGTGTAGTGGGTTGGCTGAGGAAACCAGGAAAACTAACACTATCAACATTTAAAACCAACACTATCAACATTTTAAACCATCACTATCAACATTTAAAACCAACACTATCAACATTTAAAACCAACACTATCAACATTTAAAACCAACACTATCAACATTTAAAACCGACACTATCAATATTTAAAACCAACACTATCAATATTTAAAACTCGAATTAAAATGCAAGACTAGACATAAACTAATGATAAGCGTAGGACGCAATAATCTTCTGTATAGAAGGAGCGTCTCTAAATGATAGGATAAGGTAAGGAATCCAAAGTGTTAACACGCGTTTGAAAAGCAACAAATAAGACCACTCTTAAATTATTGTTTTAAAATAATCATGTAGTGCTGGATTAAGTTAATGTGAAATAAAAATAATAAAAACGCTGATTCCATATATATTTGCTTAGACTGTAACTTTTGATCTTGAATCGTCGAAACTATATAAGATTTCATATTTTTAAAACGAGACAACGATATCATCATTTTCAAATAAAATGTAATGCTCTTTAATTCATCGTAAACTATTTTTTAACTAGCGTATCACCCGTCAAAAATAACGGAAGTTTTCAAAATAAATACACATCAGCTTAAAAAATAACTGAATACAGAACTTTCATTTGTTTTATTTATTTTTATTTAATTCATTTATTATCATATTGAAAATTTTTATGGGGAACGTTCAAAAAGAGTTATTTTTTGGTGCAATAATTTGGTGCGCTGCTTTCTAAAATTAGTAGCGTGTTACATACAAACATACATATATACATACAGACGACGGGAATTATGTATATTGATTATTATTTTATTTTAATTAAAACAATTTTGATACTTAAGACAAGAGCTTAATTTCTCCGACAGAGCTAATACATGAAGAGAAATACTAAAAAGTCATGCATCAATTTTTTACTATATATACATGGTGTTCGCTGCCAGGCAGCTGCAAGAGAAATGTCAGGAGCAGAACTTCGACCTGTTCTCCACCTATGTCGACCTGACCAACGCTTTTGACACTGTTGGCAGAGAGGGTCTGTGGAAGATCATGGCCAAGTACGGTTGCCCAAGGAAATTCATCGTCTTGGTGCTGAATTTCCATGAGGGCATGCAGGCCAGAGTCCAGGACAGCGGGGAGTTTTCTGATCCTTTCCCAGTCACAAACGGGGTCAAGCAGGGCTGCGTCCTGGCACCAACACTGTTTAGCCTCATGTTTCCCGCCATGCTGACAGAGGCCTTCAGAGACGAGAATGTTGGTGTCAACCTGGAGTACCGCACAGATGGCAAACTGTTCAACCTTCTGAGGCTCCAGGCAAAAACCAAGGTTATGACAAACATCATTAGAGACCTGCTGTTTGCTGATGACTGTGCCCTCAACGGTGTCTCAGAAGCTGACATGCAACGCAGTGTAAACCTGTTCTTCAGCGCCTGCACAAACTTTGGTCTGACAATCAACACTAAGAAGACTGAGGTCCTCCATCAGCCCACGCCTGGAAGGCCCTACGTTGAGCCCAACATCACTGTCAACGACCAGAGACTCAACACAGTGAACCGGTTCACATACCTAGGCAGCACACTGTCTCAAAATGTTACCATCGATGATGAAGTGAACGTCAGAATTGCCAGAGCCAGCTCCACTTTCGGCAGGTTGATTCTCAGCATAAATTGACAGAACACAATTCCAGACACAGTGGTACTGACCAAGGCAGGTCTCCCCAGCATCTTCACCCTCCTGATGCAGACCCAGCTTCGAATGTCCGAATGCCAGACGAGAGACTGCCAAAGAGAATCTTCTATGGTGAGCTCCAGAATGGCCAGCGGTCCCACGGTGGGCAAAAGAAACGCTTCAAAGACACACTGAAAGCCTCAATGAAAGCGTTTGCCATCAATCCAAGAACTGACCCAAACTAAAGATGCAAAATACTTAGGAGTCTTAATAAATGAGAAACTATCATGGAATCCCCATGTCAATGAAGTTATTAAAAAAATCAAACAAAACCTTAGGCTTTATAAAAAGAAACTTTAACAAATGTAATAGAGATATAAAACTAAAATGCTACCTCACTTTGGTGAGACCTGTACTAGAATATGCATCTTCTGTATGGGACCCATCCACCAAAGAAAACATTGATAAACTAGAACAAATTCAAAAAAGAGCTGCCAGATTCATTACTGGAGAGTATTCGAAACTGACAAGAATAACACCATTAGTTAAATCATTAAACCTTGAAACACTAGAGGATAGAAGAACCAAAAGCAAAGTAGTAATAATACATAAAGCAATTAATTCTAATTTAGAAATACAACACAAAGATAACTTAATACAACCCTCAGATAGACATAAGGATAAAAACACCTTTCTTATTCCGTATACAAGAACAAACACATACAAGTTTTCCTTCTTCCCGTCCGGAATTCGGGCGTGGAATGGGTTGCCTGAAGAATCCAGGAAAACCAACACTTTATCAACATTTAAATCTCTAATAAAAATGCAGGACTAAACACAAACCATAGATAAGCGTAGGACGCAATAATCTTCTGTATAGAAGGAGCGTCTGTAAACAGATAAGATACGAATCCAGACACGTGGGAACGAGCTGCAATGGACCGATCCACCTGGCGCTCTTCCATCCACGAAGGTGCCAAGTCATGCGAGGCAAACCGGATCACCGCTGCAGAAAAGAAGAGGCAGGGCCGAAAGGCCCATGCTGTCAACCCTCCTGGAGATGTCCCACTCGTCCCTTGTCCTTTCTGTTCACGAACCTTCCGTGCAAGAATCGGCCTCATCAGCTATCGGCGTACGCACAGACAACCCTTGGATGACTAGATTGGTCCTCGTCGTATCGACGGACGAACACATACACTATATATCTTCATGTTGTCAAAGGGGTATATTCTGGCATAGGCCAGTTTAACCCCAGGGGTATATTATGGCATAGGCCAGTTTAACCCCAGGGTTATGTTCTGGCATAGGCCAGTTTAACCCCAGGGGTATATTCTGGCATAGGCCAGTTTAACCCCAGGGGTATATTCTGGCCTAGGCCAGTTTAACCCCAGGGGTATATTCTGGTCTAGGCCAGATTTTACCCTGGTATATTCTGGTCAGGGGATTAATCTGGCCTGCTACACCTGATCGCGTCGCGCCAATAATTACCACTCATTTGATTTTACAACAGTATTTTTTATTATGATGATCTTTCTTTCGGTGTGAGGAAATTACTACAGCTTAGTTATTTTCAATGTTTTTTCTTCGACTTACGTTTTAAATCAGAATTTTAAATGATTTGATTGGCTTTTATAAACGAAAAGAAATTGGTGTTTTAAGTTCAGATCAGGAAAAGGAACTAAAACAAAATAAAAATAAGGTTGATGAGCTAGAAAATAAACTGAAAAGAAAGAAATATGAACAAGATAACAGAATATATTTCGAAAAAATTATTAAAAAACGTATATGCAAATTTGTGCTGAAAATCATGACGTCAGCAGCAAATTGAAGATCCGACAGAAAGCTGGTGGACCTACAATTGAAGAAGATCAGCCGCTCCTTTTAAAAATCATTGTTGACATTGCATTGTATGGGTCTGCTGCTCACGGAAAAAAGACAGAGTGATATTTATCGTAGTGCTAGAAATCTCGTTGATTTGACAGAACATTTAAAGATTCAAGGTTTACAAATAAGTAGAAGCGCTGTTTATACTCGGCTTTTGCCAAAACGAAGTTTATCATCGGAAGGCAAACGCCATGTAACAACTGTATTAGTGAAGTTAATTCGAGCACAAAATGATTTACACTCAAAACACATTGATGTTAGGTTTTGTACAGCTACTTTGAATCACCTAGAAGAAGTGGCTTCTTTGTTGGGACCTAAAGAAGTATGCTTCATCAGTCAAGATGACAAAGCCAGAGTCCCCATTGGATTGACAGCAGCTGTCAAGGAAGCTCCACTTTTAATGCATGTCGAATATCCCGTTACATTGACTGATCACGACTGGGTAGTAGCATCTAGACACGAACTCCTACCATCTGTTTATGCTGGCATTGAAATCCAAAAAAGACGGTTTAGGTATACACGAAGCTGTAACATATGCAGGCCCAACTTACATAGCCATCAGATCAGGCAAGCATTGCTCATCATCAGCTTATGTAACATATGCAGGCCCAACTTACATAGCCATCAGATCAGGCAAGCATTGCTCATCATCAGCTTATGTAACATATGCAGGCCAAACTTACATAGCCATCAGATCAGGCAAGCATTGCTCATCATCAGCTTATGTAACATATGCAGGCCCAACTTACATAGCCATCAGATCAGGCAAGCATTGCTCATCATCAGCTTATGTAACATATGCAGGCTCAACTTACATAGCCATCAGATCAGGCAAGCATTGCTCATCATCAGCTTATGTAACATATGCAGGCCCAACTTACATAGCCATCAGATCAGGCAAGCATTGCTCATCATCAGCTTATAGCCATGGACTGGACTATAAAAGGCTACTTGAATTGGAAGAGTTTGACATTGTTACCAAGGATCCAAGCAACAAGATGATCAAACCGATTCTTATTATGTCTGTGGATGGTGGACCTGATGAAAATCCAAGGTATCAAAACATTATTGATGTGGCCATCCATCAGATCAGCTCAATCCGACAATACTTAACAATTAGTGCAACAAAAACTCTAGTCTGTACTCTTGTTCTAGCTCGTTTTGATTATTGCAATTCTCTTCTGTCAAGTGTGCCTAAAAATGCATTGAAAAACTACAGAAAGTTCAAAATTCAGCTGCCAGACTAGTTCTTGAGGCACAAAAAAAAACTATGACCAAGTTACTCCGCTACTTTACTCACTTCATTGGCTATACCTATACATACCCGAATTGATAACAAACTGGCCGTTCTCTGTCACAAATTCTTTTCTGACTCATGCACTTCCTATCTTACTGAGATTCTGTCGGTGTACTCACCAAGTTGTCAGCTACGTTCTTCTGAAGACACATGCATTCTCTCTGTTCCTAAGACACGCACAAAAACATTTGGCGAAATTTCGTTCTCTTTTTGTGCGCAGCCAAACAATGGATTTCTCTACCATTACACATCCGTAGTATTCAAACAACCAAGTACTTGAAGACTGCACTTAAGACACATCTTTTCAAAATTTATTTTCCAAATTAATGAAAGAACAATTCTTTTAATGATTAACGTTGCTTTTTTGTGTTATGTACTGTAATTATTGTGGTTGTTATGGTATGAATGCTAATTTATTACTTATGTGTATGTTAATACCTTCATGTAAAGCGCTGTGAGCCCAGTTCCTTACTGGGATACAGCGCCATATAAATTATCAATTTATTATTATTATTATTATTTCGTGAAGCAGAACATTGATGCAATGTTTGTAGCAACGAATGCGCCTGGTAGATAGCAACGAATGCGCCTGGTAGATAGCAACGAATGCGCCTGGTAGATAGCAACGAATGCGCCTGGTAGATAGCAACGAATGCGCCTGGTAGATAGCAACGAATGCGCCTGGTAGAAGTGCGTTTAATCGAGAGAAAGGCAAATGGCTCCATTTAGTCAGGCCTGGATTAACCTATAGGCAAACAAGGCATGTGCCTTGGGCACCAAGTGTTTGGGGGGCACCACAAGTCCTCAAGAAAAATGTGTACATTGTCCATAATCGACATGACGTTAGCAAATCGCAAATGTAATATTAAATCGCACAGGGGCGGTTTAAATGGAATGCTGGTTGGGCTGAAGCCAAAGGCCCCCAATGATTTAAGACTAAATTAAGGGAACCCAAACTTATTAAATTGTATTATAAAGTGGCTGGACAGGGCCCCAGGTGGAATTGCAGCCAGGGGCCCCGTGCAATCTTAATCCACCCCTGAAATCGCTTTTAAAGAGATAAATGAATAATTTGGATCTTTAAAAAATTGAATTTTTCTAGGGTTGCTGGAGTTGGTCAGTCAGTTTGATCCATTTTTAGCATCGCACATTGCGAAACAAAGAAAATCTGGAAAAGGAAATCCTTATTAAGTATCCCAAACTATATGTGAAGAACTGATTAAAATTATGTCACCAAAAGTCCATAATTATAGATGAAGTAGAGGCTTCCGGTTATTTAAGCTTGTCAATACCCAATATTTCACTTATAGATCAGTTAAGCGTTGTTCTTCGAAATGTGGTAGATGGAGAGCCCATTGATCGCTTATTGACTTTCTTGGAGCTGCAAAGTCACACACCGGTGAAGGTATGGCTAAGCAAGAGTTGCAGTACTTACGTGAAGTTTGCAATAATGATTTTGCGAAATGCAGAGGTCAGTCCGGGAATAACGCAGCTAATATGTCTTGGGATTACAAGGGCATGCAGAACAAAATTCAAGAGGAAAATTAGTTTGCTATCTACATACCCTGTGCTACCCATTCACTAAATCTGGTAGGAAGAAGTGCCGTTGACTCTTGTTTAGAGGTAGTAAACTTATTCCATACAGTGCAACTGATCGATACTTTTTTCTCAGCTTCAACCAACAGATGGAAGATTATTAAAGGATGCTTTGTGGATTGAACGCTGGTAAACTCTCTTTCCGATACCAGATGGAAAGCACATGCTGTTGGAACTAAAGCTATTCTAAAGTCTCATCTTCAGATTATAGAAGCGTTAGAGTATTTACAATAAGACCTGTCAAAGAAGGGGTACACCTGAATAGAAGCAGACAAAAATTGCAAAAAAGATACAAGAATTAGAATTTGCGCTCACATTTGTCTTTTTGGAAGAAGTGTTACATTTTCACAGATTCAGTCAAGCTCTACAAATTGAGCATGCACGTGAACTTGAAAACGTGTGCTGATTTGTATTTTTCACTAGCAGATCACTTGCATGAAAGACGGTGGTCATTGATGGTGATGCCCCTGAGGTATCTCTAAATGCCAGAGACAAATTTCGTATATTTGCTTTTTACGCCAATGTTGACAAACTTGAGACGGAGATGGGTAGATGAGTATAGGTATATAGCAGTTAGATTTTCTTGTCTGGTCGATGTAACACAAACATCTCAGTGTTATATAGGACTAATAAATGCTTATCATGAAGATCTTAACAATAATTTATATATTGAACTAAAAAAGTTACACTCATATATTCGCCACAAGTTTCGTGCATCAAAATCTGAAAACAGCCCGTTGAGTCATGCAGAATTATACAAAGTAATAGAGACAACATCCAGTTGTAGAAATGAACTTGCGCATATTTTTTTAAACAATTTTTAACTGAGCGCTATTTTGCTCAGTTAAAACGTACAAAAATCCAAGTAGATCGGTTATGAAATAAGAAAGGCTTATCTTTGCCGATGATTGAGACAGACATTTTGTGCACAATGATTGAGAAAGACATTTTGTGAAAAATTAACGCTGATGATGTACTTTGCCTATATGTAAATCTAGAAAAAAGAACTTTAAAATGTAAAGGTTTGCTTTCTCTGACTTTCTCATCTATTAAAAAAGTTACAGTATGTTTGTCTATTATTATTACTAAAATTTTAATACAGAAATAAATTATCGTAGGTTTTATTTGAGTGATACTAGTACAAACATATGTGAGTGTTTTTACAGCAGCGCCACTAGGGTGGGTGTCATCCAGTTCGGTAGGTCATGGTGTTACCTCCTCACAACTTACCCCATAGACCTCCCCGAGTATGCCAATGCCAAATAACGAGGCATACAGAACTGTACCCTTTGGTGTCACCCGGTGCGGTCCGCACCACCCGCAATCCCTTGTGACGCCCCTGTGTGTTAACAACTGCTTTGTTTGTTAGTTGGTTTGCTTAATATTGAACATACCAGCGGTCCGTGGGGGATCGGGGCAGAAGGGGGCACCCATATGGGTTTTTGCCACGGGCACCAAGATGGCTTAATCCGGCCCTGCACTTAGTCGAGAACTGTCGGGACTAATTTTGCCACATGAACATTTTGGAAGCCACCTCGACATACAAGGTGGAACAATTCATGAATAGTTAGAAAAATTAAACTTCAAATACGCTGGCGAAACATTGTCAGAAATATGGAAGCAGTAAGCATAGACGATTTTCCAACAGTGGCAGAATATATTGTGCCTGAAAAGTCTGAGCTTGAAGTTGAAAATGTAATAATCAAAGATCAAGTTTGGTGCCGAAAACATGTAAGGACAAGTCAGTACTTTCTAAAAATTGTCAAATGTTGTGATTTAACTTGTTGCCAACCGATTAGAAGCTCGTACTTTGATAATTATTGCTGATCGATTTATCCCCACACCAATTCCAATCTGCCAAACTAATGAGGGCCATAAAGCACCAGAAGTATCTGATATAAAGTCACATAGATGTCCATCTCTTTTCTTCAATCAGTCTGTGAAAGTTGAAAACATACTATCTAGATCAGTAAAAGCATTCAAAATTCTTCCATATCTTTATACATATAAGACGCATTTGTTGTCTGTCTGGTTGTCTGTCTGTTCCCTAATAACTCAAGATCCAGACAACCAAATAACGTGAAATTTGGTACACGTACACAAAATTATACCGGAAAGGTTATTAAACAGGTTTCGTTCCATATATATAAGATACTGGGGGCCGGGGGCCCAAAATGTAGTTTTCCCTTATATGAGCTATATAAAATAAAAGTTATTGAAAATTAAGACGTAAAATAATGACGCAAAATAATAAACATTTTGGTGTCGAGATTAACAAGAAGGCGATTATCGCCATAAAATAATTTTTTTGTTGTTGTTGCTTTTGTTGTTGTAGTTGTTGTTTTGTTGTTGTTGCTTTGTTGTTGTTGCTGTTGTTGTTGTAGTTGTTGTTTTGTTGATGTTTTGTTGTTGATTTTTTTGTTGTTGTTTTGTTTTTGTTGTTGTTGCTGTTGTTGTTTTTGTTGTTGTTGCTGTTGCTGTTGTTGTTGCTGTTGTTGCTTTTGTGTTGTTTTTGCTGTTGTTGTTGTTGTCCACATCCCTTGCCCTGCGACGACAATTTCCTTCATGTTGTTGTTGCTTTGTTGTTATTGCTGTTGTAGTTGTTGTTTTGTTGTTGTTGCTTTGTTGTTGTTGCTGTTGTTTTTGTAGTTGTTTTGTTGTTGTTTTGTTGTTGATTTTGTTGTTTTTGTTGTTGTTTTGTTTTTGTTGTTTTGTTGATGTTGCTGTTTCTGTTGTTGTTTTTGTCGTTGTTGCTGTTGTTGTTGTAGTTGTTGCTTTGTTGTTGTTGCTATTGTTGTTGTTGTTTGTTGTTGTTTTGTTGCTGTTGCTGTTTCTGTTGTTGTTGCTGTTGTTGTTAAACCCGGGAAAGCCGGGTACTTGCCCCTAGTGATATATATTGTCAATCTATTCAGTTGCTAATGTTTGAACGTATCTGTAAAATCTGTCACCTTTATGTTGCTTTGCAAGCCATGTTAAAGAAGCATGTTCAACAGCACCAACACTGTATGCCTGGGCCCAGTCAAATATTCATGCACCCCAACAGCAAAGAATTCGTCCAATGCGAGTGGCATCCAAAAGACATAGGGAGCTCACGGCAATTATTGCTTATGGAGAGACCTTAAGTGCATAAGGCATAATGGCTAGATGAAGAAACTGTTGACTTGTCTGGTGTTTTGGTTCCACAAGAAATTATTCAGACAGAGCCTATGCCAATAATGATAATTTGAGGAACATATGACATCTCCATGGGAAGATATTGAGGCTATGATATAAGATTTGGATTTGTTTGTAAAAAAATATGTTTAATATATACATTAAAAGTGTATTCATAGTTAAACTTTTTAATCTCGTTTCTGCTTGAAGTTAGAACAAGTCTTTGTGAATATTTAAATAGTCTTTAAAATTTAAAATGTTATATTAATTTGACATATTTCATAATTTAAAGATGTATTGTGTAAATAGGTAGTCCAAACTGGCGAAAAAACGCGTTTTGGGGTCATTTTTCGTAGTTTTCAAAAAATAAATAAAAATACTTCTAGGAGACTTACACAAATAAGATTAACATGTGAACAAACTTCTAATCTTTATCTAACGAAATATATATCTTTTGTATCTTTGAATTGTGTTTTGTTTTTTATGTGTTTAAAAAATATCAGATTTGACAAATTTTACGGCGTTTTTAAATCCCTTATATTAACTTCACGGCCGTCTCTCTCTGTGTCTCTCTCTCTCTCTCTCTCTCTCTCTCTCTCTGTGTCTCTCTCTCTCTCTGTGTCTCTCTCTCTCTCTCTCTTTCTCTCTCTTTTTCTCTCTCTCTCTCTCTCTCTCTTTCTCTCTCTGTGTGTCGTTCGTCGTCGGGCGGGCGGAAACAGAAAAGTAAAAAATGACCCACTTCCCGTGATGCCATCGAGTTGAAATTTGGCGCACAGACTTGTGTCACCTAACAATGCATCGTATCAAAATTTCAGATCGATCGAACGTACCGTAATTAAATTAATGCATTTTTAGTTTATCTATATACAACTATATGTAGAAGTCGCTATTGTTTACATTTTACGGGTCACTTGACTTCACGCCAGCCATCGGTGAACACATCTCGTGTTTTAACCAGGTTGAATTCACTCAGTTTCAGGCTGTGAATGTTTGTCGCGTTGGAACATAATCAATAATTATCAATACTTTAAGTTCTGTCTCATATATAAGGGATTTATAGTCAAAAACTTTGTTTTTAAATCCCTTATTTTAACTTCACCGCTGTCTCTCTCTGTCTCTCTCCCTGTCTGTCGTTCGTCGTCGGGCAGTCGGGAGGGCGGAAAAACAAAAGTAAAAAATGACCCACTTCCCGTGATGCCAACGAGCTGAAATTTGACACATATGCTCGTGTCACCTAACAATGCATCGTATAAAAAATTCAGATCGATCGAACGTACAGTTATTAAACTAATGCATTTTTAGTGTATCTATGTAAACTATATGTAGCGGTCGCTATTGTTTACATTTTACGGGTCACTTGACTTCACTCCAGCCATCGATGACCACATCTCGTGGAGGAGGAGTTCACTCAGTTATAGGCTGTAAATGTTTGTCGCGTTAGAACATAATCAATACTTTAAGTTCTGTCTCACATATAAGGGATTTATAGTCAAAAACTTTGTTTTTACGGGGTTGTTTTATTAAATCCATTATATTAACTTCACCGCCGTCTCGCTCTGTCGTTCGTCGTCGGGTGGGCGGAAAAAGAAAAGTAAAAAATGACCCACTTTCTGTGAAGCTACTGTGAAATTTGGCACATGGACTCGTGTCACCTAACAATGCCTCGTATCAAAATTTCAGCTCGATCCGATCACGGGAAGTTGGTCATTTTTTACTTTTCTCTTTCCGCTCGCCCAAGACAGAGATGACGAGACGGCGGTGAAGTTAATATAAGGGATTTAATAAAACAAACCCGTAAAAACAAAGTTTTTGACTATAAATCCCTTATATATGAGACATAACTAACAGTATTGATTATTTTCAAACGCGATAAGCATTTACAGACTGACACCGAGTGATGTCCCCTGTCTTTTAACGGGGGATGGGACGTGAGGGGGTGTCGGCACGACTGTCGACGTCTAAGCGTAAACTCAAACTCACGTGGAAAAAAACAATAACAAACAGTGAATTGGAATTACATACGTTATATAAGGATAAACTAAAAATGCATTAATTTAATTACAGTACGTTCGATCGATCTGAAATTTTGATACGATGCATTGTTAGGTGAGACGGGTCCATGTGCCAAATTTCAGCTCGATCGAATCACGGAAAGTGGGTCATTTTTTAATTCTAATTTTCCGCCCGCCCAAGACAGACAGAGAGAGAGAGAGACAGAGACGCCGGTGAAGTTAATATAAGGGATTTAACAAACCCGTAAAAACAAAGTTTTTGACTATAAATCCCTTATATATGAGACATAACTAACAGTATTGATTATTTTCAAACATTTACAGACTGAATCTGTCTTAACTCAAGTTTGATTCATAACCCTGTCGGGTGGGAGGGGGAGAGGGGAAAAGTCTGGTCACCGATTCGCTTGACCGAGCTCAGCGTGACACGTAAAATGTAAACAAAAGCACCCCGTCGCTTCGTTGGGTCGCCTCAATGCGTCAGCTCAAACTTTCACGTGGCAAAAAAACAATAACAATTTGAATTACATACCTCATATAAGGATAAACTAAAAATGCATTAATATAATTAAGGTATGTTCGATCGATCTGAAATTTTGATACGATGCATTGTTAGGTCAGACGGGTCAGTGTGCCAAATTTCAGCTCGATCGAATCACGGAAAGTGGGTCATTTTCGACTTTTCTTTTTCCGCCCGCCCAGCCCATGAGATGATGAGATGATGAGATGATGAGATGATGAGACGGCCGCGAAGTTAATATCAGGGATTTAAAAAGAGGATTTGATGATGGTTAATTATAAAATTTAAAAAAACAAAGGGGGTGCCTTAGGCGCCCTACAACCCCTATTATAAAATACTTTGTGTACATTTCAGAAAGTTTAATATTTCGTATTTATCAAACAAGGACAAGTTAGTTGGGCTTTTGAAAATGGTGGGCGCCGTAGGCGTCCTAAAAAAGTGCATTTTTTCAAAATAAATAGATTTCAGCTGAAAACTTCCGTCATTTTGACGGGTGATACGCTAGTTCTTTAATAATGATTGACTAATTTTGAAAGGAAGTTACAAAAGTAAGCCAAATGACACTTTAATTTTGGACACGTTCAAAAGTTAGAAGAATTTTAGAAAATTTAATGTTCTTTTAAAGTATGACAGACAAGACTTAAACTTTAAAAAATTGGCATTCAATTAATTAATTAACTTTGTTTCAATTTAAGGCTTGTTTGACATTCGCCCCCTATAATAACAATGTTCTAAGTTGAGTTTTTGACAAAAATGAGTTATTGCCGCTGGGATATTGTCCATGTTTCAATCTATCATAGCACAAATTGTGAAAGTTGTATCGTGAGACAATTTTGTAGGTAGTATAAAATAACAAGGTCCTAACTCAATATAGGTCTATCAAACATCACATAGAACATTATTCTAGGAGAGCGAATGTTGGGAACATTGTCCTTCTTCAAATAATAAATTTTGGCACATATAATATGTCATTAAAGAGCGCACGATGAAAGTGAATGAAATTTGTAAAAAACACAAACGAATCGTGTAATGAAAACAATAGATTTGAGCTTTATTATTAAACAAATACAAAGCTCAACGTTACACCTTTCACAATTTGTGCTATGATAGATTGAAACATGGACAATATCACAGCGCTTTTAAAATCAGAAACAACTTGGAATTTCAGTAGAGAACAGACCCAGGTTGAAGAAAAGGGTGACAGGTGAGAAAACAAGAGATGCTGGACTAACTCTGCAAGAAGAATACAAAAGGTCGATGTTTGAGTGTATTGATCGTTTCCATTCTGAACTCCAGATCAGATCAAGTGCAATCAAGGAAGTAGCAACCATGTTTGAGGCTGTTCAAGCCAAAAGCTTGATATCTGCCACTGAAGAAGAATTACTAAAGTCCATTCCAAGGTTGTCCACTTTCTATGATGAGTTGTCAGAGGATGAGCTTTTATTAGAAATATCATGGCTGAGAAGGCACCTGAAGGCAGCAGAGATCGATCTCAAAGAGTCTGAAGACTGGTCCGTACTTGACGTTTTGAAATTTGTAGCTGAATGGGACTTCATAGAATCTCTCCCCTATCTCACATTGAGTTTACGATTATTTGTTACATCTGTGTGTCTGTGGCTTCATGTGAAACGAGTTTTTCAAAGCTAAAGCTTATAATGAACTATTTGCGATCTATAATGGGGCAGTCAAGGCTTTCTGATCTTGCCATGTTATCCATTGAGAGTGATTCGGCGCAAGAAATAGATTTCGCTGACGTAATTAACAAGTTTTCAGTTTTAAAGGCCAGAAAAGCTAAATTCTGAATTTTTAAATATATTTAATGACATTGTATTTTGAATTATTACATATTATTCTGATAGTTGCTGATTTTGCAAACCCAAAACAGAACGGTTATAACCTTACCTCATTTGAAGTTGTACTGTAATGGTTGGTAATATAATCTAATTTTGGTAATGTAATGTAATTGTTGTAAATTTTAATGGAACGCAATGTAGATGCAAGTTTGTGAAATTTGAAGATTTTACAGTTATTTAACCGTATTACTTAAAATTAATAATTTTATGTTAAAATAAACATTTAAAATTAAAAAAATTTCTATTTAGTTCTTCGTTTTTAAATGTTACAAAATTTTACCAATCGACTTTAAATTCAATTTTTCTCCTAATGCCTTTGTAACAAACATTTGATCTATATTTTCAAACGTTACTAAACAATATGTGTTCCCGGTATTTGGCAGACTCGAGGAGATTTATGGGGCAAGTCGTGTTGACACCAAGAGCTACCGCCCCGGATGACACCAACCCTAGTGACGCCTCTGTTTACATGTAATATTTTAATGCGTCTCAGACTAATTTGGAATGAAAAATGTTTACCGTTAATATAGAACTGGAAGGGGTGCTGACTTGACAATAATGAAAACGTTTATTAGAATTCTTAAAACGTGCATATTAAATTTTATATAGGATTACCTGAAGATAATGTAATATTTTCTTTTATCCAGTGATTAACTTTACTTCAAAGGTTTCATGCAAAATAAATAGTTCATTGTAATTCATATTTGTAAATAGTTACAATTTTTTATTTACATGTTTTTGATAATGTAAAGGTAATAATGTATGGACCAATGGGCGCATAAACTGACAAGTCATAATAGATCTTGAAAAGGTGCTGACTTGACAACAATAAAAACGTTTATGTGAATTACTAACACGTTTATATTAAATTGTAAATATGATTAACAGTTGATAATTTAATATTTTCTGTTATCCTGTGACAAACTTTGCTCACTACGTTTCATGCAAATGAATAGTTCTTTGTTATTAACATGTGTAAAAATTACATTTTATTTTTTTACATGTTTTGTTATTGTTGTGGTAATAATGAAAGGACAAATGGGAGAATAAACTGACAAGTCATAATCATCAATGAAGCTTAAACTGCTTCAAATCACAGATGTGCTTGATGTGGATCACATTACAGTCACATAATTTATTTTTAAGGCACTGTGCTGTATTATTGGTGCACTCATAATTGGTGATCACTATTCAATGCCGCAAGTTAATGTCCGGCTGACTCCTCAGCAATATTTGTTAATACTTTGAACTTCAAACTTCTTTGCTGTAGTATCACCTTATGCTGTGTGTAATTCACTATGCATTTACTATTATCCTGATTATATCATTATAATCCATGCAAACTTATATAACGCGAAGCCTAAGCTTGGAGGTTTTCTCATATCACATATATATAATCAAAATATATACTCTGCTATGTCCGTTCGTAACACGAGATTTTAGAAAGTGCACCGCTAAAAAAATAACGCAGAAAAAAACACTGCAAAAAAAAACAACAACAGAAAAAACGCTGTTTTCAAACATCTGCATAAAATAGTTCAATATGGAAAAGAGATTTCATTTTTCTCTCTTGGTCTCTACATTTTCTGATTATTTACTATGCGGCTTTCAGGCAAAAGGGAGAATTTAAAAAACTGAAATATATCCATTTTGAAAGCTTCTGTCATTTTTGACGGGTAATACACTAGTTTTAATATATCTAGTGGATTGTAGTGGATGTTATATGTCCCAAATGAGTCTGCATTACCCCCAAGAATTCCCTTTTGACCACATGATTAGGTTATTTACCCCTGTTCGCGGACCTCTTTCTTACAGGATGGCCGTCAGTCAATTGAGGGATTTTTTTAAAAAAATTCATTTTAAAAACATTATTTTTAAATAATTTTGTTCTAAGAAAAGACGTTAACCGTGATGATTAATAGTCAATGTTTAATTTGTGTGCATTAAAATAAAATATAATCTAATGATGCTAACACTGTTCGTTTTCTGAAGGCCGCTTAAACGTTTTAAAAAACGCGGGTTACAATATTACAATGTATACCTTCCTTAAATAAATAATAAATGCTTAAATGACAATAAAAGTGATTTGAAACATACTTATTTTCATATAGAAAATAAGTTTTTTTGTGTTTTTTTTTGGGGGGGGGAGGGTGTCAAAGCTTTGTGACGTATTTTTAAGGGGGGGGGGTCTAACTTTTTGTGACGACGCGTGACGTGGGGGGGGGGAGGTAAAAAATCGGCCAAAATCGCGTGACGTCATTTATGGACGGCCCCTTTGTAGTTATGAATTTGAAATATGTCATAATAAGTTCGAAGTTTATTATACTTTGTTTTTCTTAACATTTTTCTTTTTCTTCTTCTTATTTTATTATTTTTGGAGGGGGAGGAGGGGGTGTAATCAAATGTTGACGTAATTTTATAGGGGGGGTCTCTGGATGTTTGACAAGTTGTTGACAGGGGGGGAGGTAAAAATCGCCAAAAAAATTGTTGACGTAATTTATGGACAGCCCCTTTGGACTACCTAGTTACAACCAAAGATGAGACAATTCTTGAAATGTTTTCATTAGGGCGGGGACGATGGTGGTTTTCAATCTCAACACGGCAGGGTCCAGCGCTGAGTGGACACCGTTCTTTTTATAGTGGTGGACGAGAGCCAGGTCGTTGCTAACCACTGTATGAGTGGCCTTGCCTCGGTGAGAGTGCGTGAAGTGGATCCCAGAATTAAAAACATGCTCGGGACTGACGATGGTCTTTGTACGTCTGGGGTACTTGTAAATCTCGTTTTTTCGCTTCACGTAGAGAAACGGAATAATTCTGTTGTCAGCCAGAAACGTTGCTTCCTCGCTGGGGATTGAGTAGTTCGTCATCAGATCTCTCCAGACGACGGCGGACGGCATGTCGTGAAAATAAGAAGTTTCAACAGAAAACGACCCCAGTGGCGTGGTTATATTCGGCTGCCGATAGAATTGTGCCTCGGCGGCGAGTAAGAGCTCCGCCCACGAGCCGTGCTGTTTGGGGATAATGAACTCGTCCGTGTCCTGTATGACGACATACTGTGACGTCAGCCTGTTCCTGTAGACACAGTCGTTGATGGCCATGAGCTGAGCGTAGTACCAAATCTCCAAGGTGGGCAGCGGCCACTGCATGACGGTGAGGAGGCCGAGGCTCTGGTAGTGACGCAGCACGGCGTCCGTGGTGCTGGAGATGCTGTAGTTGTAGACGTAGAAGTGCTGGGCTCCCAGGGCCCGGTTGATCTCGATCGATATGATAAGTTGAGATGTTCGGTTGTAATCGACCAATGCGGAGTGACACACCGTGAAGTTCCGGGTCAAAGGTTTTGGGTACTCGATCTGTAGCCAGTGTTTGGGTTGGTCGGTGTCACTGTACGTCACAGAGACGAGCTTTGGGCTGGCCAATGAGGAGACGGGGCAGTCAAAGAAGGCAGATATGTATCTGAGGGGAGAACGACAAATTGCCATTTTAGTTTGCTGCTGTTCATCAATAACATTATTTTGTTTTGAAAGACGTTAAGCTTAATGTGCACAATCTAATGTATGTCACGTGATATGTGCTATCTGATCATAAATTTATATGTCTTGTATTAGTACTATTAGTTGTATACATCAGGTGCATCTTAAATTGTGAATGATTTTAGTTTTAATCTTTAGGCAAGGAGAACAAAATGTGGCTTTGCATAGAATGTGTTTGTCGCTGTTAATAAATTATTTTTGTTGAGCATGTCCCTGCAGAGGCGTAACTAGGTTTTTGGCGCCCTTGACTAATTTATTTTTGGCGCCCTTGATAAATTGACAAGTTTCAGCTTTGCAATTTTTTCATTTGTTAAAAAAAATAATTTAATTTCTCTTATTTCATTTATGGCAATAATTACGTAGTCTGACAGTGACAGTCATACAACGTGACTAAAAAAATGCATAAGATAGGAACACTACTAATTTGCAGTTTATTATTTACTAAATAATACCAAATAAATTGGTGGATAGAACGGGATATTGTTACGTTAATAAAGAATACAGTAGGGCTGCGGAAATTAACGATTAATTTCTCGATTAATCGTTACAATTTTTTATCGATTAAAATTATTTAAATCGATAAAAATTCGATTAAAATTAAAGAAAATATTTATAATATTTTTTTTATTAATAAATAATTAATTATTAATAATTAATAATAATTTATATAGTTTTTACGTACAAAATTCTCCCGCGTAATATTATAATTTATTTTATTACATTACGTGGACCGGCAGACGTCAACTAAAAAATGGCTGACAGCATCAGCGCAGTTAAATTTAAACATATAAGTAGAAAGTTGAGCAAAAATTTAGTTTATTAGCTAACTGCGGATGGCAAAGTCGAAGATGGTGAAAACGTTTACTGTGTTCACTGCCATAAAAAATTATCTTTTAAAGGATCAAATACATCGCTGACGTACCACCTTCAGCACAAACATCCGATCAAGTATCAACACATTGTCATAAAATTTAGTTCAAAATATTCTTAAATTTCAATGTCCATGAGAAATGTTCAGTTTAATGACGTCATAAATTTCTATTTTTGGCTTTAATTGAAATTATCGATTCATTAATCGATAATTTTTCAAAAGTTAACTAATAAATTTAAATTAATCGATAACAGCCCTAGAATACAGCAAAACTTGAGGTAACCTGTATTATAAATAAAAACAATAGTGTTAATGTGTCATACTCATGATATCACAATTAAAAGTAAATTTAAGTAACAAAGCTCAGCACTTCAGTTAGCTGGCGTATTGGCGTGTTGCTAATACAGTCGGACCTTTCTAAGTCGAACTCAAAGGGGAAAAATTGGAGTTACGGCGTTTTCGAGTTAGGGAAACTGGTGTAATAGGCGCAGATTAAACAAGGACAATGTTGATATTGAGAGGGGGGCAGCCATAGCGGCCAGAAGGCTTGACAGGAAAGAGGGGCGGTGATGTTTCATATGAAAGGAGCCAACTTGTGTTGACATACCGACACAAGCCCATGAGAGGAGACACCTTCCCTCCCTCCCCCACTTTACTCCCTCGACAGTGGGATGTGGATAGTAAGATTTATTTTTAATTATTCACTTTTTTTATTATCGAGGATAAAAGTGAAATACAGTCGGACCTCGCTAAGTCAAACTTCCCTAAGTCGAAAACCTTCCTATATCGAATTAATTGTTAGGTCCCGGCCAAATTCCATAAGACGAATGTATTTTAGATCTCCCTAACTCCAAGATTTTTGGCTTTCAACCTCTCTTAGTCGAATTTTGCAAGGCGTTTTGGGTTATTATTCTGGAGTGACATTTCAGAACACATGTTCCGTAGAGCCACGTAAATGGACGTACAATCTTATCTTAGTGCATTCCACGAGGGATTAAGCGACCCTTGCAAGTACAAAAAATGACGAAGACAAGAAAAAGGAGTCGTAACTAATTCACGTCCCTTTGCTGCATGCTGTGACTCTTTTTAATAAGAAAAATCTTACTCCCCCTTCCCACTGTGGAGGTAGTAAAGTGGGGGAGGGAGGGAAAGATGTCTCCTCTCATGGGCTTGTGTCGGCATGTCAAAGCAAGTTGGCTTCCTTTCATATGAAACATCACCTACTAGCCGGTATGGCTGTTCCCCCCACCGCTCAATATCTACATTGTCCTTGATTAATCGGCGCCTATTGCACCATTTTCCCTAACTCAAAAACTCCGTAAGGCGATTTTTTTTTGGATCCTTTTGAGTTCGACTTAGAGAGGTCCCACTGTATTTATTTAAATACAAATTTTAAAAAATTATAGACTTAGTGGCGCCCTTTTGAGCTGGCGCCCTTGGCAACTGCCCCAATGCCAACCCGTTGCTACGCCACTGAGTCCCTGTGAGATTTCTGATACTGATATGTGACTGATTTGTTACTACTATCGGACTATCGAAATAATTTTAAACTTTTTGCTGTGTGCGTCACTGACGAGGCTCAATTGTAAACTTTACCTTTTGCTATGTGCGTCCCGGATGAACCTCCTCTGTCCTTGACCTGAGGTGACCTCGTGTCCGTCATTTAGAAAATGACAGAATACTGGGTCGCGAGTGTAGCGGGCTATACCAAAAACTCGGATGAGAGTTCTGTTGGCATTTTCGGGGTCAGTATCGAAGTGGGCGGAGTAAATCCACGCGTCGTTGTTGTCTATTTGGAGGAAGGCGTGGTCACCTACTGGTAAGGAGGCGTGGTCACCTACTGGTAAGGAGGCGTGGTCACCTACTGGTAAGGAAGCTTGGTCAAATCTAAGTAATATATTGTACAATTATTATTACATGTCATATAACTTCATTCAACTATTTCATTTAGCTTTACAACTTGTGTTGGTGGCTTAAAATTAAAATGGTGAAAACTGGTGCTACCCAGATAACAAAATTTAAATATTGAGCTTAATCGATACCACGATGTAAATACTGAGCTTAATCGATACCAAGGTGTAAATACTGAGCTTAATCGATACCACGATGTAAATACTGAGCTTAATCGATACCAAGGTGTAAATACTGAGCTTAATCGATACCAAGGTGTAAATACTGAGCTTAATCGATACCACGATGTAAATACTGAGCTTAATCGATACCAAGGTGTAAATACTTAGCTTAATCGCTACCAAGGTGTAAATACTGAGCTTAATCGATACCACGATGTAAATACTGAGCTTAATCGATACCAAGGTGTAAATACTGAGCTTAATCGATACCAAGGTGTAAATACTGAGCTTAACCGATACCAATATTTAAATAAACTGGTACACCGATACTAACATTTAAATCCTGATTTTAGCCGATGCCACGATTTAAATACTTGAATACTTGCTACACCAATACCTACCCTAATACAAATAATAATAACTAGATCCCACCCACGGCGTAGGTAGCATACGCCGCAGAATTGCTCATAGATAGTGCAAAGAAGGGGAGGGGGAGAACGGGCACAAACAGCAGCACGAAGAAATCAGAACAACGCGAGTGAACGTGGCACAAACAGCAACACAAAGAAATCAGAACAACGCGAGTGAACGTGGTTCTAAGAAGCGAGTAATGAGACATACCTGTTAGCAAAGCAAATCAGCGAAAGTGGAGCTGGCTCAGAGCTTGTTGGGGTGTGGATCTGGCTCAGAGCTTGTTGGGGTGTGGAGCTGGCTCAGAGCTTGTTGGGGTGTGGAGCTGGCTCAGAGCTTGTTGGGGTGTGGAGCTGGCTCAAAGCTTGTTGGGATGTGGAGCTGGCTCAGAGCTTGTTGGGGTGTGGAGCTGGCTCAGAGCTTGTTGGGGTGTGGAGCTGGCTCAGAGCTTGTTGGGGTGTGGAGCTGGCTCAGAGCTTGTTGGGGTGTGGAGCTGGCTCAGAGCTTGTTGCGGTGTGGAGCTGGCTCAGAGCTTGTTGGGGTGTGCGCATGGCTGGCAAGCAAGGGCGGTGCAGGAGGGGGCTGTACCTCGAGACCAACGATGGGCAGAAAAGGGAAAGGAGGGTTTGCCTGCGTCTCGGTTACTCTGGCGTATTATATATATATATATATATATATATATATATATATATATATATATATATATATATATATATATATATATATATTTATATATATATATATATTAGACGCCCCGCAGCGTAGCATGCGCCGCAGACTTGCTCATGGAGAGTGCAAAGAAAGTGAAGAAAGAACGGACACAAACTACAGCACGAAGAAATCAAAACAATGCGAGTGATCGTCGGTTGTTTTTTGGTTTTTTTTGGGGGGAGGGTAACTGCAAACTCATTGTTGATTTCGAGACATTTGCAGGCGAAATTCGGTACACCCCTAACTTCTATGAAGTCAGCTATAAAAAGATTATCGGTTTAAAATCAGAGTTACATAATCGATAATCGGTTATCCAAAAAAAAACAAAAAAACAACAACACGCAATTAACAACCCTAAATTTGACTAACCCTCGCTAGGGTCGGCCAATCACAGTTTATGTTTAATGGATGGTAGTATTAAATGGGGGGCGGGTAACTACAACATCAGTGTGCATGTTTTCACGTTTACTCGCTATTTTTTATTTACTTAGTGGTGCTTTTTGTCTCTGTACTCTCACCCCCCCCCCAACTGTTCTTTGCACTATCTATGATGAGCCAGTCTGCGGCGTATGCTATGCAATAAAGAGGTAAAAGAACGGGCACAAACAGACATTTTAAATATTAAAAAAACAATATATTCACCGGGGCTTGAACCCAGGACCTTCCTCGCATGAGGCGGACGTGTTAACCAGTATACACTACGAATCTCACGTTTTCTGTGAAGGAACAATGCAAGTGAAACGCAAGGGCCATTGTTGGTCACCCCTCCACTACCTTCGCTTGTCAACCGTTAACTCTGTTTAGTTGACCCGAGCGAGGGTCATTCGTCATGCTCTGTTGCACATACTTGCAGCTTCTTGCCTTGCATGGTCCGACCATGAAGAGAATTATATAGATAGATAGACTAGTGGTTGTAAGGCGCCTACGGCGCCCACTTTTTTCATAGCCCAAGTAACTTATCCTTGTTTGATAAATACGAAATATTAAACTTCCTGAAATGTACACAAAGTATTTTATAATTGTTTGGGTAATTGACGTCATATAATATTTTACGGTGAGAAACATCACACGTTCTGTTAATCTCGAAACCAAAAGGATACCTTTCTTTTTTAACTGCTATGGACTGTTGTACTATGTCCCTCAGCGTTACTGAATGACTTGGGCTTTTATTATATTAGATATGTGTGTATGTGTGTGTGTTTATAAACTAAACATTGTGTTTAAGAGTATACAACACAACTGTGCTATCTTAACATACTCTGCAATAAACATGGATTACTCTAAAACTCTAGAAATCCAGATCCTACGGTATAATTTAACCCACACGACAGAATCTAACTGAAGAACTAGAAGCAATTGACCAACCTGGAGCTCTCGGGGGCTACATTAGTTTCCTTGGAATCTGGAGTTACGTGACGGGCTCTTTCGTCCACCCGAGCTACACATGCCAGGGATTGATTCAACTCCACCTTCGTATCAGGAGCCCTGTGTCTCACCCAGTATTCGGTCTCGGCGTAGTACACACGAGAGACTGCTATCAAGATCACCATGGCGACCAAAAGCTTAGCCACTAAGCGCAAGCGGCTAGATTTCGGTGATATGGACGCCATTTTAGAAAGTGACCACCGCCACGTCATGATGTCATGGGATGGTGTTGGTCACGGGGTAGACAGAGTGACGTTGGTTCCCTTGAGAAATACAAACATGCGGTCAGAGAAATGTCTTAGCACATATACTGTAAATACAAACATGCGGTCAGAGAAATGTCTTAGCACATATACTGTAAATATAAACATACTGTCAGAGAAATGTCTTAGCACATATACTGTAAATACAATCATACCGTCAGAGAAATGTCTTAGCACATATACTGTAAATATAAACATACGGTCAAAGAAATGTCTTAGCACATATACTTTAAATATAAACATACGGTCAAAGAAATGTCTTAGCACATATACTGTAAATATAAACATACCGTCAGAGAAATGTCTTATTTTGCCTAGGGCCCCCTTTCCAGAAAAATATTACTCAGCGCCCCTGGATGAAAAAAAATAATAGCAATTAAACAGAAAGATTAACGTTTCTACCTTTTCGTAAAAAAAAAGGGTGTTAGTTAGAAACATAGAAGTTTGAAATTCGAAACAATTTATTTAACTCGGAATACGAAGGTAATAGAACAAAGTTTAAACAGTCGAAATCATCTTAATGACAAGGATGAGCCTGGTCTTGTGCTACAAATTTAGTAATCTTCTGCTCCATTTTTGTAAGCAGGAATTTAAATCTACGCGATTGACAATTTGAAAACGAAATATTTTTTTCATAAATAAATTGGCTAACGTACTGAACCTACGTTCCACTAAATATGATGAAGGAAATGCAATTACGAACGTTTAATTACAGCCCATATTGTAATTACAGCCCATATTGTAATTACAGCCCATATTGTAATTACAGCCCATATTGTAATTAAAGCCCATATTGTAATTACAGCCCATATTGTAATTACAGCCCATATTGTAATTACAGCCCATATTGTAATTACAGCCCATATTGTAATTATAGCCCATATTGTAATTACAGCCCATATTGTAATTACAACCCATATTGCAGGATACGCCGTAGGGATCTCCTTATGTGGCCAGAATTGTTGGTTGCCGCTTTTGAATTTCAATACATCATTTGTAGTTTCTTCCATCAGTTCTTCTTGTAACTGTGGAGATTATTCTGTGTTTTTGCACTTGGACAAGGATCCAAAATCCAATCAGGAAAGTTCATTATAAAAAAATTAAATCTTTGAATAAAATCTGAATTGAGAGCATCCAAGTGCTCACAATAAGAAAGTATGTCTGCATCTTTTTATTCTGCTCCTGATAAATTTGGGAACTGGCTGAATTTCTTTTAGCACAGAAGAAGTTTTAAATTAATTTCATCAGCTTGAAGCTGAAGATTTCTTTCATTAAACTTTAAACTTTTGAAACAAGTCGGTCCAGTAGGCAATGTCACTTTTTGATTGATATAAATTGGATCGTAAAGCATCATGTTTATCTTTCAAGAACTCCAGCACCTAGTTAGACAGCTTATATAACCTACCTAAACAAACTCCCTTTGACAACCTATTCTATATGATAGCCCTATATTTACTTTTGACAACCAGCGAACTTCTGTATGAAGCAGCAAACGATTAAATTCTTCATCGTTTTTAATACAAAGCTGTTTAAATAATCTGTCATTCAATAATTTGCTTCTGATTGTGTTGATAGTTTTACATCACATATTGCAATGAATTATGAAGCCGTGCGCTTACATTTTTGCCAACTAGATGTTGACGATGGATGATAGTGTAATCTGAATGCATTGGGCAACTATTTTTTTTAATATGCTTGAAAACCCATGTTCTACCATCGCTGGAGTACCATCTGTGGCTACTGATAAGCTATTACTCAGAGGCGTTTCTTTCTATTAAAAACAACTCATCCTATGCATGAAATATTTTATTTTCATTTAATATGCAAATATTTAGCAAATAATAATTCTTGGAAAATTCGTTCTTCCTCTGTGAACGACGCATATGGTAAAAGTAAATCTTCATTTCCTGGCAAAGTTGACTCATCAAGTTGAATAGAAAACAGAGATGTTCTTAAATAGCCACACTATGAATCCTCAACATTTTGAGCCGCTTCATCAATTCTTCTTTGCGCTGTACTATTGCTCAATGAAATTTTCTTAATAATATTAGATGCTGGCTTGAGTAGCCCATAACGTATTACTTCACTTATAGCCGATATAATTAGTGCTTCACCAATAGTGTGAGGTTAACAAGATTTGGCAATCATTAACGAAATAGTGTAAGAAGCAAGCAACCCATCGCCATCTTGTGTGGTTGCGGTTGAAAGCAACCCATCGCCATCTTGTGTGGCTGCGATTGAAAATAGTTTTTCCAGCATGGTTGTTTGTTTATTTTTTTTCTTTTAGTCTTCGAAAATTTCTTTTCTGACTCATGGCCTTTCTATCTTACTGAACTTCTGTCGGTCTACTCACCCACTCGTCAGCTACGCTCTTCTGCAGACACAAGCATTCTCTCAGTTCCTAAGACACGCACAAAAACATTTGGTGAAAGTTCGTTCTCTTTTTGTGCAGCCAAACAATGGAATTCTCTACCATTACACATCCGTAGTATTCAAACAACCAAGTCCTTCAAGACTGCACTTAAGGCACATCTTTTCAAAATGTATTTTAACAATTAATGAAACAGCATTTCTTTTCCATGATTAACGTAGCTTATGTGTAACGTACTGTCATTTATGTGGTTGTTATGCTATGAATGTTTATTAAATACTTATATATACATATGTATATGTTTTTATCTTCATGTAAAGCGCTGTGAGCCAAGTTCCTTACAGGGATACAGCGCTATATAAATTTTACATTTATTACTATTTATAATTTAAATCCTTATCTTTTTTATCACCATACATTTTAGTCAAATGTGGTTGTAGTCTGGAAGGCTTCGGGTCTGTAATTGATATAACCTTCTGACAAATCAGGCACATTGGTAATGTACGAGTATTGTTGACAGGCACATTAGTAATGTACGAGTATTGTTGACAGGCACATTGGTAATGTACGAGTATTGTTGACAGGCACATTGGTAATGTACGAGTATAGTTGACAGGCACATTGGTAATGTACGAGTATTGTTGACAGGCACATTGGTAATGTACGAGTATTGTTGACAGGCACATTAGTAATGTACGAGTATTGTTGACAGGCACATTGGTAATGTAAGAGTATTGTAGACAGGCACATTGGTAATGTAAGAGTATTGTTGACAGGCACATTGGTAATGTAAGAGTATTGTTGACAGGCACATTGGTAATGTACGAGTATTGTTGACAGGCACATTGGTAATGTACGAGCATTGTTGACAGGCTACTCAAAAAAGCACATAAATGTACCTCAATGCAAGTGAGGGGTGGGGGGGGGGTACGCTGTGCTAAGAAAAATAAGCGTTATGAGAGGAATTCATAAATCAATTTTGTCGAAATATTTTCTTCTTTTGTTTATGCTTTCACCGCCCCCTTACAGTTATTCACCACCCCCTTGCAGTTATTCACCACCCCCTTACAGTTATTCACCGCCCCCTTACAGTTATTTAACCGCCCCTTACAGTTATTCACCGCCCCCTTACAGTTATTTAACCACCCCTTACAGTTATTCACCTCCCCCTTACAGTTATTCACCGCCCCTTACAGTTATTCACCTCCCCCCTTACAGTTATTTAACCGCCCCTTACAGTTATTCACCGCCCCCTTACAGTTATTTAACCGCCCCTTACAGTTATTTAACCGCCCCTTACAGTTATTCACCTCCCCCATACAGTTATTTAACCGCCCCTTACAGTTATTTAACCGCCCCTTACAGTTATTCACCGCCCCCTTACAGTTATTCACCTCCCCCTTACAGTTATTTAACCGCCCCTTACAGTTATTCACCGCCCCCTTACAGTTATTTAACCGCCCCTTACAGTTATTCACCGCCCCCTTACAGTTATTCACCGCCCCCTTACAGTTATTTAACCGCCCCTTACAGTTATTCACCGCCCCCTTACATTATTCAACCGCCCCTTACAGTTATTCACCGCCCCTTACATTATTCAACCGCCCCTTACAGTTATTCACCGCCCCTTACAGTTAGTTAACCGCCCCTTACAGTTATTCACCGCCCCCTTACATTATTCAACCGCCCCTTACAGTTATTCACCGCCCCCTTACATTATTCAACCGCCCCTTACATTTATTCACCGCCCCCTTACAGTTATTCACCGCCCCCTTACAGTTATTTAACCGCCCCTTACAGTTATTCACCGCCCCCTTACATTATTCAACCGCCCCTTACAGTTATTCACCGCCCCCTTACATTATTCAACCGCCCCTTACAGTTATTCACCGCCCCCTTACAGTTATTTAACCGCCCCTTACAGTTATTCACCGCCCCCTTACATTATTCAACCGCCCCTTACAGTTATTCACCACCCCCTTACAATTATTCACCGCCCCCTTACATTATTCAACCGCCCCCTACAGTTATTCACCACCCACTTACAGTTATGCAGCGCCCACCAGGGGGCGGTAGTGCCCGCTTGGGGAATCACTGTCTTAATACATACACTGCAAATTCAATTGTACGGTAACGAAATGTCGTAGTACATGTAATGTAAAAGTATTATTTATAACACGTGAGTAAAATCTAAAAGATTTATTTATAACACACATACACTAATTGTAATCTTTTTAGTACACTACTCAGTACTGGATTTACCTATAAGCCTATAAGCTAAGGGGCCGTCCATAAAGTACTTCACGCTATTTTTGACCATTTTTGACCCCCCTCCCCCCCCCGTCACAAACTGTCACAAATCTCTGGACCCCCCCCCCTAAAGTACGTCACACTTTCGAAAAAATTTTTTAATTAGCACCTAATTAAAATATTTAATTTAATACTTAAATTACACTTCACCATTAAACTGTATTAAAATATAAACTTTCCAATTAAAAGTAGGGATGTACCAGATTCAAAATTTTGAAATCCGGCCGGAGCTGAATTTGGCCGGATTTATGAAGTGAAATCCCGCTGGCGCCGAAATCAGATTTCTTAAAATGGCCGGATTCCTGATGTGCCGGAGCCATTATGAATATATATATAAATTAGGAATCTACCGGCCAGCCGGATTTATAAAGTGAAACCTGCCGGAGTCGAAGCCAGAGCCGGATTTTTTTTTAATAGCCGGATTCCGGATTTGTCGGAGCTGGAGCCGAAATCCCGCACACCCCCACTTAAAAGAACTATCATAATATTAAAATGACTTTAATAGTAGAATAGTTAATTGGCAACAGTTGTCACAGTTATTCAATGAAATAGTAACTCAATCTAGATCAAATTTGAAAAGAAAAATTGCAAAAATTACACTTGACAATTGTATAATACACATACTTTCTCTGCTAACTTTTCATTTACAATGAGTGAGGTTAAGTTTTAGATAATCTTCCGATTATGCAATCTATTGACACAGGATAATAAGTAGATTTGCGAAACTTGACCTCACCCAGAGATTAAATAATGCAAAGAAAACAAAACAATTTGACTTTTAAAAAAAAGACTAGATTGACAAATTATGTGACCAACGCTTGTGCTATATTGAATCTGTTTATTATGCTCCTATGAATTATGTTTCATTCACAAATATTCACTGGACATCATCTTACAACGGTGAAATGAAGTTTTCATCCAAAATTACGACTGACATCATTCTTTCACCATCATCGTTTCCTGGAAGGATAATTGCAGACAGATCAACTCGTCCTCATCTAGCCACTCAACAGCCTCTGTATGTGCATTTTCTCTTCTGGCAATAACTGCCATAGGTTCTCTTTGCCTTCTAGAAGCGATTCTCAAAGGACGGATGCGTTTTATCTGAGTTGATTCTTGAACAGTTTGGGTGGGCACATTCTCCTGAGCCCGAGCTCTGTGTTGTCATGCATGTTTCTTCAACATTGTTTGTGAGGCAAAATATAAGTGGCCTACTTTGCAAAGTCGATCAAATAAGCTGGTAATCATATGGTTGTACTTTGAAAACTCCTGTTGATCTTGGCATAATGTCATTAAATTTGAGAGTTTGTGCTACAATCAAGGAAGGACATTTATGAGAATCTGCATCTTTCTGAAGCTTTAAGTCCATCAACTATTTGGTTGATTGGGATTGGAGGAGGGGAAGAATCGTGAAGGTAAAACGTTGAAATATGAGCTTCGTGCTTTGTCGCAACATTTCATGTCCTGATATTTAACAATTTGAGTGAAGTATTGGCTGGTGCGAACATGATTGTCAAACCATATCTGATCCTTATATTTGTAATATTAGTCCTGCTGCATCCAATTCAAATTTATGAAGAACACATTCAGGAGATACGCATTTCATGCTATTTTGACATAAAACTAATTCTAATTTTTCAAAAAAATTGAAAATTATTTTTAAAACTATTTAAATTCTTCTAAACAAATATAAATAAATTAGAAAAAAAAATAATTAAAAAAATAAATGTGTGACATCACACATGGCCTGACCCCCCCTCCCCCCTGTCACAAAGTGTAACACTTTCTTAGACCCCTTCCCCCCTCGGAGCGTGACGTACTTTATGGACGGCCCCTAAACAGCTGTAGCTTAGGACCCGCACTGTTTTGGGGGCCCCAAAAAATTTTGAGTGAGCAATTCTCATGTACACTTCAATATTTTGTGATTGGCGTAATACCTGTCCTGTTTAGTTCAAAGTCATGTAACTCTGTAGACCATAACACAGCGTCGGTAATATATCTTACAATCAAACGTGGCTCAACAATTGACTGCTTAATAGCCTTATGAGAACAGATACATAATACATGGAAGTACTTGAAAAATGTTCTTTAACGAGTTGTGGCAGTCATAATTACTATGGCTAGACCTGCCCGCCGAATTTATTTTTAAATTTCGGCTGGCTTACACAATTTTTCGGCTGATATCCGGATTTGCCGGATTCCTCCATAAATTGACATTTGCAACAAAATATTCGTAAACATCATCCAGGGATGTTCCAGCAAGTGTTACAGGTGCCGGCATGTTGAGAGATGGGCAATTAATTTTGAAGAAGTCAACAAAACCATCTTTAGCCACATTTTCAAAGGCGAGCAAGTCTCTAAAGAACCAGATAACACTATCTCTTGTCAGATCATGACTTGATGTTGCCTGACATTGACTGTTGCCTTCTCCATACTTATTGAAATATCTCAAAATTTTATTGACTTTCGTTGACTTTGTACTGACACATTATGCTTGACACTTAAGTGAAGTTTCATATTACCACTAGGGCTGTCAATTTTGTTGCAAAAAGCTGCCCGGGTACCCGTGAAAATTTCTAACGGGTACCCGGGTTACCCGTTCTAAACTTAAACGTCGCATAATTTTCCCCGTCATGATCGCTATACTATACAATGCAACCTAGCCACCATCCATGCACCTCATTTCACACAGTAGTAGTAGCCAACGGCTTGCTTCCAGTAACATACTATTACTAATGCACTACAATTAACTATAATGCACTAAAAACTTTTATTCAATTCCGGCTGTAAATGCATTCGTCATACTCATAAATGACAATAAACTGAACATGCAAACAAAATGTCTACGGCAATGACGTAACATTCAGTGTCATACCTTGAATGTTAATATCCACTTGGCGTCGGTAGTTGATGCTATGGGCGATGACGTATGCTATACTGCGATAAATCTGAAGTGATCGTGCTTTGGTCAGTGGTACTGCTTTTGTTGACACCAAAATATTTCTGATATTGGGTGGATCGGCGGTTTGTTTATCAATATCAATTTTATGAATAACGTTCACATGGCGTTTTATCGCGTTGGGTTGCCACCCTTCACAGACACAATTTAATTACAATGGTTGCATTTTGCCGTGTCGCTGTCAACTTGATTGGCCTGATTCCACACGACGTCTAACCCATCTTGTTAACTTTGGGTGTATTATTAATATCAATTTTTGGGCTAGGCAAACACGTGTCAATGAACACAGAAACACAAGCGAATGCAAGGGTGTGGGTTATAGCAGTGCTTCTCAAAGTGGGGGTCCGCGGAAGTTATCAAGAAAGGAGAGAAAAACATAATTATAATCCTCCAATTGCTATCAATAATACTAACCCTATAGAATTTGTCATTTTTGACAATAAGCAAATAAATTGAAAGAAATAAAAGGAAATAAAATAAAAGGAAATATAATTCATTTCGCTACCATGTAAGTACAGGGAAAATAGTGAACCGGTTCCAGGTGCAATGGAAAAAATTCCTGCCGGTCCGCAAGACAAAAAAAATTGAGAAGCACTGGGTTATAGGAGGGAAGAGAGGAGAGGGGGGGGGAGAGTAGAAAAATGGCATTAGATAGATAGTATCAATCGGTGACCCACTGTCGGCTATTTCAAAGCAAAGTTAGTTTCAAAGCAAGGGTGTTTGAATGAACAAAAAAACAAACACGGCATCTTTCATCTCTGTGCAGTCCATCCTCACAGCCGACGTCTGCCCATCCTACACTGTTAGTAAATGTTAGTAACTATTCAATTTATTAAATATAAATACTGACGACCTTGTACGCATTATTAGCATCAGTTTTTCTAGGTCAACACGTGTTAATGAACACAAGAAGTAAGGCGGATGTAAGGGGTGTGGGTTATAGGAGTGAAGGGAGGAGAGGGGGTAAATAAACAATATTAGCAAGTATCAATCGGCGTATTTCAAAGCAAAGTTAGTCAAAGCAAGAGTGGTTTTTTTTATTAACAAACACAGCGTCTTTCATCTCTAAGCAGTCCATCATTTTATTTTTTGGCAGATGACTTTTGTTTTCTTTATACGATTCTTTTAAAGAACCATTTTTTTTTAGTGTGTTGTGCGATTTCTGTTTCCGGTTGAGAGAAAAAAAGATATATCAAAATACATTGTATTTGTTGGGAACGTATTTTATTTCCCGTTGACAGATATTTCTCCTTAGAAGTACTTCACAGCATATATTTGAAACAAAAATTTTCATTTGATAAACTATTTTGCAAGCCACAATGTAAACACAAAAAGCCGCATGGGAGCCGAAGTTTGGCCTACGGTTAATATAGACATAGAAGCCACATTTTCACGGGTACCCGGGCGGAATTTTACTACCCGGGTAATCACACGGCAACGGGTACCCGGGTCCCGGGTACCCGTTGACAGGCCTAATTACCACTTGATGAAATTGCGGCAAAATTGTTTACTTTTGAAATGTGACCCTTCTCACCCAATGACTGCTGAGCAGTGAGACACAGCTGACAATAAACTCGACCTTCGTCTACATTTCTCCCATCAGCAGAGAACAGGGCACAAAAATATTTCCAGCACTGTGCTTTAGAATTTCCATGTAGGCTAGGCTGCTTAGGTTTTACTTGTAGGTTTTTAATGAACTGCCTCTTTTCCCGGTTTAGATTACATTTGCTGACATTTGAGTTCACCTAAAATCATCATATAGTCATAAAGAATTGTTACATCAGAAATGGTGTAACGTAAAAAGGTAATCCTGCAGTCTTAGCACGTATATTATTTCACAGCGAATTTTAATTTTCACGTGAGAATTTTCGTTTTTAATTTATTAAATGCATTTAGAAGGGCCGAAAAAGCCTTATAAATTCAAAAGCCTTACAAATTAGCGCTATAATAACTAAAATATAACATGTATAAATGCATTTAATAGATTAAAAATGAACGAGAAAATTAAAATTTGCAGTAAAACAATTTACATGCTAAAACTTCAGGATCACCCTTAAAAATCATCGTCATCAGTTATTGACTAAACTAGTATCTAGTTAATTGAAACAATTAATTTAGGCTTACCTATCTGCTTGAAAAAGATCGTTGAGCCATAATTAAGTAATAATAAATCGACTATTTACAACAAAGCTTAACGATCCTTAAATTAATTAATGTATTTATTTGTATTTTAATTAGTATTTTATAAATTAAGATTGTAAGAAAAAGATAAATTGCAAGAACTGTATCAATTATTATTTAGGTTTTTAAAAAAAAACTGTAAAAATAAAAAAAAACATAAAAAACCAAGTTTTTGACTATAAATCCTTTATGTAAGAGAAGTAACTAAAAGAATGTTCATTATAATACGCAGCGCAAGATCATCCAAAAATACAAAATTGCAGTTGTGTTTAAACATGTTTAATATAATGCGCACCGATCAGGAATATGTTTATGAAAAGAGTTGTCAATAAAATACACACCTTATTGCGCGACAGAAAGGTTGTTCAATATAATACGCACCGCGACACTCTATCTCAAAAAATAGCATGATACATAGGAATAAATAAAATAATCTAAAAAATCAATAATTTAATTACGGTACATGCGATCAATCTGAAATTTTGATACATTTTTTTTATTATCGGTACGAAACTGCCTGCAAAATTTCAGCTCGCTAGCTTACGAGGAAACGGGTTAAAATCGATCCAAAGTTTTGGCGACAAGCAATCAAGCAATCAAGGGTGCAGACACCACGAGTTAATATAAAGGATTTAATAACTCATTTTGTCACACTTTCGGCGACGGATATTCTAAAATTGCATTTGATCTTAAAACGGAACGCAATTAATCTTAAGAAAACACAAACATTACGTTACGGCGGCTCCATCATTTTTCGGCGGATTTACGGCGGACAAAATACTGCGTCTAATGCGGCACGCCGCATATTTTCCAGCGGATTTTCGGCGGACGAAATTTTGCGGCGTATTCGGCGCGCGGCGTCGGCAGACGGGTCTAACTATGGCTGATCGTTGACTACCTTGCCGAGATGATAAGGAAATAATGTGCTCTTCGCACAATCGAAATTTCTTTAGGTTACTCCAACCGATAGCAAAATTTGATCCTTATCTAGTTATGTAGTTATCAAGTTATGTAGTTATATCTAGTTATGTAGTTATCTAGTTATGTAGTTATCTAGTTATGTAGTCACCTATGTATGTAGTCATCTAGTTACGTAGTTATCTAGTTATGTAGTTATCTAGTTATGTAGTTATCTAGTTATGTAGTCACCTAGGTATGTAGTCATCTAGTTATGTAGTTATTAAGTTATGTAGTTATCAAGTTATGTAGTTATCAAGTTATGTAGTTATCAAGGTATGTAGTTATCAAGTTCTGTAATTATGAAGTTATGTAGTTATCAAGTTATGTAGTTATCTAGTTATGTAGTTAAATCTAGTTATGAAGTCATCTAGTTATGTAATTATCTAGTTATGTAGTTATATCTAGTTATGTAGTCACCTAGTTATGTAGTCATCTAGTTATGTAGTTATCAAGTTATGTAGTTATCAAGTTATGTAGTCATCAAGTTATGTAGTTATATCTAGTTATTTAGTCATCAAGTTATGTAGTTATGAAGTTATGTAGTCATCAAGTTATGTAGTTATCAAGTTATGAAGTTATCAAGGTATGTAGTTATCTAGTTATGTAGTTATATCTAGTTATTTAGTTATCAAGTTATGTAGTTATCAAGTTATGTAGTCATCTAGTTATGTAGTTATCTAGTAAGCCATATAACAAAAATTAGGGAATAAAGGATCAGATGCCACATCCATGTTCCCTTTAAGCTGCGCGGCTGCGCAGCCGTGCATATATCTGACCGACCCCGTTAAGCTGTTTGGAATCCACCTCTCCAGGCAACCAGAACGTGGAGGCAGACTGGGCGTCACTCAGAGAGCTGATTTACACCACCGCTTCAGAGACTCTGGGGCACCAGACCAGGAAACATAAGGACTGGTTCGATGAGAACTGCGAAGACATGAAGCAGTTATTGGATGAGAAACACCTCCTACACCAAGCTTACCTCAATAATCCCAGGTCCACGGCAAGGAGAGATGCACTAAACAACATACGCAGGACTGTACAGCAAAAGCTCCGTCAGATGCAGGACGATTGGCTCAGCAACAAAGCCGACGAGATCCAAGGCTATGCAGACAAGCGTGACTATAAAAACTTCTACAACGCTTTGAAAGAAGTGTATGGCCCCACGCCCTCAGGATCAAACCCCCTCCTCAGCGCAGACGGTAACACTCTCATCACAGACAAAGAGAAGATCTTGAGGAGGTGGGCCGAACATTTCGAAACCGTCCTAAATCGCCCTTCGACAATCAACGAAGAAGCCATCAATCGTCTTCCCCAAGTGCCCACAAACAAAGCACTGGATGACCCCCCCCCCAACCTTGCTCGAGACCCAGAAAGCAGTTTATCTTCTCTCCAGTGGCAAAGCACCTGGTTCTGACGCCATACCAGCTGAGGTCTACAAGGAGGGAGGAACAGCCCTGACTGAAAGGCTCCACCATCTATTTCTCTTGGTGTGGCAGCAAGAGACGATCCCGCAGGACTTTAAAGATGCCTCCATCATACATCTTTATAAGCAAAAAGGAAGTAGACAGGCTTGTGACAACCACAGAGGCATATCCCTGCTATCTATCGCAGGAAAGATCCTTGCCAGTATCCTGCTCAACCGCCTCACGGTCCACCTTGACCAAGGACTTCTGCCTGAAAGTCAGTGTGGCTTCCGAAAAGAGGGAGGGACCATCGACATGGTGTTCGCTGCCAGGCAGCTGCAAGAGAAATGTCAGGAGCAGAACTTCAACCTGTTCTCCACCTATGTCGTCCTGACCAAGGCTTTTGACACCGTTGGCAGAGAGGGTCTGTGGAAGATAATGGCCAAGTACGGTTGCCCAAGGAAATTCATCGTCTTGGTGCAACAATTCCATGAGGGCATGCAGGCCAGAGTCCAGGACAGCGGAGAGTTTTCTGATCCTTTCACAGTCACAAACGGGGTCAAGCAGGGCTGCGTCCTGGCACCAACACTATTTAGCCTCATGTTTTCCGTCATGCTGACAGAGGCCTTCAGAGACGAGGGTGTTGGTGTTAACCTGAGGTACCGCACAGATGGCAAACTGTTCAACCTTCGGAGGCTCCATTGCAAAAACCAAGGTTATGACAGACATCATCAGAGACCTCCTGTTTGCTGATGACTGTGCCCTCAATGCTGCCTCAGAAGCCCACATGCAACGCAGCGTTAACTTGTTCTCCAGCGCCTGCACAAACTTTGGTCTGACGATCAACACCAAGAAGACTGAAGTCCTCCATCAGCCTGCGCCTGGAAGGCCCTACGTTGAGCCCAGCATCACTGTCAACGGCCAGAGACTCAACACAGTTCAACGGTTCTCATACCTAGGCAGCACACTGTCGCAAAATGTCACCATCGATGACGAAGTGAGCGTCAGAATTGCCAGAGCCAGCTCCACTTTTGGCAGGTTGTACCCAAATGTCTGGAACAGAAGAGGCATTACCATCAAGACCAAGCTGAAATTGTACAGGGCGGTGGTGCTCCCCACACTGCTATATGCGTGTGAAACATGGACTGTGTATCAGCGCCATGCTAGGAAGCTTAACCACTTTCATTCAACAAGCCTCAGGAAGATCCTCGGCATAAAGTGGCAGGATAAAATACCAGACACAGTGATACTGACCAAGGCAGGTCTCCCCAGCATATTCACACTCCTGATGCAGTCCCAGCTTCGTTGGGCAGGGCACGTGGTCCTAATGCCAGACGAGAGACTGCCAAAGAGACTCTTCTATGGCAAGCTCCAGCATGACCAGCGGTCCCACGGTGGGCAAAAGAAACGCTACAAAGACACCCTGAAAGTCTCACTGAAAGCGTTTGCCATAAACCCAGACAAGTGGGAACTTGCTGCAATGGACCGTTCCACCTGGCGTTCTTCCATCCACGAAAGTGCCAGGTCATGCGAGGCAAACAGGATCACCTCCGCAGAAAAGAAGAGGCAAGCCCGAAAGGCCCGTGCTGTCAACCCTCCTGGAGATGTCCCAGTCGTCCCTTGTCCCTTCTGTTCCCGAACCTTCTGTGCTAGGATCGGCCTCATCAGCCATCTGCGCACGCACAAACAAAGCCAGTCCCAGCAACCCTCGGATGACTAGAGTGGTCTTCGTCGAATCGACGGACGAACAAACAAACAACGGTTATCAAGTTATATAGTTATCAAGTTATGTAGTCATCAAGTTATGTAGTTATCAAGTTATGTAGTCATCAAGTTATGTAGTTATCAAGTTATGTAGTTATATCTAGTTATTTAGTTATCAAGTTATGTAGTTATCAAGTTATGTAGTCATCTAGTTATGTAGTTATCTAGTAAGCCATATAACAAAAAATAGGGAATAAAGGATCAGATGCCACATCCATGTTCCCTTTAAGCTGCGCGACTGCGCAGCCGTGCATATATCCGACCGACCCCGTTAAGCTGTTTGGAATAACTGCGCAGAAAAGTGCAACTTTGCACACGAGTTTTTTGTAATTAGCACAAGGACCAACACAACTTTGAGGACCATTGGAATCACATCTTATATTTCTATTACAATATGTGATGAATGTATCCAATTTATGGCACCAAAATTAAGAAACACAATCTTGGATGATTTAAGAACTGCTGAGCACTTCAGTTTATCCGTGGATTCCACTCCAGACCAGTCCCATATTGATCAACCAACTCACTGTTGTTATGAGGTATGTTTCAGCAGATAATGGGCTCCCAATTAAACATTTTCTATCTTTCTTAGAGTTAGAGATGTGTCATCACGATGGGGAAAGTATGGCTAAGACAGTGCACAACTACCTTACAAATGAATGGAAAATAAACTAAAGTAAGTGTCGAGACCAGTCATGTGAAAATTCCGCCAACATTTTTGGCAATTTCAAGGGTATTCAATAAATATTATTGAATATTAACACATATGCTATGTATATTTCATGTGCTGGCATTTCCCTAAATCTTGTTGGTAGAGCAGCGGTTGACTGTTCTTTAGATGCAATAAAAATATTGTAACTGTTCAAGAACTATATAATTTTATTTTCATTTTATTTTCATTTTATCTACACATATATGGACAGTACTGTTTTCATACTTTTAAGATAATTCAAACCTTCAAACGCCTGTGACAAAGACTAGATAGGAAGCACATTCAATGGCCACAAGTGCAAGACTTGATAGTTATGATGGTTACAAGTGCAATACTTGATAGTTGTGATGGCCACAAGTGCAATACTTGATAGTTGTGATGGCCACAAGTGCAATACTTGATAGTTGTGATGGCCACAAGTGCAATACTTGATAGTTGTGATGGAATAACTTCTGCATTGAATCAGCAGAGAAACAAGAAATAAATCCATGAGCGGTTTGAATAATATGGACGAGTTTGAATTTATGGTAATGTTATATTTGTTACATTAGTTGTATGAATTTCACAAGACTAATAACTGCATGACCTTCAAATTATTCGACATTTATGAAGAAATTGCATGCTTTACTTTCAGATTTGTTAATGTTCCAGCAATATGTTCGATCATTTTGAAGAAGAAAAAAAAACAAAGGAAAAAGTACAAGAAAGCAAATAGAGAAGAAGGCATGGCAATGATGACGAAGAAAATGTTGATTGCAAGAAACGTAGCTATAGAAGAAGGCATATAAATGATGATGAAGGCGATGCTTTAGACTTTAGAGAACATTGAGCCAAGGGACAAGTTCAGAATCAAACCATTTAGACTTGTGATGTATTCATTAGAGTCACGTCTGGCACAGAAGACCTCAGTATGCAACGATGCTTCAAACAAGTTTTCATTATTATTAACATAATTAGAAGCTACAGAAAAAATATGTGTGAAGGAGTTAGTGCTGTATGCCAAACAAATCCTGAAGAAGTGGAAATGAATCTTGAGAGAAAAGTCAAGCATTTTTATCAATTTGACAGACGTAGTCAAGGCAATGGCTCAACGGGACATGATAGCATAAGAGATCAGGATCTGTGTAGTGTAATATTGAACAATCGTGTCCAATCAGCATTCCCTGATGTGGAAGCAAATTTGAGATTGTTTCTAAGTATGATGGTTTTAAGTTGCTCTGGAGAAAGATCTTCTTCTTAGCCGAAAAGGGTTTTTAAAAAATAAATTTATGTTGCCTCAGTCTCTCGTGCATAGAAAGTGACAAACTATGCAGTTTATCATCTCATAATGTCATCAGTGACTTTGCTCCATCAAAGGCAAGAAAGAAAATATTTTAATTTGATATAATTCCTAAATCCTTATAACAATTTTCAAGGAACTAGATGATAACCATTCGTGAATTTTAAACGAACTTTTATCTTTAACAAATAAAAATGTAGTGTTTTTGTTTTTTTACAACAGAGTTAGCATTTTAAAATTTATGAATAAAAATGATTTTAAGTATAAAAAATAAATAGAAGTTAAAAAAAGATTTTTAAAAAACACGTTTTTATAAGCGGACTAAAAAGAAGAAAATAATTAAAAACTTATTAGTTCAAGTACTTCGATTTAATATGACTAAAAACGTGAGGCGGGCGCTTATGAGGTTTAACATATGCGGTTCACTCATTCTCTCACTTATAGATATCTCTTTTGCCTTCTACATTAGAAATCCTTAATTTTTATACCAAACACCCACCCCACGTTTTTAGTCATATTAAATCGAAGTACTTGAACTAATAAGTTTTAAATTATTTTCTTCTTTTTAGTCCGCTTATAAAAACGTGGTTTTTAAAAATCTTTTTTTTACTTCTATTTATTTTATTCTTTTTAGTCCACTTCTAATAACCTGGTTTTTAACAATATTCTTTTACCTCTATTTATTTTACCAAACACCTCACAAGCGCCCGCCCAACGTTTTAAAAACATTGTGATGTGGTCACGGGGCGAACTCACAGATGTCAACAAAAGCCGACGGTACAGATGCTTTTATATAGACTATAGATAAACTTAAAAGTTCAATAATTTAATAACAGTACATTTGATCAATCTGAAATTTTGATACAATGCATTGTCATCCAAGATCTATCTGTGGTAAAATTTTCAGATCTCTAGGACCATCAGAAGTGGTTCAATTTTACGTTGGCAGATTTGAAAAATCTTGGACAATGCCTCACCAACGAAAGCGAGCTAATAAAAACGTAGTAAAAATGTTTCACTATCCATACACTTCAGAGTATCCATACAGAGTGTGGAACAATGCACAGCTTACTGATAGGACGAAAATCACTGTGTACCAGGCCGGCGTGCTCAGCACACTCCTCTATGGCAGCGAGTGCTGGACGACCTATGCCAAACAAACAAAGCAACTCAACAGCTTCCACTTACGATGCTTGCCAGGATTCTGCACATCAAGTGGCAGGATAAGATCACGAATGTCGAGGTACTCAGAAGGAGTCATATGCTGAGCATGCACTCAATCCTGAGTGAGATGCGCCTGCGGTGGTTGGGACATGTCCGCAGGATGAGCCCGGAGCGCATTCCAAGAGCCTTGCTTTACGGCGAGCTGGCAACTGGTATGCGGAAGAGAGGACGCCCCTGCTTGCGCTTCAAGGATGTCTGCAAGAAAGACATGACTCTGGCGCAGATTGACCATAAAAGGTGGGAGACCATTGCTGTGGAGCGCACCTCCTGGCGGGCAAAAGTGCGCGAGGGCATTCAAGTCGCGGTAGCTTCCCTTACAGCCAGGAGCGAGGAGAAAAGGGCCAGGAGAAAGGGGAAGGGGGGTAGAGGAGCAGGAGGAAACGCCATCATCCCATGAGGATGGACGGATGCCATAGAGAGAATAGAGAATCCATACACTTCTTAATTATATTTCAGGTTAACCATCTAGATATCCGAAAATCATATTCGGCACTGACATAGAATATCTGGACTTATAAAAGGCTCCATATCTCAAATAGCTTAAGGCCCCATCAAGTTTAAATCCAGCCCTACACGTACTGCAAAAGATACTATATACTGCAAACATTATTGCTTATACACAGAATTGTAATAATGACGCTAGACATTATTAGCTTGAGGGAAATATTCAATTATCTCCCTCTGGAGAATTATGGGAAGATTTCACACAGAACGAAAGTATTATTTTTTTTTAATATACGGTAAAGTATTATTTGAATCACGTAATAAATGATGCTTTTAGAGCTGGAATTTTTAAACCGGTCATATAATAAATGGGATGAGACCAATGATTTAATTAATGGGATGAGACCAATGATTTAATTAATGGGATGAGACCAATGATTTAATTAATGGGATGAGACCAATGATTTAATTAATGGGATGAGACCAATGATTTAATTAATGGGATGAGACCATTAATTTGTGCAGCTAAGTGTTAATTAAATAATTGAAAGTTCTATTTATAATTTATTGTTTGACATTTTCTTACCATGAAAATCTACCGCTATCCCAGTGAAGTATTTTAAAATACAATTAGAATCAACTGATCGCCAATCCAACAGGTCTATAACCCGTCGTTGTTTTAATGAGCGTTCAATTTCTCATAGTTTCTTGACCTCAGGGGGGAATCATGAGCGAGGGGTGGGGAGAGAAAGGGGGAGGAGGGGAGAGAACCTCTCGGTGTTGATTTAAATCATTAAAAATGACAGCGGCAGTTATTGTTCCCCTCTCACCTACCGCCATTAAAATCTAACCGTGATTACTTCCTCCAGAGTTCACTGGCTGGGGGGGGGGTAATGAAGACATAGGCAAGGGGGGGGGGTACCTCTGTCAATTTTAAGTGTTGCACTGAGACCAACACATGGTGATTATTGGGTGGGAGATAGATTCATAACAAGGTTAGACACGGCCTGGGGTGTGGGAAGTGTGTGAGATGTGGGTAGTGTGTAGAGTATGGACTGTGTGTGGAGTGTGGGTAGTGTGTAGAGCAGGGGTCGGCTAACCATGGCTCGCAAGCCATATATGGCTCTTTTGGTGGCTGCATCTGGCTCGAAGAAAAATGTTCATTATTTTTAAAAAAATTCTTCACACTCCTTTGATCTATATAATTATTGGGGAAAAAATCATTTTATTATTTTAAAAAAACAATAATAAAAAAAAACAATGGTCATAAGTAAATAACATTATCAAATATTTTAATAATTTTTTAAGGCTTACATTCTTGATATACAAAACTGGGAAAACCTGGCAGAGGATAGGTCCATGTGGCGGGCTATAGTGAAAGAAGGATCACTAAGAGCAGAGGAGCAAACTAGGGCAGAAGCAGTCGGGAAAAGAGCGAGGAGAAAGGCCAGGCAACACTTCCTCACTGCTTTCGTGTGTGTGTCATGCAGAAGAGACTGCCACTCAAGGATTGGTCTCATCAGCCACACCAAGAGCTGCAAATAATAAAGATAAATCTATCGTCTTTCGTAGACGGACAGATGCCATACATACATTCTTGAAAGTTTAGAGGCGGGAAAACTTTCGGAGGTCGCATTTTGATTGACCAATCAATTCTATCCGAATAGTAATGAGGAGAGCCAAACGTGATACCATACATGAAATAATCAAGGTTAGGGGTTAGTAACCTTAGGAGAGAGATTTCTATGTAAGGGAGAGAGATTTGGAATTCGGGATCAAAGTATCAAAGTGATCACAGTAATTTATGTGGAATTCGGCTAGCTTTGCTGGCGCTTTAGCTATTGCAAGAAGCCGAAAGACTTTCACAGATTGGGAGTATGCCAAAGCATTCATGCTTGATGTTGCCATGAACCTTTAGATGACTTTTCCAAAATAATTATACGGGTAAAAGAAATGCCTCTGTCGGCAAGAACTGTTCACGATCGTAGCATCGTGATGTCAAATCAAATTGAGGAAATGCAAGTGAAGGACATAAATGCGGCACCGTTTTTCTCTCTCACTTTGGATGAGTCAACAGACGTCAGTAATTTATCCCAGTTCGGCTTGATTCCAAGGTGTGTTGTCCGTGATACATTACATGAGGAAAGTTTTGCTGTTTTTTCTATGAAGGGGACAACAAGAGGGCAGGATTTATTCGGGTCCTTCACTTGTTCGCTAAAGAAAAATATCTACCGATGGATAAACTTGTTTCGGTGTGCCCTGATGGTGCTCCTTGCATGGTGGGGAAAAACAGAGGATTTGTGGCTCTTCTTTGTGAGCATGAAAACAGACGCATCCTAAGCATTCATTGCATCCTACATTAGAAGGCGCTTTGTGCTCAGATGTGTGGCGAGCAGCTTGGTGAGGTGATGTCGCTGGTGGTTCGGGTAGTCAACTTTATTGTTGCCCGAGCATTAAATGATCGCCAGTTTAAAACACTGCTTGATGAGGTTGGGAATAATTATCCTGGTCTGCTTCTGCACAGCAACGTGCATTAGTTGTCAAGGGGGAAAGTGCTCAGCCGATTTGCGCTTGTCTGAGCGAATCCAGACTTTTCTTGAAATGAAGAATGTCGAGCATCCCGAGTTAGCTGACACTGAATGGCTCCTGAAGTTCCATTATCTCGTAGACATGACTGAACATCTAAATCAGCTCAATGTGAAAATGCGTTGGAAATACAATATTATCCCAGCAACAAGCAGTGTTTGCATTTGAAAACAAGCTAGAACTCTTCATCGCCGACATTGAAACAGGTCGTTTACTACACTTTAAAAAACTGGGAGAGTTCAACAATATGTGCACATCAAGTGACCCTGCTCAACATCTTAATATTCAGCAGCTAACAGGCTTGATGTCCAATCTCCTGCAGTCATTTAAAGTGCGCTTTGGAGAATTTCGCGAGCACACCCGTCTTTTCAAGTTCATCACCCATCCACACGATGGGCAGTGGACAGCACTGACCTGAGTGCATCCCCGGAGTCTCCATCAGAGATTTTGAGCTCCAGGTTGCTGGACAGAAGGCCTCAGACATGTGGGTGAATAATTTCAAGTCACTGAATGAAGATTTGGAAAGAATTGTAATACAGCAAGTAGAGTTAGCGAGTCAACACAAGTGGGCAGAAATGAAAAAAAAACGTCAACACCCAGACCAGCTGATTGTCAAAACTTGGAAACGCTACCGGTCACACACCACACACTGCAGCGTGTGAGTATTGCTGTACTGATAATGTTTGGCTCTACGAATGAATGCAAGCAGTCTTTGGAAGTCTCAACACCTGCATGAAGCTTAACCTCACCCCGTATCAACCAGACTACAAAGCCAATACTCATTACTGATTAGTTTAGCAACAGCGTGACAGTGTTATTAAAACGATTTCAGAGTCATAATTATTGTACTTTTAGTGTTGAAATTACACAAAATGCACATATTTACTTGAATTTTTAGTTTTAAACATAATGTATGGCTCTCACAGAATTACTTTTCAAAACATTTTTTGTTTATGGCTCTCTCAGACAAAATGTTTCCCGACCCCTGGTGTAGAGTATGGGCTGTGTGTGGTGTGGGTAGTGTGTAGAGTATGGGCTGTGTGTGGTGTGGGTAGTGTGTAGAGTATGGGCTGTGTGTGGTGTGGGTAGTGTGTAGAGTATGGGCTATGTGTGGTGTGGGTAGTGTGTAGAGTATGGGATGTGTGTGGTGTGGGTAGTGTGTAGAGTATGGGCTGTGCGTGGTGTGGGTAGTGTGTAGAGTATGGGCTGTGTTTGGTGTGGGTAGTGTGTAGAGTATGGGCTGTGTGTGGTGTGGGTAGTGTATAGAGTATGGGCTGTGTGTGGTGTGGGTAGTGTGTAGAGTATGGGATGTGTGTGGTGTGGGTAGTGTGTAGAGTATGGGATGTGTGTGGTGTGGGTAGTGTGTAGAGTATGGGCTGTGTGTGGTGTGGGTAGTGTGTAGAGTATGGGCTGTGTGTGGTGTGGGTAGTGTGTAGAGTATGGTCTGTGTGTGGTGTGGGAAATGTGTAGAGTATGGGCTGTGTGTGGTGTGGGTAGTGTGTAGAGTATGGCCTGTGTGTGGTGTGGGAAATGTGTAGAGTATGGGCTGTGTGTGGTGTGGGTAGTGTGTAGAGTATGGGCTGTGTGTGGGGTGTGGGTAGTGTGTGAGATGTGGGGAGAGTGTAGAGTATGGGCTGTGTGTGGGGTGTGGGCTGTGTGTGGGGTGTGGGAAGTGTGTGAGATGTGGGGAGAGTGTAGAGTATGGGCTGTGTGTGGTGTGTGGGAAGTGTGTGAGATGTGGGGAGTGTGTAGAGTATGGGCTGTGTGTGGGGTGTGGGTAGTGTGTGAGATGTGGGTAGTATGTAGAGTATGGGCTGTGTGTGGGGTGTGGGAAGTGTGTGAGATGTGGGGAGAGTGTAGAGTATGGGCTGTGTGTGGTGTGTGGGAAGTGTGTGAGATGTGGGGAGTGTGTAGAGTATGGGCTGTGTGTGGGGTGTGGGAAGTGTGTGAGATGTGGGTAGTGTATAGAGTATGGGCTGTGTGTGGGGTGAGGGAAGTGTGTGAGATGTGGGCAGTGTGTAGTGTATGGGCTGTGTGTGGGGTGTGGGTAGTGTGTGAGATGTGGTTAGTAAGTAGAGTATGGACTATGTTTGGGGTGTGGGAAGTGTGTGAGATGTAGGGAGTGTGTAGAGTATGGACTGTATGTGGGGTGTGGGAAGTGTGTGAGATGTGGGGAGTGTGTAGAGTATGGGCTGTGTGTGGTGTGGGTAGTGTGTAGAGTATGGGCTGTGTGTGGGGTGTGGGTAGTGTGTGAGATGTGGGTAGTGTGTAGAGTATGGGCTGTGTGTGGGGTGTGGGAAGTGTGTGAGATGTGGGGAGAGTGTAGAGTATGGGCTGTGTGTGATGTGTGGGAAGTGTGTGAGATGTGGGGAGTGTGTAGAGTATGGGCTGTGTGTGGGGTGAGGGAAGTGTGTGAGATGTGGGCAGTGTGTAGAGTATGGGCTGTGTGTGGGGTGTGGGAAGTGTGTGAGATGTGGGTAGTGTGTAGAGTATGGGCTGTGTGTGGTGTGAGGGAAGTGTGTGAGATGTGGCCAGTGTGTAGAGTATGGACTGTGTGTGGGGTGTGGGAAGTGTGTGAGGTGTGGGGAGAGTGTAGAGTATGGGCTGTGTGTGGTGTGTGGGAAGTGTGTGAGATGTGGGCAATGCACAGCTTACTGATAGGACGAAAATCACTGTGTACCAGGCCGGCGTGCTCAGCACACTCCTCTATGGCAGCGAGTGCTGGACGACCTATGCCAAACAAACAAAGCAACTCAACAGCTTCCACTTACGATGCTTGCCAGGATTCTGCACATCAAGTGGCAGGATAAGATCACGAATGTCGAGGTACTCAGAAGGTACTCAGAAGGAGTCATATGCTGAGCATGCACTCAATCCTGAGTGAGATGCGCCTGCGGTGGTTGGGACATGTCCGCATGATGAGCCCGGAGCGCATTCCAAGAGCCTTGCTTTACGGCGAGCTGGCAACTGGTATGCGGAAGAGAGGACGCCCCTGCTTGCGCTTCAAGGATGTCTGCAAGAAAGACATGACTCTGGCGCAGATTGACCATAAAAGGTGGGAGACCATTGCTGTGGAGCGCACCTCCTGGCGGGCAAAAGTGCGCGAGGGCATTCAAGTCGCGGTAGCTTCCCTTACAGCCAGGAGCGAGGAGAAAAGGGCCAGGAGAAAGGGGAAGGGGGTAGAGGAGCAGGAGGAAACGCCATCATCCCATGAGGATGGACGGATGCCATAGAGAGAATAGAGAATCCATACACTTCTTAATTATATTTCAGGTTAACCATCTAGATATCCGAAAATCATATTCGGCACTGACATAGAATATCTGGACTTATAAAAGGCTCCATATCTCAAATAGCTTAAGGCCCCATCAAGTTTAAATCCAGCCCTACACGTACTGCAAAAGATACTATATACTGCAAACATTATTGCTTATACACAGAATTGTAATAATGACGCTAGACATTATTAGCTTGAGGGAAATATTCAATTATCTCCCTCTGGAGAATTATGGGAAGATTTCACACAGAACGAAAGTATTATTTTTTTTTAATATACGGTAAAGTATTATTTGAATCACGTAATAAATGATGCTTTTAGAGCTGGAATTTTTAAACCGGTCATATAATAAATGGGATGAGACCAATGATTTAATTAATGGGATGAGACCAATGATTTAATTAATGGGATGAGACCAATGATTTAATTAATGGGATGAGACCAATGATTTAATTAATGGGATGAGACCAATGATTTAATTAATGGGATGAGACCATTAATTTGTGCAGCTAAGTGTTAATTAAATAATTGAAAGTTCTATTTATAATTTATTGTTTGACATTTTCTTACCATGAAAATCTACCGCTATCCCAGTGAAGTATTTTAAAATACAATTAGAATCAACTGATCGCCAATCCAACAGGTCTATAACCCGTCGTTGTTTTAATGAGCGTTCAATTTCTCATAGTTTCTTGACCTCAGGGGGGAATCATGAGCGAGGGGTGGGGAGAGAAAGGGGGAGGAGGGGAGAGAACCTCTCGGTGTTGATTTAAATCATTAAAAATGACAGCGGCAGTTATTGTTCCCCTCTCACCTACCGCCATTAAAATCTAACCGTGATTACTTCCTCCAGAGTTCACTGGCTGGGGGGGGGGTAATGAAGACATAGGCAAGGGGGGGGGGTACCTCTGTCAATTTTAAGTGTTGCACTGAGACCAACACATGGTGATTATTGGGTGGGAGATAGATTCATAACAAGGTTAGACACGGCCTGGGGTGTGGGAAGTGTGTGAGATGTGGGTAGTGTGTAGAGTATGGACTGTGTGTGGAGTGTGGGTAGTGTGTAGAGCAGGGGTCGGCTAACCATGGCTCGCAAGCCATATATGGCTCTTTTGGTGGCTGCATCTGGCTCGAAGAAAAATGTTCATTATTTTTAAAAAAATTCTTCACACTCCTTTGATCTATATAATTATTGGGGAAAAAATCATTTTATTATTTTAAAAAAACAATAATAAAAAAAAACAATGGTCATAAGTAAATAACATTATCAAATATTTTAATAATTTTTTAAGGCTTACATTCTTGATATACAAAACTGGGAAAACCTGGCAGAGGATAGGTCCATGTGGCGGGCTATAGTGAAAGAAGGATCACTAAGAGCAGAGGAGCAAACTAGGGCAGAAGCAGTCGGGAAAAGAGCGAGGAGAAAGGCCAGGCAACACTTCCTCACTGCTTTCGTGTGTGTGTCATGCAGAAGAGACTGCCACTCAAGGATTGGTCTCATCAGCCACACCAAGAGCTGCAAATAATAAAGATAAATCTATCGTCTTTCGTAGACGGACAGATGCCATACATACATTCTTGAAAGTTTAGAGGCGGGAAAACTTTCGGAGGTCGCATTTTGATTGACCAATCAATTCTATCCGAATAGTAATGAGGAGAGCCAAACGTGATACCATACATGAAATAATCAAGGTTAGGGGTTAGTAACCTTAGGAGAGAGATTTCTATGTAAGGGAGAGAGATTTGGAATTCGGGATCAAAGTATCAAAGTGATCACAGTAATTTATGTGGAATTCGGCTAGCTTTGCTGGCGCTTTAGCTATTGCAAGAAGCCGAAAGACTTTCACAGATTGGGAGTATGCCAAAGCATTCATGCTTGATGTTGCCATGAACCTTTAGATGACTTTTCCAAAATAATTATACGGGTAAAAGAAATGCCTCTGTCGGCAAGAACTGTTCACGATCGTAGCATCGTGATGTCAAATCAAATTGAGGAAATGCAAGTGAAGGACATAAATGCGGCACCGTTTTTCTCTCTCACTTTGGATGAGTCAACAGACGTCAGTAATTTATCCCAGTTCGGCTTGATTCCAAGGTGTGTTGTCCGTGATACATTACATGAGGAAAGTTTTGCTGTTTTTTCTATGAAGGGGACAACAAGAGGGCAGGATTTATTCGGGTCCTTCACTTGTTCGCTAAAGAAAAATATCTACCGATGGATAAACTTGTTTCGGTGTGCCCTGATGGTGCTCCGTGCATGGTGGGGAAAAACAGAGGATTTGTGGCTCTTCTTTGTGAGCATGAAAACAGACGCATCCTAAGCATTCATTGCATCCTACATTAGAAGGCGCTTTGTGCTCAGATGTGTGGCGAGCAGCTTGGTGAGGTGATGTCGCTGGTGGTTCGGGTAGTCAACTTTATTGTTGCCCGAGCATTAAATGATCGCCAGTTTAAAACACTGCTTGATGAGGTTGGGAATAATTATCCTGGTCTGCTTCTGCACAGCAACGTGCATTGGTTGTCAAGGGGGAAAGTGCTCAGCCGATTTGCGCTTGTCTGAGCGAATCCAGACTTTTCTTGAAATGAAGAATGTCGAGCATCCCGAGTTAGCTGACACTGAATGGCTCCTGAAGTTCCATTATCTCGTAGACATGACTGAACATCTAAATCAGCTCAATGTGAAAATGCGTTGGAAATACAATATTATCCCAGCAACAAGCAGTGTTTGCATTTGAAAACAAGCTAGAACTCTTCATCGCCGACATTGAAACAGGTCGTTTACTACACTTTAAAAAACTGGGAGAGTTCAACAATATGTGCACATCAAGTGACCCTGCTCAACATCTTAATATTCAGCAGCTAACAGGCTTGATGTCCAATCTCCTGCAGTCATTTAAAGTGCGCTTTGGAGAATTTCGCGAGCACACCCGTCTTTTCAAGTTCATCACCCATCCACACGATGGGCAGTGGACAGCACTGACCTGAGTGCATCCCCGGAGTCTCCATCAGAGATTTTGAGCTCCAGGTTGCTGGACAGAAGGCCTCAGACATGTGGGTGAATAATTTCAAGTCACTGAATGAAGATTTGGAAAGAATTGTAATACAGCAAGTAGAGTTAGCGAGTCAACACAAGTGGGCAGAAATGAAAAAAAAACGTCAACACCCAGACCAGCTGATTGTCAAAACTTGGAAACGCTACCGGTCACACACCACACACTGCAGCGTGTGAGTATTGCTGTACTGATAATGTTTGGCTCTACGAATGAATGCAAGCAGTCTTTGGAAGTCTCAACACCTGCATGAAGCTTAACCTCACCCCGTATCAACCAGACTACAAAGCCAATACTCATTACTGATTAGTTTAGCAACAGCGTGACAGTGTTATTAAAACGATTTCAGAGTCATAATTATTGTACTTTTAGTGTTGAAATTACACAAAATGCACATATTTACTTGAATTTTTAGTTTTAAACATAATGTATGGCTCTCACAGAATTACTTTTCAAAACATTTTTTGTTTATGGCTCTCTCAGACAAAATGTTTCCCGACCCCTGGTGTAGAGTATGGGCTGTGTGTGGTGTGGGTAGTGTGTAGAGTATGGGCTGTGTGTGGTGTGGGTAGTGTGTAGAGTATGGGCTGTGTGTGGTGTGGGTAGTGTGTAGAGTATGGTCTGTGTGTGGTGTGGGAAATGTGTAGAGTATGGTCTGTGTGTGGTGTGGGAAATGTGTAGAGTATGGGCTGTGTGTGGTGTGGGTAGTGTGTAGAGTATGGCCTGTGTGTGGTGTGGGAAATGTGTAGAGTATGGGCTGTGTGTGGTGTGGGTAGTGTGTAGAGTATGGGCTGTGTGTGGGGTGTGGGTAGTGTGTGAGATGTGGGGAGAGTGTAGAGTATGGGCTGTGTGTGGGGTGTGGGCTGTGTGTGGGGTGTGGGAAGTGTGTGAGATGTGGGGAGAGTGTAGAGTATGGGCTGTGTGTGGTGTGTGGGAAGTGTGTGAGATGTGGGGAGTGTGTAGAGTATGGGCTGTGTGTGGGGTGTGGGTAGTGTGTGAGATGTGGGTAGTATGTAGAGTATGGGCTGTGTGTGGGGTGTGGGAAGTGTGTGAGATGTGGGGAGAGTGTAGAGTATGGGCTGTGTGTGGTGTGTGGGAAGTGTGTGAGATGTGGGGAGTGTGTAGAGTATGGGCTGTGTGTGGGGTGTGGGAAGTGTGTGAGATGTGGGTAGTGTATAGAGTATGGGCTGTGTGTGGGGTGAGGGAAGTGTGTGAGATGTGGGCAGTGTGTAGTGTATGGGCTGTGTGTGGGGTGTGGGTAGTGTGTGAGATGTGGTTAGTAAGTAGAGTATGGACTATGTTTGGGGTGTGGGAAGTGTGTGAGATGTAGGGAGTGTGTAGAGTATGGACTGTATGTGGGGTGTGGGAAGTGTGTGAGATGTGGGGAGTGTGTAGAGTATGGGCTGTGTGTGGTGTGGGTAGTGTGTAGAGTATGGGCTGTGTGTGGGGTGTGGGTAGTGTGTGAGATGTGGGTAGTGTGTAGAGTATGGGCTGTGTGTGGGGTGTGGGAAGTGTGTGAGATGTGGGGAGAGTGTAGAGTATGGGCTGTGTGTGATGTGTGGGAAGTGTGTGAGATGTGGGGAGTGTGTAGAGTATGGGCTGTGTGTGGGGTGAGGGAAGTGTGTGAGATGTGGGCAGTGTGTAGAGTATGGGCTGTGTGTAGGGTGTGGGAAGTGTGTGAGATGTGGGTAGTGTGTAGAGTATGGGCTGTGTGTGGTGTGAGGGAAGTGTGTGAGATGTGGCCAGTGTGTAGAGTATGGACTGTGTGTGGGGTGTGGGAAGTGTGTGAGGTGTGGGGAGAGTGTAGAGTATGGGCTGTGTGTGGTGTGTGGGAAGTGTGTGAGATGTGGGCAATGCACAGCTTACTGATAGGACGAAAATCACTGTGTACCAGGCCGGCGTGCTCAGCACACTCCTCTATGGCAGCGAGTGCTGGACGACCTATGCCAAACAAACAAAGCAACTCAACAGCTTCCACTTACGATGCTTGCCAGGATTCTGCACATCAAGTGGCAGGATAAGATCACGAATGTCGAGGTACTCAGAAGGTACTCAGAAGGAGTCATATGCTGAGCATGCACTCAATCCTGAGTGAGATGCGCCTGCGGTGGTTGGGACATGTCCGCATGATGAGCCCGGAGCGCATTCCAAGAGCCTTGCTTTACGGCGAGCTGGCAACTGGTATGCGGAAGAGAGGACGCCCCTGCTTGCGCTTCAAGGATGTCTGCAAGAAAGACATGACTCTGGCGCAGATTGACCATAAAAGGTGGGAGACCATTGCTGTGGAGCGCACCTCCTGGCGGGCAAAAGTGCGCGAGGGCATTCAAGTCGCGGTAGCTTCCCTTACAGCCAGGAGCGAGGAGAAAAGGGCCAGGAGAAAGGGGAAGGGGGTAGAGGAGCAGGAGGAAACGCCATCATCCCATGAGGATGGACGGATGCCATAGAGAGAATAGAGAATCCATACACTTCTTAATTATATTTCAGGTTAACCATCTAGATATCCGAAAATCATATTCGGCACTGACATAGAATATCTGGACTTATAAAAGGCTCCATATCTCAAATAGCTTAAGGCCCCATCAAGTTTAAATCCAGCCCTACACGTACTGCAAAAGATACTATATACTGCAAACATTATTGCTTATACACAGAATTGTAATAATGACGCTAGACATTATTAGCTTGAGGGAAATATTCAATTATCTCCCTCTGGAGAATTATGGGAAGATTTCACACAGAACGAAAGTATTATTTTTTTTTAATATACGGTAAAGTATTATTTGAATCACGTAATAAATGATGCTTTTAGAGCTGGAATTTTTAAACCGGTCATATAATAAATGGGATGAGACCAATGATTTAATTAATGGGATGAGACCAATGATTTAATTAATGGGATGAGACCAATGATTTAATTAATGGGATGAGACCAATGATTTAATTAATGGGATGAGACCAATGATTTAATTAATGGGATGAGACCATTAATTTGTGCAGCTAAGTGTTAATTAAATAATTGAAAGTTCTATTTATAATTTATTGTTTGACATTTTCTTACCATGAAAATCTACCGCTATCCCAGTGAAGTATTTTAAAATACAATTAGAATCAACTGATCGCCAATCCAACAGGTCTATAACCCGTCGTTGTTTTAATGAGCGTTCAATTTCTCATAGTTTCTTGACCTCAGGGGGAATCATGAGCGAGGGGTGGGGAGAGAAAGGGGGAGGAGGGGAGAGAACCTCTCGGTGTTGATTTAAATCATTAAAAATGACAGCGGCAGTTATTGTTCCCCTCTCACCTACCGCCATTAAAATCTAACCGTGATTACTTCCTCCAGAGTTCACTGGCTGGGGGGGGGGAATGAAGACATAGGCAAGGGGGGGGGGTACCTCTGTCAATTTTAAGTGTTGCACTGAGACCAACACATGGTGATTATTGGGTGGGAGATAGATTCATAACAAGGTTAGACACGGCCTGGGGTGTGGGAAGTGTGTGAGATGTGGGTAGTGTGTAGAGTATGGACTGTGTGTGGAGTGTGGGTAGTGTGTAGAGCAGGGGTCGGCTAACCATGGCTCGCAAGCCATATATGGCTCTTTTGGTGGCTGCATCTGGCTCGAAGAAAAATGTTCATTATTTTTAAAAAAATTCTTCACACTCCTTTGATCTATATAATTATTGGGGAAAAAATCATTTATTATTTTAAAAAAACAATAATAAAAAAAAACAATGGTCATAAGTAAATAACATTATCAAATATTTTAATAATTTTTTAAGGCTTACATTCTTGATATACAAAACTGGGAAAACCTGGCAGAGGATAGGTCCATGTGGCGGGCTATAGTGAAAGAAGGATCACTAAGAGCAGAGGAGCAAACTAGGGCAGAAGCAGTCGGGAAAAGAGCGAGGAGAAAGGCCAGGCAACACTTCCTCACTGCTTTCGTGTGTGTGTCATGCAGAAGAGACTGCCACTCAAGGATTGGTCTCATCAGCCACACCAAGAGCTGCAAATAATAAAGATAAATCTATCGTCTTTCGTAGACGGACAGATGCCATACATACATTCTTGAAAGTTTAGAGGCGGGAAAACTTTCGGAGGTCGCATTTTGATTGACCAATCAATTCTATCCGAATAGTAATGAGGAGAGCCAAACGTGATACCATACATGAAATAATCAAGGTTAGGGGTTAGTAACCTTAGGAGAGAGATTTCTATGTAAGTGAGAGAGATTTGGAATTCGGGATCAAAGTATCAAAGTGATCACATTAATTTATGTGGAATTCGGCTAGCTTTGCTGGCGCTTTAGCTATTGCAAGAAGCCGAAAGACTTTCACAGATTGGGAGTATGCCAAAGCATTCATGCTTGATGTTGCCATGAACCTTTAGATGACTTTTCCAAAATAATTATACGGGTAAAAGAAATGCCTCTGTCGGCAAGAACTGTTCACGATCGTAGCATCGTGATGTCAAATCAAATTGAGGAAATGCAAGTGAAGGACATAAATGCGGCACCGTTTTTCTCTCTCACTTTGGATGAGTCAACAGACGTCAGTAATTTATCCCAGTTCGGCTTGATTCCAAGGTGTGTTGTCCGTGATACATTACATGAGGAAAGTTTTGCTGTTTTTTCTATGAAGGGGACAACAAGAGGGCAGGATTTATTCGGGTCCTTCACTTGTTCGCTAAAGAAAAATATCTACCGATGGATAAACTTGTTTCGGTGTGCCCTGATGGTGCTCCTTGCATGGTGGGGAAAAAGCAGAGGATTTGTGGCTCTTCTTTGTGAGCATGAAAACAGACGCATCCTAAGCATTCATTGCATCCTACATTAGAAGGCGCTTTGTGCTCAGATGTGTGGCGAGCAGCTTGGTGAGGTGATGTCGCTGGTGGTTCGGGTAGTCAACTTTATTGTTGCCCGAGCATTAAATGATCGCCAGTTTAAAACACTGCTTGATGAGGTTGGGAATAATTATCCTGGTCTGCTTCTGCACAGCAACGTGCATTGGTTGTCAAGGGGGAAAGTGCTCAGCCGATTTGCGCTTGTCTGAGCGAATCCAGACTTTTCTTGAAATGAAGAATGTCGAGCATCCCGAGTTAGCTGACACTGAATGGCTCCTGAAGTTCCATTATCTCGTAGACATGACTGAACATCTAAATCAGCTCAATGTGAAAATGCGTTGGAAATACAATATTATCCCAGCAACAAGCAGTGTTTGCATTTGAAAACAAGCTAGAACTCTTCATCGCCGACATTGAAACAGGTCGTTTACTACACTTTAAAAAACTGGGAGAGTTCAACAATATGTGCACATCAAGTGACCCTGCTCAACATCTTAATATTCAGCAGCTAACAGGCTTGATGTCCAATCTCCTGCAGTCATTTAAAGTGCGCTTTGGAGAATTTCGCGAGCACACCCGTCTTTTCAAGTTCATCACCCATCCACACGATGGGCAGTGGACAGCACTGACCTGAGTGCATCCCCGGAGTCTCCATCAGAGATTTTGAGCTCTAGGTTGCTGGACAGAAGGCCTCAGACATGTGGGTGAATAATTTCAAGTCACTGAATGAAGATTTGGAAAGAATTGTAATACAGCAAGTAGAGTTAGCGAGTCAACACAAGTGGGCAGAAATGAAAAAAAAACGTCAACACCCAGACCAGCTGATTGTCAAAACTTGGAAACGCTACCGGTCACACACCACACACTGCAGCGTGTGAGTATTGCTGTACTGATAATGTTTGGCTCTACGAATGAATGCAAGCAGTCTTTGGAAGTCTCAACACCTGCATGAAGCTTAACCTCACCCCGTATCAACCAGACTACAAAGCCAATACTCATTACTGATTAGTTTAGCAACAGCGTGACAGTGTTATTAAAACGATTTCAGAGTCATAATTATTGTACTTTTAGTGTTGAAATTACACAAAATGCACATATTTACTTGAATTTTTAGTTTTAAACATAATGTATGGCTCTCACAGAATTACTTTTCAAAACATTTTTTGTTTATGGCTCTCTCAGACAAAATGTTTCCCGACCCCTGGTGTAGAGTATGGGCTGTGTGTGGTGTGGGTAGTGTGTAGAGTATGGGCTGTGTGTGGTGTGGGTAGTGTGTAGAGTATGGGCTGTGTGTGGTGTGGGTAGTGTGTAGAGTATGGGCTATGTGTGGTGTGGGTAGTGTGTAGAGTATGGGATGTGTGTGGTGTGGGTAGTGTGTAGAGTATGGGCTGTGCGTGGTGTGGGTAGTGTGTAGAGTATGGGCTGTGTTTGGTGTGGGTAGTGTGTAGAGTATGGGCTGTGTGTGGTGTGGGTAGTGTGTAGAGTATGGGCTGTGTGTGGTGTGGGTAGTGTGTAGAGTATGGGATGTGTGTGGTGTGGGTAGTGTGTAGAGTATGGGCTGTGTGTGGGGTGAGGGAAGTGTGTGAGATGTGGGCAGTGTGTAGAGTATGGGCTGTGTGTAGGGTGTGGGAAGTGTGTGAGATGTGGGTAGTGTGTAGAGTATGGGCTGTGTGTGGTGTGAGGGAAGTGTGTGAGATGTGGCCAGTGTGTAGAGTATGGACTGTGTGTGGGGTGTGGGAAGTGTGTGAGGTGTGGGGAGAGTGTAGAGTATGGGCTGTGTGTGGTGTGTGGGAAGTGTGTGAGATGTGGGCAATGCACAGCTTACTGATAGGACGAAAATCACTGTGTACCAGGCCGGCGTGCTCAGCACACTCCTCTATGGCAGCGAGTGCTGGACGACCTATGCCAAACAAACAAAGCAACTCAACAGCTTCCACTTACGATGCTTGCCAGGATTCTGCACATCAAGTGGCAGGATAAGATCACGAATGTCGAGGTACTCAGAAGGTACTCAGAAGGAGTCATATGCTGAGCATGCACTCAATCCTGAGTGAGATGCGCCTGCGGTGGTTGGGACATGTCCGCATGATGAGCCCGGAGCGCATTCCAAGAGCCTTGCTTTACGGCGAGCTGGCAACTGGTATGCGGAAGAGAGGACGCCCCTGCTTGCGCTTCAAGGATGTCTGCAAGAAAGACATGACTCTGGCGCAGATTGACCATAAAAGGTGGGAGACCATTGCTGTGGAGCGCACCTCCTGGCGGGCAAAAGTGCGCGAGGGCATTCAAGTCGCGGTAGCTTCCCTTACAGCCAGGAGCGAGGAGAAAAGGGCCAGGAGAAAGGGGAAGGGGGTAGAGGAGCAGGAGGAAACGCCATCATCCCATGAGGATGGACGGATGCCATAGAGAGAATAGAGAATCCATACACTTCTTAATTATATTTCAGGTTAACCATCTAGATATCCGAAAATCATATTCGGCACTGACATAGAATATCTGGACTTATAAAAGGCTCCATATCTCAAATAGCTTAAGGCCCCATCAAGTTTAAATCCAGCCCTACACGTACTGCAAAAGATACTATATACTGCAAACATTATTGCTTATACACAGAATTGTAATAATGACGCTAGACATTATTAGCTTGAGGGAAATATTCAATTATCTCCCTCTGGAGAATTATGGGAAGATTTCACACAGAACGAAAGTATTATTTTTTTTTAATATACGGTAAAGTATTATTTGAATCACGTAATAAATGATGCTTTTAGAGCTGGAATTTTTAAACCGGTCATATAATAAATGGGATGAGACCAATGATTTAATTAATGGGATGAGACCAATGATTTAATTAATGGGATGAGACCAATGATTTAATTAATGGGATGAGACCAATGATTTAATTAATGGGATGAGACCAATGATTTAATTAATGGGATGAGACCATTAATTTGTGCAGCTAAGTGTTAATTAAATAATTGAAAGTTCTATTTATAATTTATTGTTTGACATTTTCTTACCATGAAAATCTACCGCTATCCCAGTGAAGTATTTTAAAATACAATTAGAATCAACTGATCGCCAATCCAACAGGTCTATAACCCGTCGTTGTTTTAATGAGCGTTCAATTTCTCATAGTTTCTTGACCTCAGGGGGGAATCATGAGCGAGGGGTGGGGAGAGAAAGGGGGAGGAGGGGAGAGAACCTCTCGGTGTTGATTTAAATCATTAAAAATGACAGCGGCAGTTATTGTTCCCCTCTCACCTACCGCCATTAAAATCTAACCGTGATTACTTCCTCCAGAGTTCACTGGCTGGGGGGGGGGAATGAAGACATAGGCAAGGGGGGGGGGTACCTCTGTCAATTTTAAGTGTTGCACTGAGACCAACACATGGTGATTATTGGGTGGGAGATAGATTCATAACAAGGTTAGACACGGCCTGGGGTGTGGGAAGTGTGTGAGATGTGGGTAGTGTGTAGAGTATGGACTGTGTGTGGAGTGTGGGTAGTGTGTAGAGCAGGGGTCGGCTAACCATGGCTCGCAAGCCATATATGGCTCTTTTGGTGGCTGCATCTGGCTCGAAGAAAAATGTTCATTATTTTTAAAAAAATTCTTCACACTCCTTTGATCTATATAATTATTGGGGAAAAAATCATTTTATTATTTTAAAAAAACAATAATAAAAAAAAACAATGGTCATAAGTAAATAACATTATCAAATATTTTAATAATTTTTTAAGGCTTACATTCTTGATATACAAAACTGGGAAAACCTGGCAGAGGATAGGTCCATGTGGCGGGCTATAGTGAAAGAAGGATCACTAAGAGCAGAGGAGCAAACTAGGGCAGAAGCAGTCGGGAAAAGAGCGAGGAGAAAGGCCAGGCAACACTTCCTCACTGCTTTCGTGTGTGTGTCATGCAGAAGAGACTGCCACTCAAGGATTGGTCTCATCAGCCACACCAAGAGCTGCAAATAATAAAGATAAATCTATCGTCTTTCGTAGACGGACAGATGCCATACATACATTCTTGAAAGTTTAGAGGCGGGAAAACTTTCGGAGGTCGCATTTTGATTGACCAATCAATTCTATCCGAATAGTAATGAGGAGAGCCAAACGTGATACCATACATGAAATAATCAAGGTTAGGGGTTAGTAACCTTAGGAGAGAGATTTCTATGTAAGGGAGAGAGATTTGGAATTCGGGATCAAAGTATCAAAGTGATCACAGTAATTTATGTGGAATTCGGCTAGCTTTGCTGGCGCTTTAGCTATTGCAAGAAGCCGAAAGACTTTCACAGATTGGGAGTATGCCAAAGCATTCATGCTTGATGTTGCCATGAACCTTTAGATGACTTTTCCAAAATAATTATACGGGTAAAAGAAATGCCTCTGTCGGCAAGAACTGTTCACGATCGTAGCATCGTGATGTCAAATCAAATTGAGGAAATGCAAGTGAAGGACATAAATGCGGCACCGTTTTTCTCTCTCACTTTGGATGAGTCAACAGACGTCAGTAATTTATCCCAGTTCGGCTTGATTCCAAGGTGTGTTGTCCGTGATACATTACATGAGGAAAGTTTTGCTGTTTTTTCTATGAAGGGGACAACAAGAGGGCAGGATTTATTCGGGTCCTTCACTTGTTCGCTAAAGAAAAATATCTACCGATGGATAAACTTGTTTCGGTGTGCCCTGATGGTGCTCCGTGCATGGTGGGGAAAAACAGAGGATTTGTGGCTCTTCTTTGTGAGCATGAAAACAGACGCATCCTAAGCATTCATTGCATCCTACATTAGAAGGCGCTTTGTGCTCAGATGTGTGGCGAGCAGCTTGGTGAGGTGATGTCGCTGGTGGTTCGGGTAGTCAACTTTATTGTTGCCCGAGCATTAAATGATCGCCAGTTTAAAACACTGCTTGATGAGGTTGGGAATAATTATCCTGGTCTGCTTCTGCACAGCAACGTGCATTGGTTGTCAAGGGGGAAAGTGCTCAGCCGATTTGCGCTTGTCTGAGCGAATCCAGACTTTTCTTGAAATGAAGAATGTCGAGCATCCCGAGTTAGCTGACACTGAATGGCTCCTGAAGTTCCATTATCTCGTAGACATGACTGAACATCTAAATCAGCTCAATGTGAAAATGCGTTGGAAATACAATATTATCCCAGCAACAAGCAGTGTTTGCATTTGAAAACAAGCTAGAACTCTTCATCGCCGACATTGAAACAGGTCGTTTACTACACTTTAAAAAACTGGGAGAGTTCAACAATATGTGCACATCAAGTGACCCTGCTCAACATCTTAATATTCAGCAGCTAACAGGCTTGATGTCCAATCTCCTGCAGTCATTTAAAGTGCGCTTTGGAGAATTTCGCGAGCACACCCGTCTTTTCAAGTTCATCACCCATCCACACGATGGGCAGTGGACAGCACTGACCTGAGTGCATCCCCGGAGTCTCCATCAGAGATTTTGAGCTCCAGGTTGCTGGACAGAAGGCCTCAGACATGTGGGTGAATAATTTCAAGTCACTGAATGAAGATTTGGAAAGAATTGTAATACAGCAAGTAGAGTTAGCGAGTCAACACAAGTGGGCAGAAATGAAAAAAAAACGTCAACACCCAGACCAGCTGATTGTCAAAACTTGGAAACGCTACCGGTCACACACCACACACTGCAGCGTGTGAGTATTGCTGTACTGATAATGTTTGGCTCTACGAATGAATGCAAGCAGTCTTTGGAAGTCTCAACACCTGCATGAAGCTTAACCTCACCCCGTATCAACCAGACTACAAAGCCAATACTCATTACTGATTAGTTTAGCAACAGCGTGACAGTGTTATTAAAACGATTTCAGAGTCATAATTATTGTACTTTTAGTGTTGAAATTACACAAAATGCACATATTTACTTGAATTTTTAGTTTTAAACATAATGTATGGCTCTCACAGAATTACTTTTCAAAACATTTTTTGTTTATGGCTCTCTCAGACAAAATGTTTCCCGACCCCTGGTGTAGAGTATGGGCTGTGTGTGGTGTGGGTAGTGTGTAGAGTATGGGCTGTGTGTGGTGTGGGTAGTGTGTAGAGTATGGGCTGTGTGTGGTGTGGGTAGTGTGTAGAGTATGGGCTATGTGTGGTGTGGGTAGTGTGTAGAGTATGGGATGTGTGTGGTGTGGGTAGTGTGTAGAGTATGGGCTGTGCGTGGTGTGGGTAGTGTGTAGAGTATGGGCTGTGTTTGGTGTGGGTAGTGTGTAGAGTATGGGCTGTGTGTGGTGTGGGTAGTGTGTAGAGTATGGGCTGTGTGTGGTGTGGGTAGTGTGTAGAGTATGGGATGTGTGTGGTGTGGGTAGTGTGTAGAGTATGGGCTGTGTGTGGTGTGGGTAGTGTGTAGAGTATGGGCTGTGTGTGGTGTGGGTAGTGTGTAGAGTATGGGCTGTGTGTGGTGTGGGAAATGTGTAGAGTATGGGCTGTGTGTGGTGTGGGTAGTGTGTAGAGTATGGGCCTGTGTGTGGTGTGGGAAATGTGTAGAGTATGGGCTGTGTGTGGTGTGGGTAGTGTGTAGAGTATGGGCTGTGTGTGGGGTGTGGGTAGTGTGTGAGATGTGGGGAGAGTGTAGAGTATGGGCTGTGTGTGGGGTGTGGGCTGTGTGTGGGGTGTGGGAAGTGTGTGAGATGTGGGGAGAGTGTAGAGTATGGGCTGTGTGTGGTGTGTGGGAAGTGTGTGAGATGTGGGGAGTGTGTAGAGTATGGGCTGTGTGTGGGGTGTGGGTAGTGTGTGAGATGTGGGTAGTATGTAGAGTATGGGCTGTGTGTGGGGTGTGGGAAGTGTGTGAGATGTGGGGAGAGTGTAGAGTATGGGCTGTGTGTGGTGTGTGGGAAGTGTGTGAGATGTGGGGAGTGTGTAGAGTATGGGCTGTGTGTGGGGTGTGGGAAGTGTGTGAGATGTGGGGTAGTGTATAGAGTATGGGCTGTGTGTGGGGTGAGGGAAGTGTGTGAGATGTGGGCAGTGTGTAGAGTATGGGCTGTGTGTGGGGTGTGGGAAGTGTGTGAGATGTGGGTAGTGTGTAGAGTATGGGCTGTGTGTGGTGTGAGGGAAGTGTGTGAGATGTGGCCAGTGTGTAGAGTATGGACTGTGTGTGGGGTGTGGGAAGTGTGTGAGGTGTGGGGAGAGTGTAGAGTATGGGCTGTGTGTGGTGTGTGGGAAGTGTGTGAGATGTGGGCAATGCACAGCTTACTGATAGGACGAAAATCACTGTGTACCAGGCCGGCGTGCTCAGCACACTCCTCTATGGCAGCGAGTGCTGGACGACCTATGCCAAACAAACAAAGCAACTCAACAGCTTCCACTTACGATGCTTGCCAGGATTCTGCACATCAAGTGGCAGGATAAGATCACGAATGTCGAGGTACTCAGAAGGTACTCAGAAGGAGTCATATGCTGAGCATGCACTCAATCCTGAGTGAGATGCGCCTGCGGTGGTTGGGACATGTCCGCAGGATGAGCCCGGAGCGCATTCCAAGAGCCTTGCTTTACGGCGAGCTGGCAACTGGTATGCGGAAGAGAGGACGCCCCTGCTTGCGCTTCAAGGATGTCTGCAAGAAAGACATGACTCTGGCGCAGATTGACCATAAAAGGTGGGAGACCATTGCTGTGGAGCGCACCTCCTGGCGGGCAAAAGTGCGCGAGGGCATTCAAGTCGCGGTAGCTTCCCTTACAGCCAGGAGCGAGGAGAAAAGGGCCAGGAGAAAGGGGAAGGGGGTAGAGGAGCAGGAGGAAACGCCATCATCCCATGAGGATGGACGGATGCCATAGAGAGAATAGAGAATCCATACACTTCTTAATTATATTTCAGGTTAACCATCTAGATATCCGAAAATCATATTCGGCACTGACATAGAATATCTGGACTTATAAAAGGCTCCATATCTCAAATAGCTTAAGGCCCCATCAAGTTTAAATCCAGCCCTACACGTACTGCAAAAGATACTATATACTGCAAACATTATTGCTTATACACAGAATTGTAATAATGACGCTAGACATTATTAGCTTGAGGGAAATATTCAATTATCTCCCTCTGGAGAATTATGGGAAGATTTCACACAGAACGAAAGTATTATTTTTTTTTAATATACGGTAAAGTATTATTTGAATCACGTAATAAATGATGCTTTTAGAGCTGGAATTTTTAAACCGGTCATATAATAAATGGGATGAGACCAATGATTTAATTAATGGGATGAGACCAATGATTTAATTAATGGGATGAGACCAATGATTTAATTAATGGGATGAGACCAATGATTTAATTAATGGGATGAGACCAATGATTTAATTAATGGGATGAGACCATTAATTTGTGCAGCTAAGTGTTAATTAAATAATTGAAAGTTCTATTTATAATTTATTGTTTGACATTTTCTTACCATGAAAATCTACCGCTATCCCAGTGAAGTATTTTAAAATACAATTAGAATCAACTGATCGCCAATCCAACAGGTCTATAACCCGTCGTTGTTTTAATGAGCGTTCAATTTCTCATAGTTTCTTGACCTCAGGGGGGAATCATGAGCGAGGGGTGGGGAGAGAAAGGGGGAGGAGGGGAGAGAACCTCTCGGTGTTGATTTAAATCATTAAAAATGACAGCGGCAGTTATTGTTCCCCTCTCACCTACCGCCATTAAAATCTAACCGTGATTACTTCCTCCAGAGTTCACTGGCTGGGGGGGGGGAATGAAGACATAGGCAAGGGGGGGGGGTACCTCTGTCAATTTTAAGTGTTGCACTGAGACCAACACATGGTGATTATTGGGTGGGAGATAGATTCATAACAAGGTTAGACACGGCCTGGGGTGTGGGAAGTGTGTGAGATGTGGGTAGTGTGTAGAGTATGGACTGTGTGTGGAGTGTGGGTAGTGTGTAGAGCAGGGGTCGGCTAACCATGGCTCGCAAGCCATATATGGCTCTTTTGGTGGCTGCATCTGGCTCGAAGAAAAATGTTCATTATTTTTAAAAAAATTCTTCACACTCCTTTGATCTATATAATTATTGGGGAAAAAATCATTTTATTATTTTAAAAAAACAATAATAAAAAAAAACAATGGTCATAAGTAAATAACATTATCAAATATTTTAATAATTTTTTAAGGCTTACATTCTTGATATACAAAACTGGGAAAACCTGGCAGAGGATAGGTCCATGTGGCGGGCTATAGTGAAAGAAGGATCACTAAGAGCAGAGGAGCAAACTAGGGCAGAAGCAGTCGGGAAAAGAGCGAGGAGAAAGGCCAGGCAACACTTCCTCACTGCTTTCGTGTGTGTGTCATGCAGAAGAGACTGCCACTCAAGGATTGGTCTCATCAGCCACACCAAGAGCTGCAAATAATAAAGATAAATCTATCGTCTTTCGTAGACGGACAGATGCCATACATACATTCTTGAAAGTTTAGAGGCGGGAAAACTTTCGGAGGTCGCATTTTGATTGACCAATCAATTCTATCCGAATAGTAATGAGGAGAGCCAAACGTGATACCATACATGAAATAATCAAGGTTAGGGGTTAGTAACCTTAGGAGAGAGATTTCTATGTAAGGGAGAGAGATTTGGAATTCGGGATCAAAGTATCAAAGTGATCACAGTAATTTATGTGGAATTCGGCTAGCTTTGCTGGCGCTTTAGCTATTGCAAGAAGCCGAAAGACTTTCACAGATTGGGAGTATGCCAAAGCATTCATGCTTGATGTTGCCATGAACCTTTAGATGACTTTTCCAAAATAATTATACGGGTAAAAGAAATGCCTCTGTCGGCAAGAACTGTTCACGATCGTAGCATCGTGATGTCAAATCAAATTGAGGAAATGCAAGTGAAGGACATAAATGCGGCACCGTTTTTCTCTCTCACTTTGGATGAGTCAACAGACGTCAGTAATTTATCCCAGTTCGGCTTGATTCCAAGGTGTGTTGTCCGTGATACATTACATGAGGAAAGTTTTGCTGTTTTTTCTATGAAGGGGACAACAAGAGGGCAGGATTTATTCGGGTCCTTCACTTGTTCGCTAAAGAAAAATATCTACCGATGGATAAACTTGTTTCGGTGTGCCCTGATGGTGCTCCGTGCATGGTGGGGAAAAACAGAGGATTTGTGGCTCTTCTTTGTGAGCATGAAAACAGACGCATCCTAAGCATTCATTGCATCCTACATTAGAAGGCGCTTTGTGCTCAGATGTGTGGCGAGCAGCTTGGTGAGGTGATGTCGCTGGTGGTTCGGGTAGTCAACTTTATTGTTGCCCGAGCATTAAATGATCGCCAGTTTAAAACACTGCTTGATGAGGTTGGGAATAATTATCCTGGTCTGCTTCTGCACAGCAACGTGCATTGGTTGTCAAGGGGGAAAGTGCTCAGCCGATTTGCGCTTGTCTGAGCGAATCCAGACTTTTCTTGAAATGAAGAATGTCGAGCATCCCGAGTTAGCTGACACTGAATGGCTCCTGAAGTTCCATTATCTCGTAGACATGACTGAACATCTAAATCAGCTCAATGTGAAAATGCGTTGGAAATACAATATTATCCCAGCAACAAGCAGTGTTTGCATTTGAAAACAAGCTAGAACTCTTCATCGCCGACATTGAAACAGGTCGTTTACTACACTTTAAAAAACTGGGAGAGTTCAACAATATGTGCACATCAAGTGACCCTGCTCAACATCTTAATATTCAGCAGCTAACAGGCTTGATGTCCAATCTCCTGCAGTCATTTAAAGTGCGCTTTGGAGAATTTCGCGAGCACACCCGTCTTTTCAAGTTCATCACCCATCCACACGATGGGCAGTGGACAGCACTGACCTGAGTGCATCCCCGGAGTCTCCATCAGAGATTTTGAGCTCCAGGTTGCTGGACAGAAGGCCTCAGACATGTGGGTGAATAATTTCAAGTCACTGAATGAAGATTTGGAAAGAATTGTAATACAGCAAGTAGAGTTAGCGAGTCAACACAAGTGGGCAGAAATGAAAAAAAAACGTCAACACCCAGACCAGCTGATTGTCAAAACTTGGAAACGCTACCGGTCACACACCACACACTGCAGCGTGTGAGTATTGCTGTACTGATAATGTTTGGCTCTACGAATGAATGCAAGCAGTCTTTGGAAGTCTCAACACCTGCATGAAGCTTAACCTCACCCCGTATCAACCAGACTACAAAGCCAATACTCATTACTGATTAGTTTAGCAACAGCGTGACAGTGTTATTAAAACGATTTCAGAGTCATAATTATTGTACTTTTAGTGTTGAAATTACACAAAATGCACATATTTACTTGAATTTTTAGTTTTAAACATAATGTATGGCTCTCACAGAATTACTTTTCAAAACATTTTTTGTTTATGGCTCTCTCAGACAAAATGTTTCCCGACCCCTGGTGTAGAGTATGGGCTGTGTGTGGTGTGGGTAGTGTGTAGAGTATGGGCTGTGTGTGGTGTGGGTAGTGTGTAGAGTATGGGCTGTGTGTGGTGTGGGTAGTGTGTAGAGTATGGGCTATGTGTGGTGTGGGTAGTGTGTAGAGTATGGGATGTGTGTGGTGTGGGTAGTGTGTAGAGTATGGGCTGTGCGTGGTGTGGGTAGTGTGTAGAGTATGGGCTGTGTTTGGTGTGGGTAGTGTGTAGAGTATGGGCTGTGTGTGGTGTGGGTAGTGTGTAGAGTATGGGCTGTGTGTGGTGTGGGTAGTGTGTAGAGTATGGGATGTGTGTGGTGTGGGTAGTGTGTAGAGTATGGGATGTGTGTGGTGTGGGTAGTGTGTAGAGTATGGGCTGTGTGTGGTGTGGGTAGTGTGTAGAGTATGGGCTGTGTGTGGTGTGGGTAGTGTGTAGAGTATGGTCTGTGTGTGGTGTGGGAAATGTGTAGAGTATGGGCTGTGTGTGGTGTGGGTAGTGTGTAGAGTATGGCCTGTGTGTGGTGTGGGAAATGTGTAGAGTATGGGCTGTGTGTGGTGTGGGTAGTGTGTAGAGTATGGGCTGTGTGTGGGGTGTGGGTAGTGTGTGGGGTGTGGGAAGTGTGTGAGATGTGGGGAGAGTGTAGAGTATGGGCTGTGTGTGGTGTGTGGGAAGTGTGTGAGATGTGGGGAGTGTGTAGAGTATGGGCTGTGTGAGATGTGGGGAGAGTGTAGAGTATGGGCTGTGTGTGGGGTGTGGGCTGTGTGTGGGGTGTGGGAAGTGTGTGAGATGTGGGGAGAGTGTAGAGTATGGGCTGTGTGTGGTGTGTGGGAAGTGTGTGAGATGTGGGGAGTGTGTAGAGTATGGGCTGTGTGTGGGGTGTGGGAAGTGTGTGAGATGTGGGGAGTGTGTAGAGTATGGGCTGTGTGTGGGGTGTGGGTAGTGTGTGAGATGTGGTTTTAGTAGAGTAGTGTGAGAGTATGGGCTGTGTGTGGGGTGTGGGAAGTGTGTGAGATGTGGGAGTGTGTAGAGTATGGGCTGTGTGTGGGGTGTGGGAAGTGTGTGAGATGTGGGGAGTGTGTAGAGTATGGGCTGTGTGTGGGGTGTGGGTAGTGTGTGAGATGTGGGGTAGTGTGTAGAGTATGGGCTGTGTGTGGGGTGTGGGTAGTGTGTGAGATGTGGGTAGTGTAGAGTATGGGCTGTGTGTGGGGTGTGGGAAGTGTGTGAGATGTGGGGTAGTGTGTAGAGTATGGGCTGTGTGTGGGTGTGTGGGAAGTGTGTGAGATGTGGGGAGTGTGTAGAGTATGGGCTGTGTGTGGGGTGTGGGTAGTGTGTAGAGTATGGGCTGTGTGTGGGGTGTGGGAGTGTGTGAGATGTGGGAGTGTGTAGAGTATGGGCTGTGTGTGGGGTGTGGGAAGTGTGTGAGATGTGGGGTAGTGTGTAGAGTATGGGCTGTGTGTGGTGTGTGGGAAGTGTGTGAGATGTGGGGAGTGTGTAGAGTATGGGCTGTGTGTGGTGTGAGAAGTGTGTGAGATGTGGGAAGTGTGTAGAGTATGGGCTGTGTGTGGTGTGTGGGAAGTGTGTGTGAGATGTGGGGAGTGTGTAGAGTATGGGCTGTGTGTGGTGTGTGGGAAGTGTGTGAGATGTGGGCAGTGTGTAGAGTATGGGCTGTGTGTTGGGTGTGTGGAAGTGTGTGAGATGTGGGGAGAGTGTAGAGTATCGGCTGTGTACGGTGTGTGGGGAGTGTGTGAGATGTGGGGAGTGTGTAGAGTATGGGCTGTGTGTGGTGTGTGGGAAGTGTGTGAGATGTGGGGAGTGTGTAGAGTATGGGCTGTGTGTGGTGTGTGGGTAGTGTGTGAGATGTGGGGAGTGTGTAGAGTATGGGCTGTGTGTGGTGTGTGGGAAGTGTGTGAGATGTGGGGAGTGTGTTAGAGTATGGGCTGTGTGTGGTGTGGGTAGTGTGTAGAGTATAGGGCTGTGTGTGGTGTGGGTAGTGTGTAGAGTATGGGCTGTGTGTGGTGTGTGGGAGTGTGTGAGATGTGGGAGTGTGTAGAGTATGGGCTGTGTGTGGTGTGTGGGTAGTGTGTAGAGTATGGGCTGTGTGTGGTGTGGGTAGTGTGTAGAGTATGGACTGTGTGTGGGGTGAGGGAAGTGTGTAAGATGTGGGCAGTGTGTAAAGTATGGGCTGTGTGTGGGGTGTGGGAAGTGTGTGAGATGTGGGTAGTGTGTAGAGTATGGGCTGTTAGTGGGGTGAGGGAAGTGTGTGAGATGTGGGCAGTGTGTAGAGTATGGACTGTGTGTGGGGTGAGGGAAATGTGTGTTAGATGTGGGCAGTGTGTACAGTATGGGCTGTGTGTGGTGTGTGGGAAGTGTGTGAGATGTGGGGAGTGTGTAGAGTATGGGCTGTGTGTGGGGTGTGGGAAGTGTCTGAGATGTGGGGAGAGTGTAGAGTATGGGCTGTGTGTGGTGTGTGGGAAGTGTGTGAGATGTGGGGAGTGTGTAGAGTATGGGCTGTGTGTGGTGTGGGTAGTGTGTAGAGTATGGGCTGTGTGTGGGGTGTGGGAAGTGTGTGAGATGTGGGGAGTGTGTAGAGTATGGGCTGTGTGTTGGGTGTGGGAAGTGTGTGAGATGTGGGGTGAGTGTAGAGTATGGGCTGTTTGTGGGGTGTGGGTAGTGTGTGAGTTGTGGGGAGAGTGTAGAGTATGGGCTGTGTGTGGGGTGTGGGAAGTGTTTGAGATGTGGGGAGTGTGTAGAGTATGGGCTGTTTTTGGGGTGTGGGAAGTGTGTGAGATGTGGGTAGTGTGTGGGGTGTGTGCAGTGTGTCGTGTGGACAGTGTGTGGGTGTGGATACTGTGTGGGTGTGGTCACTTTGTGGGCGTGTGTGTTGCGAGGTGGATGGAGTCTTTTGGAGAACATCTCTCCATATTTGTGTTCAGTTTCCAACTATATGGACACTCTGTTTTGGGTGATCATTGAAACCCGAAAATGAAGTTAACATGAAGACACAAGTTAATTTCAACCCATTCCATCATGAATTACCTCCCATCTTTCACATTAAAAAAAAATAACCCCTTGCACCATGTATGATCTCCCATCTAACATCAAGCCGTTGTACACCAGATACATTGATTAATATCAGAAATAGACATAGAATATAGACGTTCATTTTTTGGCCCCATCAAATATTTAAAACTCGGCTCGAGGCGACACAACTCCCCAAGGGTCACATATTTAACGAATTAATGTTTGTGTTGCAAGATTGTTATTTGCAGGGCTGAATGTTTATATGGTGATCGTTATTTGCAGGGCTGAGTGTTTTATTTTATGACTCTCTGTGATAGGAGGAAGAGACGCAAATAAATTTCGAGTTTTTATTTTGTGGTGCAACATTAAATGTCATAGTGTGCTGGTACAACATTCGATGACATATTGTGTGGTACAAAATAAAATCATAAAATGTCACAATGCATGGTCTACACCAGTGCTTCTCAAACTTTTTAGTATTGCGGACCAGCAGGAATTTGTTCCATTGCATCAGGGACCGATGCACTATTTTCCTTGCACTGACAATTTTGTCTGTCCTTTTTTTTAGAACATCTGCGGACCGGCAGCGGTCGGCCCACGGACCACCACTTTGTGAAGCTCTGGTCTACACTATATGTCCTAAATTGTGATTTTCTCTAGGCATATTAATCAGATTGACGTTTTTAAACGCATGCCAGCCCTAAAGATCGTCCCTTCAGAAACTTCAGTACATACTACTACATACTAACATTACATAGTATCGTAAAAAGTGCAATGTCACGTCTGCATAAAGTCCAATTCTTTATCCATTTAAAAATAACTATAGAAACATTTATAACTCCCAATTGAAACTGTGGGCACAAATATCGATAATGGTTGATCTAAACATCAAACATTGACACTTTAAAAAATTACCAAAACGAATCCAGACATATTTGTATTTGCAAATCTATATTTTATTGAGATATAAGTATAAAAATTGGATTGGATATATTTCATTTTTGTTTTTATTTTTATGATTATTTTAAAATTAATAATAATGTACCATTTTAAACTTAATGAGACCAACAAAAAACTCAATTGTGTATTTATTGATAGAAGAGTGACAGTTTAAAAGCGTCGCTAGATTAATCGCAGAGGCTAATGCATAAAATATAATCTCAATGTAAATTGTCTTCAAGCAAACATTCATTTCTAAAATATTAATTAAATTTTATAAAGATTTTTTTATCAATAAATATAACTTCAATAGACATTTTTTAAAGCTTCTTTGAGGAAATGGTGAGAAAAATTATTATACATTTTTTTTTCTAAAAATAAACTATTTATCATAAGATGAAAGCAAATATTGATTTTAGTATATCTTCTACATTATAAAATCATTTTTCCTGAATTCAAAACTTCTCTACTAACTTCAATAAACATATATTGTTATTAAGTCATTCATGCACATCCATTCAACATGGATAATCTCATTGGTTTGTTGTAAACCTCTAAACTGGAGTTCCATAGCATCGGATAAAATCAACAGTCACTTCAGGGCAGCCACCCTCCGACGGAAACTCAGCCGAATTAATGGCGTTCTTGTCTATGCCCTTTCCGTACTTGAGGAATTCCTCATGGATCGCCTTCCGACTATTTGGGCGGGTCGGCTTGGCCCCTTCCTCCTGCTTCTTCATCTTGTTGAAGAACTGGGCCTTGGCCGTGCGGATAGCCCGAGTGTCGCAGTCGTCCTCAATCTTCTGGAACATGTTGTTGGTCTTGATGAAATCCTTGAGGTTCACCTGACTCTTGGCGACGTTGGCCGGCGGGCCGTTGGTGGAGTTCTTGACGTCCACGGTGCTCTGCGTGGTGACCACGGGGTCGACGCAGGAGCCGTGTTTGATGTCGTAGGCCTGCGAGAGGATGAGCTGAGAGAACGGGTTCATGGGGCTGTCCGCGCCCTCCTGCGAGTTGTTGAGTAAGCCGACGCCCCTGGGTAACGCATCAACGCGATCGTCCCCACGAGCTGAAACTACGGTGTTCATGGTTGAATGAACAGAAAACTGTTATCAAGTATTTATCAAGGGCTGTCCCACAGGAAACGGTGAATTGGCGACAATGGTCGAGATTGCTATCAAGTGGCTTTCACTCAACAGAACACGGTAAACTGGAGGCGGGTGAGTGCCGGGAGCTGATGACAAAAGAGACGACAAACTTTGCGGTGGCTAATGCTGTGAGACGTTCTGAATTTCACATCAGTCGAGCGGGGCAGCTTAGCAATTATCGATGACTTCATACAAGATAGACCACTTCCGTTTAGGAGGATTTTTAAGAGCGCAAAATTTTGGTGCGTAAAATATGAAGTGCGCTCTTGGCTTTCATGGCATTTACAATAATTGTTATCATAGATTTCATTGACGTCAGTTTCAATATACCAAAAAATGTGAGGGCGTGGTCAATAAGTTATGTTGCTGTGTCACGTGGGCGTGGTTATTAAGATGTTCTATGTCGTGGAGGCGTGATCAAATAAGTTATGATGATATGTCAAGTGGACGTGGTCAATAAGTTGCGTTGCTATGGTATGGGGGCGTGGTCAAAATGTTATGTTGCTGTGTCAAGGGGGCGAGATCAATAAGATATGTTGCTATGGTATGGGGGCGTGGTCAATAAGTTATGTTGCTATGGTATGGGGGCGTGGTCAATAATATGTGTTGCTATATTTTAAAATGTATTAGAATTACTCTCCGAGATAGAAATGTTGGATGTTTTTTATCTGGCCATATAAAACTTGATATCCTTGAGCCTAAATTCTTGTGTAACTTTTGTGATAAAATCATTCTCAAATGTTAGTTGGCCTGCTGGTTTTAAGTCCTTCACTTTTCAACATTTGGATGGCTTGAGTTGATTAATTGAATCAAATAAAATTTTGATTGAACAAACGATAATAAAATGAAACAATGTTACAAAAGAAAATAGACACATGAGATAGTTATTTGAATATGTGCACTTTTAATGTTGGTTCACATTTCAACCAATATGTTAAGGTTCACACACCAGCAAGCAGTTCACGAACACAAGCAACAAGTAGGTCTAATAATATCATAATTAGAAATGGTACCTCGAGTAGAACAGTCTAGTAAACGTGGAACCTTGAATGGATGCTACAAACTCATGCAGTGTCAAAGGAATTTTAGAGTTTAGAATGAAGGAAAGTGTAGTTAAGTAGAAATTTAGTCTTGAATGTATACTAGAAATGTGTGCAATGCAAACATCATGGTTGAGTTTAGAATTAGAATGAAGGAAAGTGTAGTTAAGTAGAAATTTAGTCTTGAATGTATACTAGAAATGTGTGCAATGCAAACATCATGGTTGAGTTTAGAATTAGAATGAAGGAAAGTGTAGTTAAGTAGAAATTTAGTCTTGAATGTATACTAGAAATGTGTGTAATGCAAACATCATGGTTGAGTTTAGAATGTAGGAAAGTGTAGTTAAGTAGAAATGTAGTCTTGAATGTATACTAGAAATGTGTGTAATGCAAACATCATGGTTGAGTTTAGAATGAAGGAAAGTGTAGGTAAGTAGAAATTTAGTCTTGAACTTGAATGTATACTAGAAATGTGTGTAATGCAAACATCATGGTTGAGTTTAGAATGAAGGAAAGTGTAGGTAAGTAGAAATTTAGTCTTGAACTTGAATGTATACTAGAAATGTGTTGTTTTTTTTAATAGTTCAAAACTATTTTCCACATTGCCTACTATTAATGTCCCATGTGGTTTCCACCATGTGGTGTGTTCTTGATTTGATGCGATGGTTTTCTTAGTTCTAAGCTTTGTCTGTGGTCAAGACTGGATGAAATTATTTATTCTAACATTTGGAGCACAAAGTTTTGACAGGAAAATTGTAGACAATTAATGTAATACAAGCTGAAGATCGAATGAACAAAATTAACGGAGAGCTCAGTAAAGAAACAGAAATATTTGAATGGATGGACAATCCAAAGGTAAATAATGGCAATTATGAGTCTCGTTGAAAATTTTGACTAGGCAGGTAAGGGAGCTGATTCAAACACAATCATTATTTACAATCACGTAGGCTCTCTATGTGCAAGATTGGGGTGGGTGTAAGGGAGCTGTTTGATAGTATTCAATCACAATCCCATGTGCCAGGTGGTGAATGTAGAGCCATCTAGATGTCATCTCTTACCATCATCGATTGGGACAAGGCGGTGAATGTAGAGCCACCTAGATGTCATCTCTTACCATCATCGATTGGGACAAGGCGGTGAATGTAGAGCCATCTAGATGTCATGTCTTACCATCATTGATTGGGCAAGGTGGTGATTGTAGAACCATCTAGATGTCATCTCTTACCATCATTGATTGGGACAAGGAGGTGAATGTAGAGCCATCTAGATGTCATCGCTTACCATCATTGATTGGGACAAAGGGCACTATCAGAAATAATGCATCTACAATCCCAACATTAAATACAGGGATGGTGCCTGGCAGATGGAGTTACTGTGATGGTATTTGGTGGTGTTTCAATGATGGTGTCATGCGTATGGTGTTTGGTTGATGTTATCTAAGTACATGTACTGGAATGTGAAACATCATGTCAGCAGAATTGTTTCACAGGATTCAATCAAGTATCTTACATGTATTCCCCAAAGAAGTTAGATAATCCAATGAAATCGTCACTTCATCATTGAGTTACTTCCCATTCCCGATACCCTACTGCATCCATAAAACACATGGCTTCCTTTCACCTCATTTGAATCCCTCCCATCAGTCACCCCCTCAACACTGTTGGAATCAGTTCAATTTCAACATTTATAAATGCAGTAAAAAATAAAAAGCTTTCATGCCCATCTCTGTAACATCTTATATTGAAATGATTGAGACAAGTATAATAATGGACTACACATGGCTAATATCATCAATGAATTTAATCTACACATTTTCAAGAAACAGATGATAGGCCCTGAACAAGTACAGAGCAATGATAATGTACACAATGACTCAAGTGAACATGTTGAACAAGTACAGAGCAATGATAATGTACACAATGAATGAAGTGAACATGTTGATTGTTGCCCAACCCATGAAAACAAAAAATGTAATTATAATAAATTATATACATCATTGGTACTACACAGTCACATGACTCTAGGTAAAGGGAGGAAACCACAATAGTTTAATACAATGGTTATCTAATTTTGGTTAGAGATTAAGTCTTAAAAAAAAGAGCCATGAGAACAAACTCAAATGAAGATAATTTTGTTTAGTGATTGTATAACATTCCATAAAATTATATAAAGAATTTAGCATGTTATATTTTTTAGAGGAATTTTTTTTTAAAATGATATAATTAATGACATTTGACTGTGTCTGTATAATTAAATGAAATGATCACCGATATCAAAACAAGAACTCCATTGTGAAGTTAAGTACTGAAATAACTAGACAACTGATTGCATATTTAGCCCTTGTTTTTTGGTGCTCAGCAACATAAACAGACATGCTTGCTAGCAAAAACACAGACATTCAAAACTCAAAGTGTTACAGCAATAACCCAGTGACAAGTTGAACTAATGTTCAATTGTTATTTTGTTTAATGTACAGGCTGGTAGGCACTGAAAACATAATAAGCACCAGAAGCAATACTAGTAGCTCTTAGATAAAAATTATATTTAGTTCTGTGATGTCTTGTCAGACCTATACATACACTGTTTTAATAACAGATATTTGTTTAACCTAAAAGCCTGATTGCAGTCTCACCCATACTTAGCTTAGATTACTTCCTGGATTGGGGATGCCCAACCTCATTCGACACAGGACACAATTCCTTGGGTCCATAATGTGAACCATCTCAAGGAATGCCTGTGTTTAAACAAGGGCTGCGGAAATCAACTATTAATTTCTCGATTAATCATTACACATTTTATCTATTAAATTTTTATTAAAATAATTTTAATCGATAAAAATTCGATTAAAATGTATAAAATGTAAGAAAATATTTTATTTTTCAAATTTATTAAAAAATATTATTAATTAATAATAATAATTTATATATTTTATAATATACAAACTTCTCCCGCGCATTATTATAATTTATTAATTTATGTAGACGTGCAAATGTAACCAAAAAATGGCGACTAATGACAGCTTCAGCATAGTTAAATTTAAGAATATAAACAAAAAGTTGAGCAAACAATTTGTTTTTAATCTAACTGCGGATGGCAAAGTAGAAGATGGTGAAAAAGTTTACTGTGTTCATTGCCATAAACAGGGGATCAAATACATCGCTGAGGTACCACCTTCAACACAAACATATAAGACAGGGGAAATAACTCAATAAAACAAAAAATGTCAATCACTCGTTTTTGTTGCGTCCCTTGAGATGTTCAGTTTAATGACGTCATAAATTTTAATTTTTGGCTTTAACATTAATCAAAATTAAATCATGAAATTAATCGCTAATTTTTCAAAAGTAACGATTAAATTTAAATTAATCGTTACCAGCCCTAGTTTAAACAGATCAATTAAGTGTCATCTCAGCGTCCAAAGTATACTTACAAGACAACCACAATATACAGACCAATATCTTGGAATACGTAAAGGGCTGACAAACTCAAACCAGACAACTTGAAAGTTATTGCACAAAACACATTCAATACAGACAAAACAAATTCAATACAGACAAAACAAATTCAATACACACAAAACACATTCAATACACACAAAACACATTCAATACACACAAAAGCCAAATGTTTGAAGCAGGGGAAAATGACTGGTCTCTGATCCATGGTCAAATCTGGCTGCTAATGTCTAATTGAACAAAATGTGAGTGAGACTGCAATCAGGTTTATAGATTAGTAGATGAATAACATGTAAACAGGGTATGAGTGAGCCTGACAGAACGTAACAAAAAAGTGTTTAGTTATGTTCTCTCAGGCTCACTCATACCCTGGTTACATGTTCTTCATCTACTAACGCCTAATTGAACATTCTCGGATAAAGTAACGGTTATTTATTAGATCGCCAGATGGAATAAATGTCAGCATTGGTTGTCAGGACTTAAAATGCACACATTTGAATAAGAGCTTCATCATATTCCCAGAATGCAAGTGTGACAAATTGACAGTAAGAATAACTGCTGGATTTATGGCAGGAGTAAACAATTGATAGAGACAAGGGGGGTAATAGGAACATTTTCTTGTATCCTTCAAGATACAGTATCACATCACTTGTGCTGATAAACAGAGGTAATGTTTAGATTTTTGACAAGAATTATAGGATTTATATATTCTTATTATAAAATATATTCTTGTAGCTATAGAAACACACATTTTATAAAGACATTTTGATAATAATAAAAATAAGAGTAAAAAAATTAAATTAAATCATAAGGAGACTGTGGAAAAATATTTGCTCCATCCAATGTATTAAGTTCAATGTAATGCTGGGAATGGATTGGTTCAGCAAACATCCAAATTGATTCACTTCCGAGATAAATGTACTTCCTGACACCTCTGCTGTCAATACTCTCAGGTTGAGATAGAGCCGTCAAGGATCCCTGATCCCCACATCAGATGTGATTGGGGTTGGTTGGGGGGGTCACATATTTTACATGGTCGTATCGGTAGCTGATTTATAAGCAAAGACAATAAAAAACCAACAGGAAATGCTTTAGCTGTTTGCCATTTTCTTGATTTTTTCAAGCCTTGCCTTCAAACTGGTCACATCCACCGACTGCTTGCGTTCCTCCTCTGGTGCCGGGTGACTTGGCCACTGAATCTCCTGAGATAAAGATAATCTCATTAGACATGTACAGATAGCATCCCCTACAGACTCAATTACTTAAAGATAGCCTCCCCTATGATAGCCTCCCCTTTGATATCCTCCCTTATGATAGCCTCTCCTATGATAGCCTCCCCTATGATTGCCTCTCCTATGAACTCAATTCAGTTATGGGGAACTATTTGTTTAATTAAATAAATACATGGGGTGGCCTATTATAAATAAATGGGGTAGCCTATTATATGTGTGGCTCAGTGCTGGTTAACTGATGTGTGGCTCAGTGCTGGCTAACTGATGTGTGGCTCAGTGCTGGCTAACTGATGTGTGGCTCAGTGCTGGTTAACTGATGTGTGGCTCAGTGCTGTCTAAATGACATGTGGCTCAGTGCTGGCGTTCAGCCCCCCCCCTCCACCCACTACCTACCGGTTCAGCCCCCCCCTCCACCCACTACCAAACGGTTCAGCACCCCCCTCCACCTAACGGTTCAGTCCCCCCCCTCCACCCACTACAAACGGTTCAGCCCCCCCTCCACCCACTACCTACCGGTTCAGCCCCCCCCCTCCACCCACTACCTAACGGTTCAGCCCCCCCTGCACCCACTACCAAACGGTTCAGCACCCCCCTCCACCTAACGGTTCAGCCCCCCCCCTCCACCCACTACCTACCGGTTCAGCCCCCCCCTCCACCCACTACCTACCGGTTCAGCCCCCCCCCCTCCACCCACTACCTACCGGTTCAGCCCCCCCTCCACCCACTACCTAACGGTTCAGCCCCCCCCTCCACCCACTACCTAACGGTTCAGCCCCCCCCTCCACCCACTACCTACTGGTTCAGCCCCCCCACCTCCACCCACTACCTACCGGTTCAGCCCCCCCACCTCCACCCACTACCTACCGGTTCAGCCTGGTCAGGTTCATCCATTGAGTTGGCAGAGGTAACCACTTTGGTGCCGGCTGTTTTGTTGCTGTCAATCTGAGGGGGGAGGAGTTTACAGTTAGAGATGTGATGCCCAAAGTGATGAGGACAGATGAATGCCCAAATGTTTAGAACAGATGGATGCCCTAATGATTAGAACAGATGGATGCCCAAATGTTTAGAACAGATGGATGCCCATATGATTAGAACAGATAGATGCCCATATGATTAGAACAGATAGATGCCCAAATGATTAGAACAGATGGATGCCCAAATGTTTAGAACAGATAGATGCCCAAATGATTAGAACAGATGGATGCCCAAATGTTTAGAACAGATGGATGCCCAAATGTTTAGAACAGATAGATGCCCAAATGATTAGAACAGATGGATGCCCAAATGTTTAGAATAGATGGATGCCCAAATGATTAGAACAGATAGATGCCCAAATGATTAGAACAGATAGATGCCCAAATTATTAGAACAGATGGATGCCAAAATGTTTAGAACAGATAGATGCCCATATGATTAGAACAGATAGATGCCCATATGATTAGAACAGATAGATGCCCAAATGATTAGAAAAGATAGATGCCCAAATGATTAGAACAAATGGATTCCCAAATGATTAGTACACAATGATGCCCAAATGATTAGAACAAATGGATGCCCAAAATTTGAGGACAGATGGATGCCTAAATAATATGAGTATAGATCGATATGCCCAATCATATAACGAGCTGTGTTAGCCTTGTTTCTCCGATGATGTTAATGTAATGGAAATTGTTATACAATAAGTAAGACGTGTAAGAGAATACTTTCTTGTAAAATGGAACTGTTTTATATATTAAATTAGCAATCAGAACTTGACGACAGATAAAAACACAGAAGCCTGAGATATACTTGTTATTGGTGGTCACTCATGCGTGCAGGGCAAGCTCAACAACAAGTTATTCATCCTCACCTCAGAGTTGTTACTGTCCAATCCAATTTTGGCCCTCAGACCTCTCAGCTTCTCCCAGTAGAAGTCAACGTTTAAGTCCTGGTCAGATGAACTGGTCACATTGGCCAGATCCTCACTCAAGTTTTGCTGGTAACCTCCTATACTGGAGTTGTCTCCTGGTCAAGTTGGAACACACACAAAAATAAAGGCTGTAGCGTTAATGGCTTTTCTTGACATGATACTATTGGCAGTGTTAGAGAAACAAGGATTTGTTAAGTACATCAGAGTATTGTTATGGCTTTTTGTTACCTGTGATAGTCAGATAGATATTGGCACTGGTTAGAGTGACAAGGATTTGTAAGTACTGTATATACTCGTTCTATAGCCTGTTCGTTCATAAGCCGATCCGACTTTTGGAAGAGAAAAGTATTAAAAGTCTATAACCCGCTAGCAAGCCGACCCCCCAAAAATAATAGGACAGCTTAAACAATATGGTACACATTTTTTTAAAACCACAAGCTAAATCGGTCATTATGATTGTTAACTTTGTACTGCCTATCTTTTTCTTTGTGCTCTATGATAGGCAAGAGTTACCGGTATTTATTTTTAAAACAATTATTTGGTAAACAGTGGCGAAAGCGCGCACATTAAAATTCGTTGTTGAAAACAAAATTTGTAAAACAATTTATTAAAACGTTCAGAAAAATAAATAAAATGATTAAATAATGTAAGTGCAGATGTTTAATGATATATTATAGCTTCTGGTACGGCAGTCAAATCTTGTAGAAATTAGAAAAGAACCTTGATGATCTACAATAACAACACAGGTATACAATATCCATGCAGAAATACGTTAATGACCCGCTCATAAGCAGACCCCCCAAATTTTCCCCCTAGATTTTGTCCAGAAAAGGTCAGCTTGCGAACGAGTATATACGGTACATCAGGGTAATGTTATGGCTTTTTGTTACCTGTGATGGTCAGATAGATATTGTTTTTTTATACAAGTTGGTATCAGTTAGACAGTGTTAGTATATTTAAAATTAAAAAAACGTCAATTTCCCCTTTATTAAGCTTTCAAAACATACACAAAAATGCTACATCCCGTTTTAACCCATTAATTCATTTTTTTAAAATGACTTCTTTCTATAATAGGGACTGGCATGATGTGGTTATTTACTTCTTTGGTATCTAATTTAAAATATTCCCTGAAGGTGATAAGTCCTATTATTAATTTAAACTAAAAAACTAGCTCAATCCATCCATTACTTCTTGTCACATGCTACCCAAGTTCTCTCCCCTCTGAACAAAAGTTCTCTCCCCTACCTCCTGATTTCTTTCCTCTCCTCTCCGCTTCTATGTCACACAACATTTGGCTGATGTATTTCTGGAAGTGGGAAGAGGTTTTCTTCAGGAAGGGCTCCACGTCAGCCTCAGGATACTTCTTCTTGAAGTCAAACAAATCATTGAGTCCCTGTGTTTCATTCAACTTTAAAACATCAGTCAAGTTTATTTCTTGGGTAATAATTATATTAATTACTGTATATTCTGGCGTATAAGATGACTTTTTAACCCCTGAATATTTTCTCAAAAGTACAAGGTAATCTTCTACGCCGGGTATCATTTTATACGCTGTTCTAGCGTATGACCATTCGTTCCGTTCCTCAATTTGATGGACGAGCAGATCGGGAGAGCTGACCAAGCCAATCCAAGCAGACTTTGTATGCAGGTGGAGAGAAAATACATAGCTGCTGTAGTAAGCTGGTTCTGTACAGTAAAATACATAGCTGCTGTAGTAAGCTGGTTCTGTACATTAAAATACATAGCTGCTGTAGTAAGATGGTTCTGTACAGTAAATTACATAGCTGCTGTAGTAAGCTGGTTCTGTACAGTAAAATACATAGCTGCTGTAGTAAGCTGGTTCTGTACAGTAAAATACACAGCTGCTGTAGTAAGCTGGTTCTGTACAGTAAAATACATAGCTGCTGTAGTAAGCTGGTTCTGTACAGTAAAACACATAGCTGCTGTAGTAAGCTGGTTCTGTACAGTAAAATACACAGCTGCTGTAGTAAGCTGGTTCTGTACAGTAAAATACACAGCTGCTGTAGTAAGCTGGTTCTGTACAGTAAAATACACAGCTGCTGTAGTAAGCTGGTTCTGTACAGTAAAATACACAGCTGCTGTAGTAAGCTGGTTCTGTACAGTAAAATACACAGCTGCTGTAGTAAGCTGGTTCTGTACAGTAAAATACACAGCTGCTGTAGTAAGCTGGTTCTGTACAGTAAAATACACAGCTGCTGTAGTAAGCTGGTTCTGTACAGTAAAATACATAGCTGCTGTAGTAAGCTGGTTCTGTACAGTAAAATACATAGCTGCTGTAGTAAGCTGGTTCTGTACAGTAAAATACATAGCTGCTGTAGTAAGCTGGTTCTGTACAGTAAAATACATAGCTGCTGTAGTAAGCTGGTTCTGTACAGTAAAATACATAGCTGCTGTAGTAAGCTGGTTCTGTACAGTAAAATACACAGCTGCTGTAGTAAGCTGGTTCTGTACAGTAAAATACATAGCTGCTGTAGTAAGCTGGTTCTGTACAGTAAAACACATAGCTGCTGTAGTAAGCTGGTTCTGTACAGTAAAATACACAGCTGCTGTAGTAAGCTGGTTCTGTACAGTAAAATACACAGCTGCTGTAGTAAGCTGGTTCTGTACAGTAAAATACACAGCTGCTGTAGTAAGCTGGTTCTGTACAGTAAAATACACAGCTGCTGTAGTAAGCTGGTTCTGTACAGTAAAATACATAGCTGCTGTAGTAAGCTGGTTCTGTACAGTAAAATACATAGCTGCTGTAGTAAGCTGGTTCTGTACAGTAAAATACACAGCTGCTGTAGTAAGCTGGTTCTGTACAGTAAAATACATAGCTGCTGTAGTAAGCTGGTTCTGTACAGTACAGTACAAGTGTCTTTACATACAGCAAAGCAGAAGTATTTTTACCTGTTCATACAGTACAGACCTAGTACCATAATACGGTACACTGTACAACTGGTCAAGATCTCATCCTGTCTCCACCAGCAAGAAGACAGAAAGATGAATTGAAGCCAGTTTCAAACTTAAAGTGTGTTTAAAGAGGGGTGATCTTATACTGCAAAAATAGCTTAAAACCTATATTTTAACGGGAAAAGTAGGGGGGGGGGTCATCTTATACACCAGAATATATACATAAGCACACATGGACAAATCTGCCATTATAAAGTGATATTACAATAACTTGACCTTGTCTCTCTCCCTTCTACTGTCAAAGATATGGAGTGATTAACATGACATGAAATTTAACTCAGAAATTTGTATAGACCTAATAAATATAACATTAATACACCAACATGTTATTATATTTGTCTTTCTGTGTTTACCTCACGAGAATTTTCCTTGGTGCCAATTTTCTTGAATATCTCTGTAAGTAATTCATGTGTCTTGGAAACTTTTTTGCTCTTGGAAGCACTCTTAAAATTGAAAAAATTGAGAGGTTAAAAAACACAAACAGACATAATATAACAGTTCTTGTCTTAAGTTGCAATATTGATAGATGACATGGCATGGAATTTTTTCATTAGGAAGATTATAGCCAGTCGGAATAGAATTTTTAACAAAAAATAAAAACTTTACTCAATCCCGAATCTGGCGCTTAGTGGCACACACTCTCACATTTTTATTTTAGAATAAGAACAAAATATCACTTTACTCAAGATTTGCCGAAATGGTGAGATTTGAATATTTAATTTAAAAAACCAGTAAAAAAACAAGTTTTTGACTATAAATCCTTTATGTACGAGACGTAACTAAAAGAATGTTCATTATAATACGCAGCGCAAGACCATCCAACAATACAAAATTGTAGTTGTGTCGTAAAACATGTTTAATATAATGCGCAACGATTAGGAATATGTTTATAAAAGTGTTTTCAATAAAATACGCACCTTATTGCGCGACAGGAAAGGTTGTTCAATATAATACGCACCGCGACACTCTATCTCAAAAAATTTAACATGATACATAGAAATAAATAAAATAATCTAAAAATTCAATAATTTAATTACAGTACATGCGATCGATCTGAAATTTTGAAACATCGTTTTTATCATCGGCACGAGTCTGCCTGCAAAATTTCAGCTCACTAGCTTATGAGGAAGTGGGTTAAAAATCGATCCAAAGTTTTTTCGACAAACAAGCAAGCAATCGACCAGACACCACGAGTTATTATAAAGGATTTAAAAATGAACTAGTTTCCCTTTGTCTGTCTGTGCTTTAGTGGACATCTATATCTAACATGTAATCACCAAAAAAAGTAATGAGGGTGAGACTGCAATCAGGCTTTCAAATATGTAAATGTATAACATAAAAACAGGGTATTAGTAGGCCTGACAGGACATAACACAACAACGAACTTTTTGGCAAAGAGCCTTCCTCAACAGACAAATAGTACACAAATGAAACGAATATAACAAAATAATAAAAGCACTTAGCTGCGGTGAAATCCAAGTAGTCCAGTAGAGATAAAGTAAGGAGAGAAAAGTAAGAGCTTATATTGGAAAGGATAGGGTGGGTGTGGCCAATCAATCAGCTTGTCAGTGCACCGCCATGGTTTGCACTGACAACCTGATTGATTGGCCACACCCACCCTATCCTTTCCTATATAAGCTCTTACTTTTCTCTCCTTACTTTATCTCTACTGGACTGCTTTGATTTCACCGCAGCTAAGTGTTTTTATTATTTCGTTATATTCGTTTCATTTGTGTGCTATTTGTCCGTTGAGGAAGGCTCTTTGCTGAAACGTTCACTGTTGTGTTACGTCCTGTCAGGCCTACTAATACCCTGTTTTTATGTTATACATTTACCTATGTAATCACCAGAGATGCCAAAAATAAAATTAATGTTCTTTATCTGTAAATTGGAGCTTGATTGTATATTATTAATAAATGAAATTCATTTCTTGATCTTTTATTATTCATTAGTATTAAAACAGTAATAAATATTTTTACCCTTTACAGTCCAATGCGGTTCGGCCTTTTCTACTCCCTGCAACCAAGCAAGGGGAGATAACACTTTCTTAAATTAATGTTCTTTTCCTAATTAATTCATAAAAAATCAACTATTTGTAGGAAAATGAAGGTAAAAATAACTAAGTACAAACAAATGGACACATTTTATATCCATTGGTCTTTAAGGTGTATAATACAAATAATGTTCACATAAAAAATTTCAGAAAACCCCCCCCAAAAATTTTAACACATTTTTCCATGTAATTAGTTTAATTAGATAGATCTCTTATCCATTTTCAAGTCTATTACAACTCTGCTAAAGCAGGCATTATTAGCAGGCACCCTTGCAGAAGTATGAGTCAACCACAGGCATGTTGTGAATGCCAACATTATATTTGTATTTAAAAAAACTTCTTTATTTCAATGGAGAAAACTGGCTGCAAGTAAATTCTTTTTTGTAGCACATTGTACTAGTTGTAGTGCAAACAAAGTTTGTTTTTCTATAGTAATTGTCTGGTATGACTAAGTAAAGTAATCAGATGAAATAGCTTCATCAGGAAAATGTTAATTATGTCTAGGGCCTGTTTGTTTGATAAATGAGGAAAAAAATGACTGCGGAAAAATTAATCGACACTATCGATCCGATTATGGTCTATAGAACCATTTCCATCCATGTCGTATCACTATTTCTATCATTTTTACAAGCTTTTATTTAACTCACACTGTTTGTATGTTGTATCCGTCAAATCTTGTAACGTAAAATTAAACCACTTCTGATGGTCCTAGAGATCTCAAAATTTTACCACAGATAGATCTTGGATGACAATACATTGTATCAAAATTTCAGATCGATTGAATGTACCGTAATTAAATAAATGCATTTTTACGTTTATCTTTATATATAATCTGTATCCGTGCTATTCTTGACTTTCACGTGAATGTCACCGGAGTTCACAACCAGCCATGGATGACGACATTCCAGGTGTTAAACAGCTCAGTAATTCGAAACTAAATCTAAATTGACATGATAATACAAGAGGAACAACTGGTATTTGTGTAGCCTAGTTGGCCCAATTGTTAGCTTGATGGATTTTCGACCTGGAGGTACTGGGTTCAATTTTCAGTTGGGGAAACTTGTTATTTTTTAAATACATAAATTTGTAATTAATAATCTATCTTTTTACCACTATCACATTTAAGTTATAGACAACGAAGTTTGACTAATTAAATTGAGTTGATTATGTCAAAAAATTGATTAAAAATATTTTATTTATCATTGTTTTTATAACTATCACTAGTGTTAATTAAATTATAATCAATAATCATATTAATCACTGCTATATTCATTGAATAAGGAAGCCCCATTACACCTAAGTTCCTTCAATATTTTGTCCATTGCACTAAAATCCCCGTGAAAAAAACGAAATTTCCAAAAAATTGTATAAAATGAGTCCTGCGGTACCCTACCTTCAAACTAGTATCAAAATAAACATCGAAAACAAGGCTCTCTTCCGGTAAAGTTAAAGTCAGTAATGCGCGACGGATATGCGCGCTACGCAACAAAGTAAACAACCTCGATGCGGGCGGGTTTGACGTTATCAGACTGTATGCTTAAGAAAAAAAATGGCGCGTTTTGGGCGCATCGGACTGTAAAGGGTTAAAGATTTTTAAAAAATTATACAATTTTAATCAAAAGCTTAAGGAGGTTACTTCCCTTTCAAAATGAAAATTTAGTAATCATGGAAGAAGTAATACCATCAAAATGAGTTATAAAGGATTTATGATGTACAGGCTCATTATAACTGAGCTTATTATGACTGTAAACAAAAAGACAGATCAATGCCTGGCACATTGATGTGTGGAGAACCATGTTAATATGACTGACAGATCAATGCCTGGCACATTGATGTGTGGAGAACCATGTTAATATGACTGACAGATCAATGCCTGGCACATTGATGTGTGGAGAACCATGTTAATATGACTGACAGATCAATGCCTGGCACATTGATGTGTGGAGAACCATGTTAATATGACTGACAGATCAATGCCTGGCACATTGATGTGTGGAGAACCATGTTAATATGACTGACAGATCAATGCCTGGCACATTGATGTGTGGAGAACCATGTTAATATGACTGACAGATCAATGCCTGGCACATTGATGTGTGGAGAACCATGTTAATATGACTGACAGATCAATGCCTGGCACATTGATGTGTGGAGAACCATGTTAATATGACTGACAGATCAATGCCTGGCACATTGATGTGTGGAGAACCATGTTAATATGACTGACAGATCAATGCCTGGCACATTGATGTGTGGAGAACCATGTTAATATGACTGACAGATCAATGCCTGGCACATTGATGTGTGGAGAACAATGTTAATATGACGGACAGATCAATGCCAGGCACATTGATGCCCGGAGAACCATGTCAATAGACAGGTTTCCACACAATCCATCCAGAAGAGGAGAACTGTACCAACCTTGACCCTTTCTCCACTAGCATCCTCCTGTTTACCACCACTCTTTGACAGCACTGTGTGCAGATACGCCTCAACCTCAGAGTTTTCTGATGCACCAATCAGGCCTGTGTGACTAAGGATCTGGAAACAATTTTAGAAATGAGTTCCATTAAGAAGACTTTTATATTAACGGAGGGTTTCACCTCTACTCATAACAGAATAATCAAACTTGTTTGATCATCATCATCATCATCATCATTGTTGTTAGAAATATGTCAAAACCTTTTGTACCTATAACTGTCAACTTTTTAAAATAAATCTGGTACAAGTACAATATCAAATTTATAACAAGAAATCAAGGAACAACCCTGTTAAATTCGTAGTTAACTAAATTCAATTATTAGCTGATATATTCACCCACTTTGCGGTCCCATTTCTAAGAAGACATTGTTCATGGGCAATCAACTTACCTTGTGCCCTTTGAGTTTGGTCAAGTTATGAAGTAATGTTTTAATGGTCCTAATGGGCATGTCTAAATTTGGTCTGCTCTTCCAACTGGATGTTGGGAACTGCTGGAAGAATAGATGCGCCTCGTACAGAACACTGTCACAGTTCAGTTCATTGATCTTGTCTGGCACTAAGTTCAAGATCTTCCACAGGCACTAGACAAATACACAAAACAGCTATAGGACAAAACTATGGCTGCAGCTTATAGCTATACAACAAAAATATGGCTGCAGCTTATAGCTATAGAACAAAATTATGGCTGCAGCATATAGCTTTAGAAAAAAACTATGTCTGCAGCTTATAGCTATACAACAAAACTATGGCTGCAGCTTACAGCTATAGAACAAAACTATGGCTGCAGCTTATAGCTATAGAACAAAACTATGGCTGCAGCTTATAGCTATACAACAAAACTATGGCTGCAGCTTCATTTTAATACAATGGTAATCATGAATTATTTGTTTAACATTTGTATTGAAGCTTATTCTCAGAAGAGATGCTCACAATTTGTCACATAAAGATCTGAGTTTGGTGTTTGATACACAAGTCTTTATTTACCTTTATGACCAAGTCCAAAAATTTTGAGGAGCACGTCTCACTCTGTAGGCACTCTCTCATCAAGGAAATAATGGCACTGGAGAATGAGAACAATGGTTAATAAGTCATCTCATAGAGCCCTACACGCATGAATCACCAGATAATAAAATAAAGTCTTTCACGGATAATAAAACAAAGTCTCTAGACACTGGAGTCCCCTGATCATCTTATTCAGTCCCTTGATGGTAGACTGGCCAGGTAATCTTATCAAGTCCCTTGATCTGGCCTGACTGGCCAGGTAATCTTATCAAGTTCCTTGATCTGGCCTGACTGGCCAGGTAATCTTATCAAGTCCCTTGATCTGGCCTGACTGGCCAGGTAATCTTATCAAGTTCCTTGATCTGGCCTGACTGGCCAGGTAATCTTATCAAGTTCCTTGATCTGGCCTCACTGGCCAGGTAATCTTATTAAGTCCCTTGATCTGGCCTCACTGGCCAGGTAATCTTATTAAGTCCCTTGATCTGGCCTCACTGGCCAGGTAATCTTATCAAGTCCCTTGATCTGGCCTGAATGGCCAGGTAATCTTATCAATTTCCTAGATGGCGGACTCCCCTGGTCATCTTATTAAGTCACAATGAGTGTATGGGCCACTCACCCGGTAATGAGTGTATGGGTCACTCACCAGGTAATGAGTGTATGGGTCACTCACCAGTAATGTGTGTATGGGTCACTCACCAGGTAATGTGTGTATGGGTCACTCACCAGGTAATGAGTGTATGGGTCACTCACCAGGTAATGTGTGTATGGGTCACTCACCAGGTAATGTGTGTATGGGTCACTCAACAGGTAATGTGTGTATGGGATCTCACCAGGTAATGAGTGTATGGGTCACTCACCAGGTAATGAGTGTATGGATCACTCACCAGGTAATGAGTGTATGGGTCACTCACCAGGTAATGTGTGTAGGATCTGATTTGTTGATAATCTTGACCACAGTGACATTGACAGTTTTGATGATCTGCGGCCCCTCCTCCAGCTGTTCAATCTGTGTGTCCAGCAGGACGGTCAGCAGACTGTGCATGAGGTCTTTGAGGATGTGAGTTGAAGCTTTCTTGCCCATTGTGGTCTTATCAAAAATCTGAGGTACAGAAAACATATGATATGGAAGAAATGAGCCAGAGTTACCATTGGTGTTTAAACAAGTTATAAATTCCTTGTTTAGGCTATTGGAACACTCAATCACTTATCTCTTGTATTTTTTTAAACAATGGTTTTACAATCAAATAGAATTAATCACTGAAGCTAATAGAAACAGACTGAACTTACACAATTGTATATGCTCAACACATAAGACCAGATCTAATTCAACCATTGGCCACTCTTAAGACCAGATCTAATTCAACCATTGGCCATTCATAAGACCAGATCTAATTCAACCATTGGCCATTCATAAGACCAGATCTAATTCAACCATTGGCCACTCATACTCATAAGACCAGATCTAATTCAACCATTGGCCATTCATAAGACCAGATCTAATTCAATCATTGGCCACTCATACTCATAAGACCAGATCTAATTCAACCATTGGCCATTCATAAGACCAGATCTAATTCAATCATTGGCCACTCACACTGAGCAAGGTACTAAGTAGACATCTGTACAGCCTGATGACTTCTCGATTGTCCACTTGTGTGTCCAAAAGATGCTTGCTCAGCCCCATCTTACACTGCATCGTGATCACCACCAGGAGGTTGTCGATGTGGTTGGCCATAACAGCAGCTTTCCTCTCATCTTTGAGCACCACATCAATCTGAAACATAACAATTGACATGACAGTGGACTGAGAGACTGTCAACTGACACATAACTGTGTTAACTAACTGTGTAGAGCTTATCCATTTGTAACATTCAAGGATTTTTTTAAAGTAAAAATATGAAAAAGAAGCACTTAAGTTTTGGAGATCAACTGTTTTATAAACACAATAATAAAAGTTTAAAAAAAAAGAATTTTTAAAGGAAACATTTTCAAGGGAGAAAAATAAACTTTGAAAGGAGACAAGCGAATAATTTTTGGGACATTTTTAAAAACTATGAATTATAAGAAAACGCTGAATTATTTATTATATAAACAAATATAATATTTATTGTTAATTACATTGTAGTAATTTGTATCTTTAATTTAAGATATATCTTGGTATTTATATATATTTAAGTGTGCAATAAACCATTGAAGTATCAATATAAAACCATGCAAAAGTTACTTGTAGTTTTAACTATAGTTGTAAAATTTGCTTGGATCATATGTCACACACTTATACAAATAAATATATAGATAGATTTACATAAGGATTATATATTAAGGATTACTCAATATATAAAAATTCTTTAAAAAGGATGTTGGGGCCATACCTGCGCCAATGCTTTAATACTGGTTCCTATGTCAACGTCAGAGATGAGAGTGACGACGCTGCCAATGCTGGCAGACACATCTGCTGATCCCATAAGTTTGGAAGACACACTCGGAGAAGCAGGTCTTTCCCTAGAGAAAAGAAACATTTAAATGTGAGTGGGAGAGATACCGCATCTCTCTGTGCACAGTGCAGCACAGTTAGGTTTCTCAGTCTAAAAACACAGTTGTTAGTTTTCTCAGTCTAACATCACAGTTGTTAGTTTTCTCAGTCTAGCAGCACAGTTGTTAGTTTCTCAGTCTAACAACACAGTTGTTAGTTTTCTTAGTCTAAGAACACAGTTGTTAGTTTTCTCAGTCTAACAGCACAGTTGTTAGTTTTCTCAGTCTAACACTGTGATTCCCAAAGTGGGCGCTAGCGCCCCCTTGTGGGAGCTGAAGCGTTCCAGGGGGGGCGGTGAAAGCCACGGGTCAATTTGGGGGGCGCTGAAAGCTTAAAAAAGGGAAGAGAAGATTTAGAATAAAATGATTTATGTATTCCGCTTATAAGGTTTAATTTTTCTTTAAAAAACGTTTTGGAAGTTGGTTTGGTTATCGCACACTTCCTCACTGGCATTTAGTGTGGGATTTTTTTTGTGTGGATATGTGCAATAGAGCACTTCCAGACTGCAAGAACATTTGAAATAAAATTAACAGGGATAAAAAAGATAATAAATTTATCAAACAACTGACTTTGACAATGCTCTTTTTAACAGCAACCACACACGATGGCAATGGCTTGCTAGCTTTTTAAAAATATTTTGTTATTGATTGCCAAATCGGGTAAACCTCATACTATTGGTGAAAAACAAATTATACCGGCTATAAGTGAATTAATACGGCCTGTGATACACAAGGAAGAATCTGATCTTAAAAAACATCTATGTTTTCTATTCAATTTGAGGAGTCAACTTTGCCAGGAAATGAAGCTTTACTTTTGTCATAACTTCGGTTCACAAAGGAAGAACAAATTTGCCAAGAATTATTATTTGATAAATATTTGCAAACTGATTCCAACAAGTAACTACAAATAATGGATTTAAATTTAAATTCAAAAGCGGCTGCCAACAATTCTGGATGGAAAAGGAGGTCCTGAAGTTTGGGCTGTAATTTAAAATTTATTAATTACATTTTCTCCATTAAATTTAGTGGAAAGTAGTTTCAGTGCGGTAACTTATTAAAAAAAAAGTGCAAATAGTCAATCGCGGATACTTAAGATTACCGCTGACGAAAATAGAGGCGAGGATTACTAAATTGGTAGCAGCATACTAGGCTCATCTTCTCATTTATATGATTTTGATTTTTAAAAAACCCAACCTATTCTTTAATTGTGGAACCAGGTTACTGGTTATGATTCACATGAATGCATTCAAATTGCAGTCAGTCAAAATCGATCTGTTCTTAGACTTATTTATTTTCATACAAGAAAAAGCTTGCTTATGTGGACCCAAAAAGTGGCAAAAGTGTAGCATTAAAGTTTTTTTAATGTGGAAACGCCGCACCTAGCAAAAGCCCAAAAATCTCTAGCAGAAAAACTAACTTGAACTTCTCCTTCAGGTCATAATCTGCTTTTAGGTTAAGCAGTGCTAACAGTATATCCTCTGGGCTTAATCAGCTTCTGCACTAAATTGCGAACTGAGGATACTGAAGAGTGGTTCCAGGTTCTTGAACTGAACCTCCTTTCAAATTCCATAGCAAAGGCATCCAATTGAGCCTTGTAGTTGTCAGCCGTTTTACCAGAAACGGTTTTCTGTTTCAGCAAATGGGAAATGGCAAAACCTGTTGACACCTGCTTGCCTGGAGAACAGTGAAGAGTTTTGCCTGAAATGATTTAACATACACATATATTTCATGTGCAAACAAGCTATTGCCATGAAGTTTGACATTCAGTTCATTCAAATTTTCCACAATGTCAATGGCAAACATGAAGTCTGACTTCAACTATTCATTAACTATGGAAGTAACAAAATCACAAACAAAACCCTTCATCTCCAGCAACCCCAGACTCAGCCAGCGGACACTGGTGTGGTAGATAATATAATATTCAAAGCTTCAAGCAGTGCTTTTAACACATGTGATTAAGTTCCCTGGCTTTTACAAAGTTTATCATACTAACAACTGCTTGAAATTCAACACAGCCTTACACAGACTTTCCTGATGGTTGCCACAGTGGAGAGGTAGGAGTGTGTGGTCAAGCTGATATTCTGTGATTTTATTGTTCATACTATTTTTCCAGTTAAAGCACACGCTCCATCAGTAGTTACACTTGCCATTTGTTCCACACTAACCCAGTTATTTCAATACAGTTCTCAACAGCATTGAATAAATCCTGGCCTGTAGTTGTTTCTTTGAGTGGTTCAACACTAATTCATTCTTCGTTAAGCTCGAAAAGAGGATTTATTCCCCGTATACATACCAACAATTGTGCTGTTTCTATACATTGGTACTTTAATCCCGTGAGACAGTACCACAAAAAGTCTTGCTTACATCTCGAAGTTTGTGCATCAAATTGTCACTTATTTTTTCAAAACGCCTGATTTTATTTAAGTTCCCTTGATAAAGAAATGGTGTCAAATCATCTTCTGTTCTGGACACATAATGCTTGCTGCATCTGTCAAGCATTTCTTGATGAACTCACTGTTAGAAAAAGACTTTCCGTTTTACGATCTTATGGGATATCTCCAAACTTACTTCGGTTGCAGCATCTTGTATTTAAGATTGTTTGGTGAAAACATTTTGCTGCTTCTTTAAATTATTAACAAAGTTCTTGCGTTTCCCTTTTCTCTCTTGGTTCGTTTAATTGTGCCCGAAATGCAAATATTTTGATTGGTGGTATCTTTTTATGTCGTACGCCTTAAAGACGCTCACACACTTATGGCACAGCAAGCAGGCTGCTTTTCTCCCAACGCTCGTGAAGCAATATTTAACAGTTAATTCATCATTTAATAAAAGAGATTCGTCCACAATCTTACTTTCTTTGGCAGCACTCATTGTTAAATCAACGTCTATTAGCTTTTAAATTACAAATTTTCAAAAACTGTTCGAAATATAAACCGTAAACAAAAGCTAATTCCGGTTGAACTGAAATGTGGTTTCGAATAGGTATGCAGGCCTGCCAACCTGCCAAGAAAAAAAATCTGTAGAGGGGTCCACGCGCGGCGTTGCAGCACCCCACGGCGCTGGTTTAAGAACTACATACTAAATAAATATAAAATAATAAGTTAAATCCATTATCTTTTAATTTAAGTGTCTACAGAACACCACAGAATACTGGAAATGTTTACATTGCATTCAGATACACGAGAGAATAACCATGTTTTTCACATATGAACAGAGGCTACATAGAGTTCAGCTTTCCAGCATTTCCCTAGTGGCCTTTTTGAACTTGAACAGTTCTTTTGTCAATTGAAGTTAGCTTTGCTTTTAGATAAATACTAGTTTTTAGTTAGAAACTTTAGAAAGAGTATCATTCATCTGAATTAACCGAATTAATGATTGCTCTTGTTTCATTGTAATTTTTCTGGAAACATTTCTTTGAATCTGGCATTAAAAAGATAGGTATTAGAAAAATATTTATTTCTTCCAAAAAGTAGGATGGTAAATAAAACTTTCCATCTCATATCTGAATTTCCTATTCCTTCAACAAAATAATAACATAATAACAAAGTAATTGTTAACAGATGTAGATTCACTACTTTTACTTTACTAATCTGCTGCAGTTGTAATTTTTGCATTAAACTATTTTTTATTGTTATTGAACCCACCACTTTCAAAAGATAATTAGGTCTGGCACAGATTGCAAATGTTTCGCCACGACCAGAGGCGAGTGTTTTTCCAAATACTGATACTGTTTCGAAAACGAATGTCCCAATGCCCAATGACGTCTTTTCTTTATTTGTTTAGTTAGACTAGTCTTAGTACTAGTACAAACACTCTGAAGCTCAGTCACTGGGAAACCGTTTTTAGCAGCGCTCCTTACAAATGCATCCATTTTTTTTTAAAGTCACAGAACAGCTGAATTTTTTAAAAAATTTTTTATTAGGCTGGTAAAAGCAATAATGTACGATCGGATGGCCAACGAAGAAATAGTCAGATATCGCGGTTCGCTTGGAATACTTGGATAACGGAAGTACAGGAAAAAACCTAGGAAGTGGAATTTTCATTTTCGAAATACATCACCGCCATTATTAGTATTAGCTTTTTCTTTTTATAATTTTTTCGCATTCGGATTTTTCATGGTGAATTTTTTTTTCTCGGAAAATCGGGAGATTAAGGGTCTTATCGGGATTTCGTAAGCATCGGGTAAAAAGTCCGTATAATCCCGAAAAAATCGGGAGGGTTGGCAGGCCTGGGTATGTTATCAATTAATGACTAATGATTCTGGAGCTATAAAACCGATTACATATCTCTTGATTAGAATCAAATGATGAGAATAAAATTTGAAAAATATATATAAAATTCTAAGCAAAGAAAATTAACATGACATAAGATCGCCACATGTACATGCCTACGGGGCGCATATATTCTGACTGGCCGCATTTAACCTGCGGACTGTAGTGTGCCCCTTCCTGTGTTGAATAATTTTTTTTAAATTCGGGGAGGGGGCGGCGCTGAGGCATATTTTTTTCTGGAAAGTGGGCGGTAGGCCAAAAAGTTTGGGAACCACTGGTCTAACAGCACAGTTGTTAGTTGTCTCAGTCTAACAGCACAGTTGTTAGTTGTCTCAGTCTAACAGCACAGTTGTTAGTTGTCTCAGTCTAACAGCACAGTTGTTAGTTTTCTCAGTCTAACAGCACAGTTGTTAGTTGTCTCAGTCTAACAGCACAGTTGTTAGTTTTCTCAGTCTAACAGCACAGTTGTTAGTTTGTCTCAGTCTAACAGCACAGTTGTTAGTTTTCTCAGTCTAACAGCACAGTTGTTAGTTTTCTCAGTCTAACAGCACAGTTGTTAGTTGTCTCAGTCTAACAGCACAGTTGTTAGTTTTCTCAGTCTAACAGCACAGTTGTTAGTTGTCTCAGTCTAACAGCACAGTTGTTAGTTTTCTCAGTCTAACAGCACAGTTGTTAGTTTTCTCAGTCTAACAGCACAGTTGTTAGTTTTCTCAGTCTAACAGCACAGTTGTTAGTTGTCTCAGTCTAACAGCACAGTTGTTAGTTGTCTCAGTCTAACAGCACAGTTGTTAGTTTTCTCAGTCTAACAGCACAGTTGTTAGTTTTCTCAGTCTAACAGCACAGTTGTTAGTTGTCTCAGTCTAACAACACAGTTGTTAGTTTTCTCAGTCTAACAGCACAGTTGTTAGTTGTCTCAGTCTAACAGCACAGTTGTTAGTTTTCTCAGTCTAACAGCACAGTTGTTAGTTTTCTCAGTCTAACAGCACAGTTGTTAGTTGTCTCAGTCTAACAGCACAGTTGTTAGTTTTCTCAGTCTAACAGCACAGTTGTTAGTTTTCTCAGTCTAACAGCACAGTTGTTAGTTTTCTCAGTCTAACAGCACAGTTGTTAGTTGTCTCAGTCTAACAGCACAGTTGTTAGTTTGTCTCAGTCTAACAGCACAGTTGTTAGTTTTCTCAGTCTAACAGCACAGTTGTTAGTTTTCTCAGTCTAACAGCACAGTTGTTAGTTGTCTCAGTCTAACAGCACAGTTGTTAGTTGTCTCAGTCTAACAGCACAGTTGTTAGTTTGTCTCAGTCTAACAGCACAGTTGTTAGTTTTCTCAGTCTAACAGCACAGTTGTTAGTTTTCTCAGTCTAACAGCACAGTTGTTAGTTGTCTCAGTCTAACAGCACAGTTGTTAGTTTTCTCAGTCTAACAGCACAGTTGTTAGTTGTCTCAGTCTAACAGCACAGTTGTTAGTTTTCTCAGTCTAACAGCACAGTTGTTAGTTGTCTCAGTCTAACAGCACAGTTGTTAGTTGTCTCAGTCTAACAGCACAGTTGTTAGTTTTCTCAGTCTAACAGCACAGTTGTTAGTTTTCTCAGTCTAACAGCACAGTTGTTAGTTGTCTCAGTCTAACAGCACAGTTGTTAGTTTTCTCAGTCTAGCAGCACAGTTGTTAGTTTGTCTCAGTCTAACAGCACAGTTGTTAGTTTTCTCAGTCTAACAGCACAGTTGTTAGTTGTCTCAGTCTAACAGCACAGTTGTTAGTTTTCTCAGTCTAACAGCACAGTTGTTAGTTTTCTCAGTCTAACAGCACAGTTGTTAGTTTTCTCAGTCTAACAGCACAGTTGTTAGTTGTCTCAGTCTAACAGCACAGTTGTTAGTTTGTCTCAGTCTAACAGCACAGTTGTTAGTTTTCTCAGTCTAACAGCACAGTTGTTAGTTTTCTCAGTCTAACAGCACAGTTGTTAGTTGTCTCAGTCTAACAGCACAGTTGTTAGTTGTCTCAGTCTAACAGCACAGTTGTTAGTTGTCTCAGTCTAACAGCACAGTTGTTAGTTTTCTCAGTCTAACAGCACAGTTGTTAGTTTTCTCAGTCTAACAGCACAGTTGTTAGTTGTCTCAGTCTAACAGCACAGTTGTTAGTTTTCTCAGTCTAGCAGCACAGTTGTTAGTTGTCTCAGTCTAACAGCACAGTTGTTAGTTTTCTCAGTCTAACAGCACAGTTGTTAGTTGTCTCAGTCTAACAGCACAGTTGTTAGTTGTCTCAGTCTAACAGCACAGTTGTTAGTTTTCTCAGTCTAACAGCACAGTTGTTAGTTTTCTCAGTCTAACAGCACAGTTGTTAGTTGTCTCAGTCTAACAGCACAGTTGTTAGTTTTCTCAGTCTAGCAGCACAGTTGTTAGTTGTCTCAGTCTAACAGCACAGTTGTTAGTTTTCTCAGTCTAACAGCACAGTTGTTAGTTGTCTCAGTCTAACAGCACAGTTGTTAGTTGTCTCAGTCTAACAGCACAGTTGTTAGTTTTCTCAGTCTAACAGCACAGTTGTTAGTTTTCTCAGTCTAACAGCACAGTTGTTAGTTGTCTCAGTCTAACAGCACAGTTGTTAGTTTTCTCAGTCTAACAGCACAGTTGTTAGTTTTCTCAGTCTAACAGCACAGTTGTTAGTTTTCTCAGTCTAACAGCACAGTTGTTAGTTGTCTCAGTCTAACAGCACAGTTGTTAGTTGTCTCAGTCTAACAGCACAGTTGTTAGTTTTCTCAGTCTAACAGCACAGTTGTTAGTTTTCTCAGTCTAACAGCACAGTTGTTAGTTGTCTCAGTCTAACAGCACAGTTGTTAGTTGTCTCAGTCTAACAGCACAGTTGTTAGTTTTCTCAGTCTAGCAGCACAGTTGTTAGTTTCTCAGTCTAACAACACAGTTGTTAGTTGTCTCAGTCTAACAGCACAGTTTTTAGTTATCTCAGTCTAACAACACAGTTGTTAGTTTTCTCAGTCAAACTGTTTTTTCAATTTGCTGAGATTTTGGCTGTGTATTGAGAGTATTGAAATCAAACTTGATATCTCTAGCAAGTCCTGCAATCGACCTCTGACCTACTTACATGAACTTAGGTTTTGTCACTGGGGCCATGACAGCCTCCAGGTCCATCTCTATAAGGGTCGGCACGACGGGCTCCCAGTTGTCCTCTGGCTCAATGTCCAGCTGGTACGTCCTCTTGATGGGCTCCAGCTTGTTGATGTTGGGCCTGAAAACCAATGTTTACATTATTGACCTCATGTACTTGGTTGAACAAAGTGGATCACTAGGGATTCAATAACAAATGTGCTAGCCTGTATATAATGAGTTGTATAAGATCAGTTGACCCCACTGCAATCAGTCTGTTGGGATAATACTACACATTTCCCTGTTAAAAATGCAACAATTTTAGATGTATACAACTGTTTGCTTGTATTTTTATTTCTCTATAGTCCTTGATAAATGTACAGTATATGTTTAGAAGAGAGATGGTAACATAAGTATGAGATGGTAACATAAGTATGAGTCAATGTTTATGAACTGTCGATTTTCTTCACCAACTCGTCGTCGTCAACAGCCGATGTCTAGATGTGGGTGACATTGTGTTTATAACACTTACTGAGATACCGCTTTGGCTAAGTTTCCTGGTGGCGCTGTCTTTGGTCGTTGTAGCTGTTGTGGCTGCTGTTGGGGTTGAAGTGGTTCCTTAACTGGTTTGGTATCTTTGTTCTTCATGGCTCTCTTTATCCTTTCATCTAAAAGACTTTGTTCTTTGTCATTGAGCTGAACAAGATGGGGAGGCAATACAACTTATTGAGAGAAAATAAAACTTAAAAAGTTCTAAAATGTAGGTTAGATTATGATGTAGTACTGGTTATGGGCCTATTTATGACTTCAAGTGGACCCCATTCAAGCAATAGACTTGAATGGACGTGGAACCAAAACTGAAATATGGCTATCATCATCATCTTCTCTATACCTCAAATTTGTAATAAACAAGAAACATCTCAGGCTAATAATTAATGGATTATAGTAAATTTAACATATGTCTTTTTTGTCTGAGTAAATACTTTAGTATAATGAAGGACATTTCAAATCTGCTATATGCTACCTACAGGCTACAAATTTTATAGTGGCTCGCAAATAAGAAGTTTTAAAAAAAAAGGTCAGAAAAAATTTTTTAAAACTATAAACAACATGTGCAAATAGGGCTATCTACAGTTCTCCAGGTCCGAGGAAACTATTTATGACTCCTCTTTTTTAACTTAGGAAAAAAAATATATAAATTTATAATTAAAAATTATAAAAAATCAATTAGAATTTTTTTTAAATCGCTTACATAGATACCTGTCTATGTATAGTACATTAACAACAAATTTGACCTTGACATTGAAAGGGGGATATATTTGCCTGAATGCCAGGACTTACATTCCCGATGTATTTGTAAACACTCTCCCCAAGGATGGTGTAGGCGATGACGATGGTGTTCAAGGCAGCGTTCCTCACAGCGTTGTCCCTGTCCCCGATCTGGCCAGCGATGATCTTCAGGGCATGAGCTGGGGACGGCTGGCAGACGTTGATGCCATAGTTCTCTATCAGACAACCCAGCTCCTCCAACAGTTCTGAAATAAACAGCCTCATAACATCAGCACCAAGTGTACAGGATTCTATTGTCAGGGACAACAGTGTAGACTGTTAGAATCAGGGACAAGAGTAGAGTTTTATAATGTCAGTGTCAATGTTAGTTTTAAATTATAACATTTAGAGATATCTTATTTTCAAAATATGGGACCTCCTGTAATATCAAATAACCGATGTTGTCAGGTGAAAGATATTTAGATTAAAAGGAAACTATACACTACAACCACCGGGTGATTGGGTGTCTGTGTTGTCAAGGGTAACTTCACAAAGCCAAGGTAAAGGGAGTCAATCCTGATGATAAAATAATAATCTGGAGTTGTGTCCCAATGGCATTATGACAGTGACTCGACAAGCTGCTAGTATATAAAAAAAATATCCCCCAAGCATCTACTTGGGATAACTAATGATTTCTGCTGCTGACAGAGCAATAAGTTACATCAGTAAAAGTTCTAAGTGGTAAAAAAACAAAAAGCAATTCAAGTTAAACAAACCACCACCCCCCACCACCACCAACCCTACCACTACCATCACCACCACCATCATCACCACCACCACTACCATCACCACCACCATCATCACCACCCCTACCATCACCACCACCATCATCACCACCACTACCACTACCATCACCACCACCCCCCCCACAACCACCAAACCCATCAATGTTTAACTAGCTGCTGTACCTGTTCTCTGTTTAGCCACCTTACACTTGAGGCCTTCGATGATAAAGCTGAACATTTTGACAGATGGGTAAATCCTGCACATCTGTTTTAAGATATTCCTCACATCTCGTCTGACATTGTCCTTGGGGTCACCGCTCTAAGGGAAGGAAAAAAAAATGGGCTTTCATCTGGAAATGTTTCAGGGGTCAAAACATAAAGTATTATTATATGGCAATGTTTTATGGCTCAAAAAAGAAAGTCTTATATGGCAATGTTTTATGGCTCAAAAAAGAAAGTCTTATATGGCAATGTTTCATGGCTCAAAAAAGAAAGTCTTATATGGCAATGTTTTATGGCTCAAAAAAGAAAGTCTTATATGGCAATGTTTCATGGCTCAAAAAAGAAAGTCTTATATGGCAATGTTTCATGGCTCAAAAAAGAAAGTCTTATATGGCAATGTTTCATGGCTCAAAAAAGAAAGTCTTATATGGCAATGTTTCATGGCTCAAAAAAGAAAGTCTTATATGGCAATGTTTCATGGCTCATGACAAGTAGACAACATGCAGATTTTACTCTATCAGTTGTTTTTTTAGAACACTTAAAAATGTATCATTATTTGAACAGACACTTTAAGTGTGATGATTATAATCAATGCTCCCTTCAAGTTTTTACAATTTAACAAATGAATTCTGACTGATTTTCTATTTCATAAAAGTTTTTTAAAATTATATAGTAAAAAAAGAAAATGTGAATATTGTTACAAAATATTCTAATTAAATTTAGAATAGTTGTAACTCCAGACATCTAAAATATATCTCTAGGATAAAATTTCAACATTGAATATGACTTAATAATTTAGAGCCAGCATTACGGCAGTTCAAAGTATGAGGTAGGGTATGAATGATATGGCTTTAGTCCAAACCTTCAGTATGAGGTAGGGTATGAATGATATGGCTTTAGTCCAAACCTTCAGTATGAGGTAGGGTATGAATGATATGACTTTAGTCCAAACCATAAGTATGAGGTAGGGTATGAATGATATGACTTTAGTCCAAACGTTAAGTATGAGGTAGGGTATGAATGATATGGCTTTAGTCCAAACCTTAAGTATGAGGTAGGGTATGAATGATATGACTTTAGTCCAAACCTTCAGTATGAGGTAGGGTATGAATTATATGACTTTAGTCCAAACCGTCAGTATGAGGTAGGGTATGAATGATATGGCTTTAGTCCAAACCTTCAGTATGAGGTAGGGTATGAATGATATGGCTTTAGTCCAAACCTTCAGTATGAGGTAGGGTATGAATGATATGGCTTTAGTCCAAACCTTAAGTATGAGGTAGGGTATGAATGATATGACTTTAGTCCAAACCTTCAGTATGAGGTAGGGTATGAATTATATGACTTTAGTCCAAACCGTCAGTATGAGGTAGGGTATGAATGATATGGCTTTAGTCCAAACCTTCAGTATGAGGTAGGGTATGAATGATATGACTTTAGTCCAAACCTTAAGTATGAGGTAGGGTATGAATGATATGACTTTAGTCCAAACCTTAAGTATGAGGTAGGGTATGAATGATATGGCTTTAGTCCAAACCTTAAGTATGAGGTAGGGTATGAATGATATGACTTTAGTCCAAACCTTCAGTATGAGGTAGGGTATGAATGATATGGCTTTAGTCCAAACCTTCAGTATGAGGTAGGGTATGAATGATATGACTTTAGTCCAAACCTTAAGTATGAGGTAGGGTATGAATGATATGACTTTAGTCCAAACCTTAAGTATGAGGTAGGGTATGAATGATATGGCTTTAGTCCAAACCTTAAGTATGAGGTAGGGTATGAATTATATGACTTTAGTCCAAACCGTCAGTATGAGGTAGGGTATGAATGATATTACTTTAGTCCAAACCGTCAGTATGAGGTAGGGTATGAATGATATGACTTTAGTCCAAACCTTAAGTATGAGGTAGGGTATGAATGATATGACTTTAGTCCAAACCTTCAGTATGAGGTAGGGTATGAATGATATGGCTTTAGTCAAAACCTTAAGTATGAGGTAGGTTATGAATGACATGACTTTAGTCCAAACCTTCAGTATGAGGTAGGGTATGAATGATATGACTTTAGTCCAAACCTTCAGCATGAGGTAGGTTATGAATGACATGACTTTAGTCCAAACCTTCAGTATGAGGTAGGTTATGAATGACATGACTTTAGTCCAAACCTTAAGTATGAGGTAGGGTATGAATGATATGATTTTAGTCCAAACCTTAAGTATGAGGTAGGGTATGAATGATATGACTTTAGTCCAAACCTTAAGTATGAGGTAGGGTATGAATGATATGACTGTAGTCCAAACCTTCAGTATGAGGTAGGGTATGAATGATATGACTTTAGTCCAAACCTTCAGTATGAGGTAGGGTATGAATGATATGACTGTAGTCCAAACCTTCAGTATGAGGTAGGGTATGAATGATCCAGCCTCCAAATCACTGAGATGATAATCCTGTGATGCCAACATGTTAAACAACTGCTGTATATAATCCAAGGCTTTGTTCAGCATGCTGGGATTGGTGTCAAAGAAACGGATGGTCAGCCATTTCAGCAATAGGTCAAGGTTGTTGAGGGTTTCCCTCTCCTGAGTCTCAATGCACTGAAAGTCAATTAAAATTCATTAGTATTTGCTGAAGACACTAAAAGTCAGCAAAATAATTTCAATTAATATATTCTAACATTTTTAAATACTCTTCATCAAGGATTATGTCAGCATTTTTTTTTAATAAACTGTCAACAAACAACACTATTAATTCACAATTTACATTTATCCCCAGAATTAGCATTGTGTCCCCAATAAGATTATAGAGATACCACCAGCTACATTTATATTTATCCCCAGAATTAGCATTGTGTCCCCAATAAGATTATAGAGATACCACCAGCTACATTTATATTTATCCCCAGAATTAGCATTGTGTCCCCAATAAGATTATAGAGATACCACCAGCTACATTTATATTTATCCCCAGAATTAGCATTGTGTCCCAAATAAGATTTTAGAGATACCACCAGCTACATTTATATTTCTACCAACTCTTTAAACCAAACAAACAAAAACAGCCATTGTTGTTTAAAAACTTAAACTTTTTTATCTTATTTAAACCAACAGAAAATGACAACAACAAAAAATTATTTGTAAAAAAAACAACTAGAAGTTCCTTTAAAAAATGTACTTAACATTAAAAGACAGAGGACTATCTTGACCAAATATGGGTGAGACTGCAGTCAGGCTTTTAGATAAATAAATATATAAATATTAAAACAGGATAATGAAGTCTAGTCAGGCCTATGCACACCCTGTTTTGGAAACATATATTTGAATATCTGGATCTGTTATATTTAAGAATGTATAAACATGCCTAGAACACTGCCAACCAAGGACATGAATGTGTGAAGACCTATGTTAAAGATATGGCTGCTATAGAACAATGCCAACCAAGGACATGAATGTGTAAAGATCTATGTTAAAGATATGGCCGCTATAGAACAATGGCAACCAAGGACATGAATGTGTGAAGATCTATGTTAAAGATATGGCTGCTATAGAACAATGCAAACCAAGGACATGAATGTGTGAAGATCTATGTTAAAGATATGGCCGCTATAGAACAATGCCAACCAAGGACATGAATGTGTGAAGATCTATGTTAAAGATATGGCCGCTCAGCTCAACATACCTTGATCAGCTGTTCAATGGCCTTGATGTGGTTCTTGAAATCTGCATGGAACAAGTCCACCATGATGGCCCGGTTGAAGTTCTTCTCCATTTGACCTCTGAGCTGTTCAACAAACTCTGCACGTAACTCAATGAAGTTCCACTTTAGAACCTGAAATGACACAAGTGTCAAATTTCAAACGTCTTCAACTTAAGGGCAGAAAAATCTATAATAACAAAACTTTAACATGTGTACCATCATTCTCTTCCTAGCTCTTGACCCACATACCTTCATGGCCTTTTGACCCACATACCTTCATGGCCTTTTGACCCACATACCTTCATGGCCTTTTGACCCACATACCTTCATGGCCTTTTGACCCACATACCTTCATGGCCTTTTGACCCACATACCTTCATGGCCTTTTGACCCACATACCTTCATGGCCTTTTGACCCACATACCTTCATGGCCTTTTGACCCACATACCTTCATGGCCTTTTGACCCACATACCTTCATGGCCTTTTGACCCACATACCTTCATGGCCTTTTGACCCACATACCTTCATGGCCTCTTGACCCACATACCTTCATGGCCTTTTGTCCCACATACCTTCATAGCCTTTTGGCCCACATACCTTCATGGCCTTTTGACCCACATACCTTCATGGCCTTTTGGCCCACATACCTTCATGGCCTTTTGACCCACATACCTTCATGGCCTTTTGACCCACATACCTTTATGGCCTTTTGGCCCACATACCTTCATGGCCTTTTCCTCCTTGACCAACATACCTTCATGGCCTTTTGACCGACATACCTTCATGGCCTTTTGACCCACATACTTTAATGGCCTTTTGACCCACATACTTAAATGGCCTTGTGACCGACATACCTTCATGGCCTTTTGACCCACATACCTTCATGGCCTTTTCCTCCTTGACCCACATACCTTCGTGACCTTTTCCTCCTTGACCCACATACCTTCATGGATGTTCCTCCTTGACCCACATACCTTCATGGATGTTCCTCCTTGACCCACATACCTTCATGGATGTTCCTCCTTGACCCACATACCTTCATGACCTTTTCCTCCTTGACCCACATACCTTCATGGCCTTTTCCTCCTTGACCCACATACCTTCATGGATGTTCCTCCTTGACCCACATACCTTCATGGCCTTTTCCTCCTTGACCCACATACCTTCATGGCCTTTTCCTCCTTGACCCACATACCTTCATGGCCTTTTCCTCATTGACCCACATACCTTCATGGCCTTTTTCCTCATTGACCCACATACCTTCATGGCCTTTTCCTCATTGACCCACATACCTTCATGGCCTTTTCCTCCTTGACCCACATACCTTCATTGCCTTTTCCTCATTGACCCACATACCTTCATGGCCTTTTCCTCATTGACCCACATACCTTCATGGCCTTTTACTCATTGACCCACATAACATCATGGCCTTTTGACCCACATACCTTCATTGCCTTTTGACCCACATACCTTCATGGCCTTTTGACCCACATACCTTCATGGCCTTTTCCTCATTGACCCACATACCTTCATGGCCTTTTGACCCACATACCTTCATGGCCTTTTGACCCACATACCTTCATGGCCTTTTGACCCCCATACCTTCATGGCCTTTTCCTCATTGACCCACATACCTTCATTGCCTTTTGACCCACATACCTTTATGGCCTTTTGACCCACATACCTTCATGGCCTTTTGACCCACATATCTTCGTGGCCTTTTGACCCACATACCTTCATGGCCTTTTCCTCCTTGACCCTCTGATCTTTAGAAACTGTCATGTTCATCAGAGGTCCACAGTCTTCCTCTTCCTTTTTCTTACTGCTGGCAGCTGGTGCAGGCTGAATGGAGCAGAGAAAATCATTGTGAAATGTGGGTGACAGATGGGAGCACAGTAAGAAAATCATTGTGAAATGTGGGTGACAGATGGGAGCACAGTAAGAAAATAATTGTGAAATGTGGGTGACAGATGGGAGCACAGTAAGAAAATCATTGTGAAATGTGGGTGACAGATGGGAGCACAGTAAGAAAATAATTGTGAAATGTGGGTGACAGATGGGAGCACAGTAAGAAAATCATTGTGAAATGTGGGTGACAGATGGGAGCACAGTAAGAAAATAATTGTGAAATGTGGGTGACAGATGGGAGCACAGTAAGAAAATCATTGTGAAATGTGGGTGACAGATGGGAGCACAGTAAGAAAATCATTGTGAAATGTGGGTGACAGATGGGAGCACAGTAAGAAAATCATTGTGAAATGTGGGTGACAGATGGGAGCACAGTAAGAAAATAATTGTGAAATGTGGGTGACAGATGGGAGCACAGTAAGAAAATCATTGTGAAATGTGGGTGACAGATGGGAGCACAGTAAGAAAATCATTGTGAAATGTGGGTGACAGATGGGAGCACAGTAAGAAAATCATTGTGAAATGTGGGTGACAGATGGGAGCACAGTAAGAAAATCATTGTGAAATGTGGGTGACAGATGGGAGCACAGTAAGAAAATCATTGTGAAATGTGGGTGACAGATGGGAGCACAGTAAGAAAATCATTGTGAAATGTGGGTGACAGATGGGAGCACAGTAAGAAAATCATTGTGAAATGTGGGTGACAGATGGGAGCACAGTAAGAAAATCATTGTGAAATGTGGGTGACAGATGGGAGCACAGTAAGAAAATCATTGTGAAATGTGGGTGACAGATGGGAGCACAGTAAGAAAATCATTGTGAAATGTGGGTGACAGATGGGAGCACAGTAAGAAAATCATTGTGAAATGTGGGTGACAGATGGTGTATCTGTATTTACTGTCTTAGGGAACTGCATGCAATATTACTACATTATTAGTGTATTAATGAGTAAGAGTGTTTTTAGAAAGTGTTTGGCAACATTTAGTACCGAATATAATCTCATACATAGGCGTTTTAAAAATGCATTCCATATTTGCGGTTTTTCACCATTCGCGGATGGGTAAAGAAGATAACCCTAAAAAATAACAAGGGAAGACTTAATAGCTGTTGTTTAAGTAAATATAGTGATCAGTGTGTGTACAGCTGTTTGTCTACATCTGATAGAAGGGATTTCGCCATTTACATTTAAGGCAAACTCTCACCTTCCCTTTTCCTTTGACGACTTTGACTGTACAGCTGTTTGTCTACATCTAATAGAAGGGATTTCGCCATTTACATTTAAGGCAAACTCTCACCTTCCCTTTTCCTTTGACGACTTTGGCTTTGCTCTCTACTTTGACAGGCCTGTCTGCGGGCTCATCATCCATATCCGCATCGTCTGACTTGGCTGATATGCTGGAAGTGGATGGGGCCGGCTTGATGGTAGCCTTCTGGGGCGCAGCTGCCGGGGCCGCCTTCTTGGGAGCCGTCTTGGCAGGTTTAGCTGGGATCTCTAGCTTGGCTTTCTCTAGTAGAGGCTGAATCTGATCTTTGGTGGCAGGCTGGCTCAAGGAAATGAAAGCAATTGTACTCAATAACATGTTGTTTTTAAAAAAATGAAATTAAATGACATCAGGTTTTCAAGTTATTTTAGAAGTCATGTCCAATGATACAGCCTCCTCTATTTGTATTTGGTATAACTGATGTCTACCCAAGTCTTCTTGTTTCTACATAGCTTGATATAACCAATTACTTATCAGTACAGGAGGGATGAATATCCCTACCATGCTCAATTCATGTTTAGTAAAGTATTTTGCATCATGTGAACTTTTATACTTTTTATACAACATCACATGCTAACCTTGCACTTTCCCAGAGCTTTCAAGAAAGGTTCATATCCTGTATGGATCATCATTGGCACAAGCACATCTCCTGCACGTTTTCGGACATCAGCATTTCTGTCCTCCAGGCATGTCAGTATGTTAGGGATTATTGCCCTTATCTCTACAGGCAGCTGCTTGTGAGTCGGCAGTCTGTCTGCCAACCATCCCAGGAGCTGGATGAAATATTTCATTTTACACAAATTTAAAGCAAAATATTTTCTGTTTAAACTTTTTTTATTATACACTTCAATAAAGTACAAAGAAAGGAACTGTTTAACTCATGTTTGAAAGTCTTTTAAAGAGAATTCTGGGCTGAGTTAAGTACATGGGAGCTCACTGGGCATTAATATGACACTGAGTCATCACATTGAGGCCACCAGCAACTCTCATAAATATGACAGAGTCATCACATTGAGGCCACCAGCACCTCTCATTAATATGACACTGAGTCATCACATTGAGGCCACCAGCACCTCTCATAAATATGACACTGAGTCATCACATTGAGGCCACCAGCACCTCTCATTAATATGACACTGAGTCATCACATTGAGGCCACCAGCACCTCTCATTAATATGACACTGAGTCATCACATTGAGGCCACCAGCACCTCTCATTAATATGACACTGAGTCATCACATTGAGGCCACCAGCAACTCTCATTAATATGACACTGAGTCATCACATTGAGGCCACCAGCACCTCTCATTAATATGACACTGAGTCATCACATTGAGGCCACCAGCACCTCTCATTAATATGACACTGAGTCATCACATTGAGGCCACCAGCAACTCTCATAAATATGACACTGAGTCATCACATTGAGGCCACCAGCACCTCTCATTAATATGACACTGAGTCATCACATTGAGGCCACCAGCACCTCTCATTAATATGACACTGAGTCATCACATTGAGGCCACCAGCACCTCTCATAAATATGACAGAGTCATCACATTGAGGCCACCCAAACCTCTCATTAATATGACACTGAGTCATCACCTTGAGGCCACCAGCACCTCTCATAAATATGACACTGAGTCATCACCTTGAGGCCACCAGCACCTCTCATAAATATGACACTGTCATCACCTTGAGGCCACCAGCACCTCTCATAAATATGACACTGAGTCATCACCTTGAGGCCACCAGCACCTCTCATAAATATGACACTGAGTCATCACATTGAGGCCACCAGCACCTCTCATAAATATGACACTGAGTCATCAACTTGAGGCCTCCTTAAAGTTTCTCTAAATAGTTTCCTATTTCTTTATGTTATAATTCCACTACAAAAAAACAAGGCTTAAAATCTGTCCTCATGGTGGCCAAGTTGGCTGACATATCCACATGAAATCTTGCAGTAAGAAATAATGACCTATTGCTATATTGATGGTAAATATTTAGTACAAGAAGTGGGTAAATTGAGGTAATGCAGTGCCAAAAGAAGAGAAAAAGGCAGTCAGTTAAAATGGGGATGTAAGAGTCCCAAGCAACTCAAAGAACAAGTCTGGAAAAGGGGAACTGGTGACTAACTATTGTAACTAGGGACAGGACTGAACTTACTTCTGCTCTGAGGAAAGGGTTCTCTGTCTTGAGGGCATCTAAGAAGGCTTCACTCTCCACCAGCGGCAACATTGTGGCGTGTTCCACCCAAACATTCAAACACGCTATAACCTTCTCTCTCAAGGCTGGCTGTAAGGTCAATGTGGACACAATAGCAATTAATATAGTTGGCCTTGTTACATGAGTTTATCAAATTAATATAGCTGGCCTCTTCACATGAGTTTATTAAATAGATTCCTAACATATGATACATGAGTTTAGGAACTATTATATTTAAAGGTCCTGTTTAAAGGTCACTAAATAAAACATTCAACACACCAAAATATAACAAATATTTCCCAACATGGATACATAGAAACCAATCAGAAAGTTTAAGCATTAAAAATTGATTTGTTTTTTCACTGCCCCTAGTTTCAGAGCCAGCAATGTTTTTCTCCAGTTTATGAATGCACCATGTTGTTGAAGGTTAGCTCACCTTGGAGTCAGCCAAGCACATCAGAAGGCCAGGGCCAATGACTTTAAAAGGTCCTTTACAATGTGACCCCAAGGATGTGGCCAGGGTTGAACAGATCCCTATGGTCGTCATTTGCTGTGGAACAATCACAACAGATGTCAAGATTTGTATGCACATGGATGATTATTTAAAATAGAGATGAATGATTTTATTTGAGAAATAACATAAACAGAGATAGATATAAAAGATAAACAAGAGTTAAATATATAAGATAAACAGAGTTAGATACAGAATGTTAAGTCATTAAGAGAGTTATAACAGGGAACTTGGTATTACTCACCAGATTTTTATTAGATTCTCCAAGACGAGCTTTCAGGGCCTCAGGAAGAGATCCTAGATTCGGCGTGACAAACTTTGCTTCTTGCAAAATATTGATCACTTTTTGCAAACCCTCTCCTCGTACTTTCCAGTTTTTGTCGGTCAACTCCGTTAAAAGCTCGTCAGTTATTTTTTCACTGTTAAATAAAAGAGTACATGAACCAAAGTGGAAGAAACAAGCTGGAGCATTTATAAACTTTACAGGCCTGCCAACCTGCCAAGAAAAAAAATCTGTAGAGGGGTCCACGCGCGGCGTTGCGGCACCCCACGGCACTGATTTAAGGACTACATACTAAATAAATATAAAGTAATAAGTTAAATCCATTATCTTTTAATTTAAGTGTCTACAGAACACCACAGAATACTCGAAATGTTTACATTGCATTCAGATACACGAGAGAATAACCGTGTTTTTCACATATGATCATATGAACAGAGGCTGCATAGAGTTCAGCTTTCCAGCATTTCCCTAGTAGCCTTTTTGAACTTTCGTCAATTGAAGTTAGCTTTGCTTTTAGATAAATATTAGTTTTTAGTTAGAAACTTTAGAAAGAGTATCATTCATCTGAATTAACCGAATTAATGATTGCTCTTGTTTCATTGTAATTTTTCTGGAAACATTTCTTTGACTCTGGCATTAAAAAGATAGGTATTAGAAAAATCTTTATTTCTTCCGAAAAGTAAGGTGGTAAATAAAACTTCCCATCTCATATCTGAATTTCCTATTCATTCAACAATAATTTATTAAAAATAATAACAAAGTAATTGTTAATAGATGTAGATTCACTACTTTTACTTTACTAATCAGCAGTTGTAATTTTTGCATTAAACTATTTTTTATTGTTATTGAACCCACCACTTTCAAAAGATAATTAGGTCTGGCACAGATTGCAAATGTTTCGCCACGGCCACAGGCGAGAGTTTTTCCAAATACTGATACTGTTTCGAAAACGAATGTCCGAATGACGTCTTTTCTTTATTTGTTTAGTTAGACTAGTCTTAGTACTAGTACTAACACTCTGAAGCTCAGTCACTGGAAAACCGTTTTTAGCAGCGTTCCTTACAAATGTATCCATTTTTTTTTAAAGTCACAGAACAGCTGAATTTTTTTTTATTAGGCTGGTAAAAGGAATAATGTACGATCGGATGGCCAACGAAGAAATAGTTAGATATTGCAGTTCGCTTGGATAACGGAAGTACAGGAAAAAACCTAGGAAGTGGCATTTTCATTTTCGAAATACATCACCGCCATTATTAGTAATAGCCTTTTCTTTTTATAATTTTTTCGCATTCGGATTTTTGAAGGGTGAATTATTTTTTTTAGGAAAATCGGAAGATCTTATCGGAATTTCGTAAGCATGGGTAAAAAATCCGTATAATTCCGATAAAATCGGGAGGGTTGGCAGCCTGACTTTATTAGGGGTCGCCCAATTCTTATTACTAATAATCCCAACAACATAAAGATTGTGGACCTATTGATTTCTTTTGGTCATAAATATATATAATATACCTTTAATTTTCAAGGACATGTCCAGTTACCTTATGTCAGTCCTGGTTGTTTTAGTTACCTTATGTCAGTCCTGGTTGTTTTAGTTAACTTATGTCAGTCCTAGTTGTTTTAGTTACCTTATGTCAGTCCTGGTTGTTTTAGTTACCTTATGTCAGTCCTGGTTGTTTTAGTTACCTTATGTCAGTCCTGGTTGTTTTAGTTACCTTATGTCAGTCCTGGTTGTTTTAGTTACCTTATGTCAGTCCTGGGTAATAAGTCCTGTACAACAGCATCTCCGCTACCGTCTTCCTCATCCTCCCCTCCATCCGCCTGGTCCTCATCTTCATTGTCGTTACCATCACCCATGATTTTCCTCGTTGGTGCTGCTGGCTTCACATCTTTCATCTGGTGGGCACATAGAATGGATGAGGATAAAAACATGTTACTAGACATGACTGAACACTGGGTGTATACAGTGCCTAGTTTATATCCCTAATGTTTACCTTCTGGAACTCGGCATCAATCTGCTGCAGGAGGGCTGGCTTCTCATTCTCAAAGAACATCCTGAGTGGGTCTCCCATGTAGGTGTACATGACACCAAGCAGGGAAATGCCAGCCAGCCTAACACCCTGTGGTACAAGATAACAACACTTGAAGCATGTTGACAAGAGAGAGTAAATATATATGTTTTTAAAACAGAGTATGTATAGGCCTGACAAGATGTCACATAACGGCTGACATTTGATTGGTCAATAATTAGTACAAGACAATAACCACTTAGTATCCACTTACTGGGTTGGTTGCTGCTAAAGCCTTGCTGATGGTTGTGATTAATGCTTTGACACTCACTCTGTGGTTGGAATAAATTAGTGATAAAATTAGGTGGAACTAAACCAACCTAGACCTTAACAAACATAACTACATTCAATACTTGTGTTGTCTGAATGTCTAGCTAGACCTTAACAAACATAACTACATTCAATACTTGTGTTATCTGAATGTCTAGCTAGACCTTAACAAACATAACTACATTCAATACTTGTGTTGTCTGAATGTCTAGCTAGACCTTAACAAACATAACTACATTCAATACTTGTGTTGTCTGAATGTCTAGCTAGACCTTAACAAACATAACTATATTCAATACTTGTGTTGTCTGAATGTCTGGCTAGACCTTAACAAACATAACTACATTCAATACTTGTGTTGTCTGAATGTCTGGCTAGACCTTAACAAACATAACTACATTCAATACTTGGGTTATCTGAATGTCTAGCTAGACCTTAACAAACATAACTACATTCAATACTTGTGTTATCTGAATGTCTAGCTAGACCTTAACAAACATAACTACATTCAATACTTGTGTTATCTGAATGTCTAGCTAGACCTTAACAAACATAACTACATTCAATACTTGTGTTGTCTGAATGTCTAGCTAGACCTTAACAAACATAACTACATTCAATACTTGTGTTATCTGAATGTCTAGCTAGACCTTAACAAACATAACTACATTCAATACTTGTGTTATCTGAATGTCTAGCTAGACCTTAACAAACATAACTACATTCAATACTTGTGTTATCTGAATGTCTAGCTAGACCTTAACAAACATAACTATATTCAATACTTGTGTTGTCTGAATGTCTAGCTAGACCTTAACAAACATAACTACATTCAATACTTGTGTTATCTGAATGTCTAGCTAGACCTTAACAAACATAACTACATTCAATACTTGTGTTATCTGAATGTCTAGCTAGACCTTAACAAACATAACTATATTCAATACTTGTGTTGTCTGAATGTCTGGCTAGACCTTAACAAACATAACTACATTCAATACTTGTGTTATCTGAATGTCTAGCTAGACCTTAACAAACATAACTATATTCAATACTTGTGTTGTCTGAATGTCTGGCTAGACCTTAACAAACATAACTACATTCAATACTTGTGTTGTCTGAATGTCTGGCTAGACCTTAACAAACATAACTACATTCAATACTTGTGTTGTCTGAATGTCTGGCTAGACCTTAACAAACATAACTATATTCAATACTTGTGTTGTCTGAATGTCTGGCTAGACCTTAACAAACATAACTACATTCAATACTTGTGTTGTCTGAATGTCTGGCTAGACCTTAACAAACATAACTATATTCAATACTTGTGTTGTCTGAATGTCTGGCTAGACCTTAACAAACATAACTACATTCAATACTTGTGTTGTCTGAATGTCTGGCTAGACCTTAACAAACATAACTACATTCAATACTTGTGTTGTCTGAATGTCTGGCTAGACCTTAACAAACATAACTATATTCAATACTTGTGTTGTCTGAATGTCTGGCTAGACCTTAACAAACATAACTACATTCAATACTTGTGTTGTCTGAATGTCTGGATAGACCTTAACAAACATAACTATATTCAATACTTGTGTTGTCTGAATGTCTGGCTAGACCTTAACAAACATAACTACATTCAATACTTGTGTTGTCTGAATGTCTGGCTAGACCTTAACAAACATAACTACATTCAATACTTGTGTTATCTGAATGTCTAGCTAGACCTTAACAAACATAACTATATTCAATACTTGTGTTGTCTGAATGTCTAGCTAGACCTTAACAAACATAACTACATTCAATACTTGTGTTATCTGAATGTCTAGCTAGACCTTAACAAACATAACTACATTCAATACTTGTGTTGTCTGAATGTCTGGCTAGACCTTAACAAACATAACTACATTCAATACTTGTGTTGTCTGAATGTCTGGCTAGACCTTAACAAACATAACTACATTCAATACTTGTGTTGTCTGAATGTCTAGCTAGACCTTAACAAACATAACTACATTCAATACTTGTGTTGTCTGAATGTCTGGCTAGACCTTAACAAACATAACTACATTCAATACTTGTGTTGTCTGAATGTCTAGCTAGACCTTAACAAACATAACTACATTCAATACTTGTGTTGTCTTAATGTCTAGCTAGACCTTAACAAACATAACTACATTCAATACTTGTGTTGTCTGAATGTCTAGCTAGACCTTAACAAACATAACTACATTCAATACTTGTGTTGTCTGAATGTCTGGCTAGACCTTAACAATCATAACTACATTCAATACTTGTGTTGTCTGAATGTCTAGCTAAACCTTAACAATCAACATCAAATTCAATACTTGTGTTGTCCAAAGGTCTAAACAGGCAAATGTGTATATAATGTTCCAGTGCTGAGTATCAAAAGTATCTACAGTACCAGTCCTAGTCTACCTAATGATCTACTGTCTACAGTACCAGTACAAGTCTTCCTAGTGTATCTATCATCTATGTATTATTTTATCTAATCTACAACTCCAGAACACCCCCCCACCCCCCCCAGTTTCAAGTGTATCTAAAGTAACAAGATGTCGTACATACTTGAGGCCAAACTCTTGAATAGCTGTTGTCAGCCAAGTCAATGTCTCCTGCTGATTCTTAGGATTCTTCTGTTCGAATGCACGAGTCATCACCTGAAAGATAACATCGGGGAAAATATCATTTGTACACAATTCTCTCAATTTTAAAAAAAATCAGTTTCCCCACATGTCACGTCACTGCAATCCAGGACTGGGCCATGAAATAAAATTACTGCTTTGCTAAGCAAAGAAAAAAACTTTTAAAAATGTGAAAATTCATATTTGCTCTATGTTACTTATAGGCCAGTCAAGGCTATAAAAAAATTTTGTGAACCACAAAGGAAAATAAAAATAGGAAATACTGGAAATGGTCATGAAAAATAATTTTTTTAAAATTAAAATTAATCAAATTATGTTGTCACGTAATTTTTGTATTTTAACTTTTTAAAATTCCACTAGAGAAATCATTAAAAAATCTTAAATTCTCTATAATTTGTTTCACTAGAGAAATCATTTTAAAAATCTTAACTTCTCTATAATTTGTTTCACTAGAGAAATCATTTAAAAAATCTTAACTTCTCTATAATTTGTTTCACTAGAGAAATCATTTTAAAAATCTTAACTTCTCTATAATTTGTTTCACTAGAGAAATCATAAAAAAAATCTTAACTTCTCTATAATTTGTTTCACTAGAGAAATCATTTAAAAAATCTTAACTTCTCTATAATTTGTTTCACTAGAGAAATCATTTAAAAAATCTTAAATTCTCTATAATTTGTTTCACTAGAGAAATCATTTAAAAAATCTTAAATTCTCTATAATTTGTTTCACTAGAGAAATCATTTTAAAAATCTTAACTTCTCTATAATTTGTTAAAAAGATAAGACAGACCTCTATGCTAACGTAATCCAGACCCACAGCTTCTGACATGGCTGTCAAGCACTCCTTGGCCACGCCTCCATTTTTAGCATCGCCCAGCTTGTCCACAACTTCTGTTAGAACAAACTCGGCACACCTTTTTGAAAATCTGGCATTGCGTGCCAAGTGGACAATCAGCTCCAACTTCAACTTGAGAACCTGGAGTAGACCCAAATATGCTGCAATACGGAATCTTCTAAACCAAGCTTCAATGGCTCAGCCTCATTCTAACCCATTATGTTAAAAAAATTTAATTGAATACAAGAAAGACTATATGAAAATAATATTAGACTAAGGGACTATCAACAAATGACATTACATTATGTGTGTTTTTGTTTTGTCACAAAATGTATACACCCTCACATTACATCATCACAAATTTTGGACAATCCCTACTCCCATGCATAAGGTCATTTACAGATTAGAGCAGGGGTGGCCAGATCAGTAGTAACTGAGAGCCATTTTAAAATATCAAAAATTGTTGAGAGCCGCATTGTTGCAGTATGGGTTTTTAAACCTGGTTTGGAAATCTTCCATTAATCATTGTAACACAGTGTTGTCCAACCGGTGTGCCGCGAGAAAATTTTAGTGTGCCGCGAAAGATTTCAAAAATACCATAAATTGCTAGGCTTTTCGAACCTTCAAGTTTTGAAAAAAAATATCCTTAACCGAAAAAGAATTGAATAAAAACGTTTCATGTTTGTATTGTTCTGGTTGTGAGAATCTCTTGAAAGCTACAAAATTTCTCTCCTCCATTGGGAATAAATATCTGTTGTAAGTTAATAAAAACCCTTTCCTGCTGTCCACTTTTTAAAAACTTTTAATTACAGACGGCTATGGACAATTTTTTGAAGAGAAGCCAGAAGGATTCCAGCGAGCATCAAAATGGAGAGAGAGCTGCGAAATCCAAGAAGAATGTTACCAAACGGAAATATCACGAGGAATATCTTGAGTATGGTTTCATACAATGTGCAAATGATCCTTCTCTTCCGTTTTGTCTTAATTGTAACATGGCATTGTCCAACGAGTCCATGAACCCCAGTAAACTGAAGCAGCATCTGAACTCAAATCATCCAGGATTGAAAGACAAGCCGAAAAGTTATTTCGCATCCATTCGGTCCAACTTAGAGCAGCAATAAAAAAATAATGAAGAAATTTTCCTCAATTCCTGTCTATAAAATTGCGAATCTTTTGGTCAAACAAAAGAAATCTCATTTGGACGCTGAGACAATCATATTGCTGTCTTTACGAATCGCAGTTGAGACTATGGAGTTGGGACCCGATGCTGTTGAAAAAATAAATAAGATTCCACTGTCTCACCTGACGATGGGACGTCGGATTGCTGACAGTTCGACAGATTTGGACAATCAAATTAAAGAGCATTTTGCGGAAGCCGACGGCATCCAAAAGCTCTCGGCAATGCAAATCGATGAAAGTACTGACATCGGCGGAAAGGCGCAACTGCTCGCATACGTCACACGTGAAAGACTGCAGATGATAGACAGAGAAACGAGAGTTTGCTTATCCAGCAATGAGCCGCGCTTTGAGCTCATCTGCTCCAAAGAAAATGCTCAAGTATCTCATTAATTATGAAACATATTTTGAATAAACACTGATTTCTTGTTTTTTTGTGAGGTGTGCCGCGCAAATTTTTTACCAGTTTAGTGTGCCGTGAACGATTTTAGGTTGGACAACACTGTTGTAACACATCTTTTGTAAATTGTACGAGAGCCGCAATGTGAACATAGAAGAGCCGCATCCGGCTCGCGAACTGCAGTTTGACCACCGTTGGATTAGAGCTTAACACATATTAAGTTATTTGTTGTTGATTATCAGAGTGTGATTTGTGGTGAAAATAACTTATCTAGAGATTAATTATGAAAATAACTTATCTAGAGATTAATTATGAAAATAACTTATCTAGAGATTAATTATGAAAATAACTTATCTAGAGATTAATTATGAAAATAACTTATCTAGAGATTAATTATGAAAATAACTTATCTAGAGATTAATTATGAAAATAACTTATCTAGAGATTAATTATGAAAATAACTTATCTAGAGATTAATTATGAAAATAACTTATCTAGAGATTAATTATGAAAATAACTTATCTAGAGATTAATTATGAAAATAACTTATCTAGAGATTAATTATGAAAATAACTTATCTTGAGATTAATTATGAAAATAACTTATCTAGAGATTAATTATGAAAATAACTTATCTAGAGATTAATTATGAAAATAACTTATCTAGAGATTAATTATGAAAATAACTTATCTAGAGATTAATTATGAAAATAACTTATCTAGAGATTAATTATGAAAATAACTTATCTAGAGATTAATTATGAAAATAACTTATCTAGAGATTAATTATGAAAATAACTTATCTAGAGATTAATTATGAAAATAACTTATCTAGAGATTAATTATGAAAATAACTTATCTAGAGATTAATTATGAAAATAACTTATCTAGAGATTAATTATGAAAATAACTTATCTAGAGATTAATTATGAAAATAACTTATCTAGAGATTAATTATGAAAATAACTTATCTTGAGATTAATTATGAAAATAACTTATCTTGAGATTAATTATGAAAATAACTTATCTAGAGATTAATTATGAAAATAACTTATCTTGAGATTAATTATGAAAATAACTTATCTAGAGATTAATTATGAAAATAACTTATCTTGAGATTAATTATGAAAATAACTTATCTTGAGATTAATTATGAAAATAACTTATCTTGAGATTAATTATGAAAATAACTTATCTTGAGATTAATTATGAAAATAACTTATCTTGAGATTAATTATGAAAATAACTTATCTTGAGATTAATTATGAAAATAACTTATCTTGAGATTAATTATGAAAATAACTTATCTTGAGATTAATTATGAAAATAACTTATCTTGAGATTAATTATGAAAATAACTTATCTAGAGATTAATTATGAAAATAACTTATCTTGAGATTAATTATGAAAATAACTTATCTTGAGATTAATTATGAAAATAACTTATCTTGAGATTAATTATGAAAATAACTTATCTTGAGATTAATTATGAAAATAACTTATCTTGAGATTAATTATGAAAATAACTTATCTTGAGATTAATTATGAAAATAACTTATCTTGAGATTAATTATGTAAATAAGTGTTATCTACACATTAAATATGAAAATAACTTATATAGGGATTAACTCATTTCATTAAAGCTCGTTTGCTCTGATAAAATTGTCATGAGCAAGAGCAGGTTTAGATACCTGAAAGTTGGTTTCCTTAAGACCAGGCTTGTTGTTGAGGACCCTGATGCACACCTGGCATGGAATATCATCTTTGCTGGTGCTGCTGACTACCTGTACAAATAATTGTTACAACTCCATTTTAACAATACCTGTTAAATCACAAGTGCTTTCAATATCAAAATTTAATGAAAAACTTCAAGAACCCTAACTCTGTAGCCAGAAAACTTAGTTCATCAAATAGTTAATTTAAAAACAAAGAGTCTGCTTTCAAACCTTGACAAAATTCTCCATGGCAGCCAATCTCTCCTTCCAATTGGCACTGGCCAAATTTGCCAGTGTGTCACCAGGGAGGTAAATCTGTGCCTTCTCCTCAACAGCTTCATCCTACGAGAAAAAAATGAGATTTTTAAATATTGATGAGGTTTTTCTTTTCATATTTGTATTCTTTATTCTGTTAGTGGAAGAGACTTTTTTTTAAAAAAACCAAAAAAGCACACATAGAATGTAACAACATAACCTAAAAAATACAAAAATCAATTCTAAAACAAAAACCATAACAAAATAAACAGTCCAGTTCAAACTCAAAATGTTGAAACAATCAAATATTTGCAACATTCATTATAACAAAATTAACCAAACAAGCGTTATACTTGTACCCTAGCGAAGCGAGACATGGGGCTCTCCCATGAGGACTGCCTGGAAAACTGACCACAAAATTTTCATGTTATTTTATTATATTTAACACCAGAGTTATTAAGTAAACACTGTGGAGGGTGGTTGTTAGATTTAGTTTACAGGGATGGGTCTCAACGGAATGTGCACCAATTCATTGATTTGTTATCCATGTCAATATATTAAAAAAACACCCAAAGACAAAACAAAGGTTGAAATAAGATTTGAACACAGTTACTTTTCAACAGCCCAGCAGTGAGCCAAGAGAAACACACATGATATTAAAATTCAAGTGACTGAAAATTTGCATTGCAAAGGGAGTCCAAATATCATGGGATGCAACAAGGTAAGGGATCATGAATACATGACATTTTTGTTACAAAAGTAATACAGGGATGGCCATGGACTAGTGGTTATATTTATGTGTGGGTGTGTGCCTGGGAGACTGACAACCTTTCTATGGTTTAGTCTGCTGTGCAGTATTCAAGGTATGACTAAACAAACACTTGGACTAGTGGTTATATTTATGTGTGGGTGTGTGCCTGGGAGACTGACAACCTTTCTATGGTTTAGCCTGCTGTGCAGTATTCAAGGTATGACTAAACAAACACTTGGACTAGTGGTTATATTTATGTGTGGGTGTGTGCCTGGGAGACTGACAACCTTTCTATGGTTTAGCCTGCTGTGCAGTATTCAAGGTATGACTAAACAAACACTTGGACTAGTGGTTATATTTATGTGTGGGTGTGTGCCTGGGAGACTGACAACCTTTCTATGGTTTAGCCTGCTGTGCAGTATTCAAGGTATGACTAAACAAACACTTGGACTAGTGGTTATATTTATGTGTGGGTGTGTGCCTGGGAGACTGACAACCTTTCTATGGTTTAGTCTGCTGTGCAGTATTCAAGGTATGACTAAACAAACACTTGGACTAGTGGTTATATTTATGTGTGGGTGTGTGCCTGGGAGACTGACAACCTTTCTATGGTTTAGTCTGCTGTGCAGTATTCAAGGTATGACTAAACAAACACTTGGACTAGTGGTTATATTTATGTGTGGGTGTGTGCCTGGGAGACTGACAACCTTTCTATGGTTTAGCCTGCTGTGCAGTATTCAAGGTATGACTAAACAAACACTTGGACTAGTGGTTATATTTATGTGTGGGTGTGTGCCTGGGAGACTGACAACCTTTCTATGGTTTAGCCTGCTGTGCAGTATTCAAGGTATGACTAAACAAACACTTGGACTAGTGGTTATATTTATGTGTGGGTGTGTGCCTGGGAGACTGACAACCTTTCTATGGTTTAGCCTGCTGTGCAGTATTCAAGGTATGACTAAACAAACACTTGGACTAGTGGTTATATTTATGTGTGGGTGTGTGCCTGGGAGACTGACAACCTTTCTATGGTTTAGTCTGCTGTGCAGTATTCAAGGTATGACTAAACAAACACTTGGACTAGTGGTTATATTTATGTGTGGGTGTGTGCCTGGGAGACTGACAACCTTTCTATGGTTTAGTCTGCTGTGCAGTATTCAAGGTATGACTAAACAAACACTTGGACTAGTGGTTATATTTATGTGTGGGTGTGTGCCTGGGAGACTGACAACCTTTCTATGGTTTAGTCTGCTGTGCAGTATTCAAGGTATGACTAAACAAACACTTGGACTAGTGGTTATATTTATGTGTGGGTGTGTGCCTGGGAGACTGACAACCTTTCTATGGTTTAGTCTGCTGTGCAGTATTCAAGGTATGACTAAACAAACACTTGGACTAGTGGTTATATTTATGTGTGGGTGTGTGCCTGGGAGACTGACAACCTTTCTATGGTTTAGCCTGCTGTGCAGTATTCAAGGTATGACTAAACAAACACTTGGACTAGTGGTTATATTTATGTGTGGGTGTGTGCCTGGGAGACTGACAACCTTTCTATGGTTTAGCCTGCTGTGCAGTATTCAAGGTATGACTAAACAAACACTTGGACTAGTGGTTATATTTATGTGTGGGTGTGTGCCTGGGAGACTGACAACCTTTCTATGGTTTAGTCTGCTGTGCAGTATTCAAGGTATGACTAAACAAACACTTGGACTAGTGGTTATATTTATGTGTGGGTGTGTGCCTGGGAGACTGACAACCTTTCTATGGTTTAGCCTGCTGTGCAGTATTCAAGGTATGACTAAACAAACACTTAGACTAGTGGTTATATTTATGTGTGGGTGTGTGCCTGGGAGACTGACAACCTTTCTATGGTTTAGCCTGCTGTGCAGTATTCAAGGTATGACTAAACAAACACTTAGACTACTTAATCTTATCTTTTGCTTTGGTCTACTACTTCTCACAACATACAGGAACGGACACCTTACACATAGCTTTGAATATAATTGACTTACACCTTACACATAGCTTTGAATATAATTGACTTACACCTTACACATAGCTTTGAATATAATTGACTTACACCTTACACATAGCTTTGAATATAATTGACTTACACCTTACACATAGCTTTGAATATAATTGACTTACACTTAAAGCTGCCTCGACTTTCTCTTCCACTTTTCCTCCCTTCTTTGGTGGGGCTTTGCCTGCCTGAAAGATTTCAGAACTTGATATAAAACATTAAACCTCTACATTATTATTCTTTAACTATTTGTAAAGAGTAGTAATAAATTAGATTTGTTGCAGGTCTACAGCTGAAAGTTTCATTTCAACTCTGAATCCATCAATCAAAGATGATGACAAGGACAGAGAGAGAACCACTCATCCTACCTTTGCTTTTCCTTTTGCCGCTGGAGCTCCTGCAGCCGGTTTAGGGGGTGGCTGAAGTGGGAATAACAGACAACTATAAATACTCTATCAATAACAGACAACTATAAATACTCTATCAATAAAAGACAACTATAAATACTCTATCAATAACAGACAACTATAAATACTCTATCAATAACAGACAACTATAAATACTCTATCAATAACAGACAACTATAAATACTCTATCAATAACAGACAACTATAAATACTCTATCAATAACAGACAACTATAAATACTCTATCAATAACAGACAACTATAAATACTCTATCAATAGAAACACCAACAAAATACTCACAGAAAACGTATTTATGTAACATGGATATTCAACAGTACTGTTGACACAACTGATATGGGATCCATTCAGATTTTTAAATAAATTGGACGTGAACAAAATGCAGGTGTTATTATTTTTCTTATCTTTTTTCATTTTTTTTTGCTTTTGTTATAGTACTAATAGTAGTCTTGAAAATTTAACATGAATGCATTTTATTTGGTAGCCATCAGTATTGAATGTGTTTTATGCCAAAACTGCAAATGGTAGCCAGTTTTTCCAACAGCCATTTTATTTATTAGTGACAAACATCCTTGACATGTCATGCCCTATTAACTGTATAGGTTTAGACTCAAGGCTTACCCCCTGGATTAAGGGGATAACACGGATTCCTATCCAGTGTATTTTAATTTTAACTTTTTGATCAGTTCTAACCACAGTGCTTTTTACCCACAGCTTTGGACACCAAAATTGTATCATTAATTAAAAATTTTTGAATGAGGATATAATTTAAACTATTTTATATCCATGCACATACCTTGCCGGTCTTGGATGGTGCACTGGTTGGACGCTTGACCGCCTTGGGTTCCTCACTACCCCCCTTGGGTGGTGGTGCAGCATTAGTAGGTTTCTTTGCAGCATCAGCCTTCCCATCGCCACGAGGCTCGCCTTTAGCATTGAGGAGGACAGCCTTCTGAGACCACTCTTGAATCTTCAACATACAATTGTCAATTTGCAATAAATATAGTAAATTGTATTTGTTAAAATATTTGATTACGTTCACTCATTCTATTTTCCAATTTAAGAAAATAACCAGACCCCTGTCTTATCATCTCATGGTAAGATATGGACTTGTTCCAATGATGATTCTACAGATCATCTCATGGTAAGATATGGACTTGTTCCAATGATGATTCTACAGATCATCTCATGGTAAGATATGGACTTGTTCCAATGATGATTCTACAGATCATTTAAAGAAACCCCTCACCCTCTAATCAATAAGATATTCAATTTTAAAAACTTTCCAAAATCTATCACAACAGTATCTTTTCTCTAAAAGATCTCAACCAATGGGAAGACAATCAGGAAGCATATTTCTGCTGGGTGATTTATCATGGCAAACAAAGCCTTAAGGGACTGGGATTTAAGCTCAGGTCTCAAGCATTAGTTGAATAATGCCATCATCGACTTTCGGTTATGACAATTGCATTTCAAGTCAAGAGGACTAAGTTCTTGGATTTTAAAAATATGGACCTATCGAATTACCACTTACAACATTCTTGGTTGTTTAAATTTGGAACATGTCAACTCACTGGCACAATGAACACGGTTGATAAAGATTTGGATCAAATGTCACTAAAGATGAGTTTACCTTCTGCATTTTAATGTTGTCCACATCAATAAGGAAAGGCACTATGTTTTTTTCAGTCACAACTTTCATGGCAACACCCAGAGCTTCAAATGAGGCTTCTCTCACAGACGGGTCAGATTCATTCATGGTCTGAAACCACAAGTGGAACAGTTTATAGGATCAAAAATCTACTTTAAAGTATAATATATAACATCTAACTTGACAAATCAAGTCCTGACATATTGTATTTCAGAACTAAAACACTTTTGTATAGCTTTATATGGTAAAATGGAGTCAAGTTTTTATTTCTTGATCTACACAAATTGAAATTTATTGGGATATAACTGAGCATTAACAATTTCAACTAAATAAATCAAAAACACAAAATCCTAAAGAAATTAACAATTTTAAACGGAGACAGTTTTCATTAAAAGCTTTATTTAAAAAAATTATCTCATAAAATACTATCTATACTTCAAATCATTATCACGTATACATGGATGTCTGATTATTTTAAAATTCATCATCTGCAAATAAACTTGATTGTCTAAGGTAAGAGCAGGAAGGATATTCAAAAACATGAGACCAGGAGGAAAGGACAGGAGACCATGAGGAAAGAAGGCCATGAGACCAGGAGGAGAGAAGGGCATAAGACCAGGAGGAGAGAAGGGCATGAGACCAGCAGTAATCTTTCTTCATACCTTAAGGAGGGGTGTCACGTAAACCTTTAGCATTTTCTTTGGCAATGAGGCAGGGGTACATCTGGAGAAGCATCTGGCTAGAAACAAGGCAGTTTCCATTTTAATGGAAGGGTTCTTATTGTCAAGAGCAGCCACAGTGTCCTCAATGATGACTTCCAAGGTAATCTAAATGATTGTTAAATTGACATGGAGTTAAGATTCATTGTTATGTCAAACTAAATGTTATTTAAATGAGATTTATAAAATATAGAATTAAGCAAAAATGTTTATGAAAAGAATTCATGATTACTATGTATTAAAAAATATAGATAGACTACTTCTAAACACACCAACCAAACAGCAGTCTCAATAAGAACAATGCGAAATTAAACGACTCACAGCTTGATAGCTGGCGTCAATGGCTTCCCTCAGTGCCACAACAACAGCTTGTTTCTTCTCTTTGAATTTTTCAAGAATAGTCGACACACACTTCAATTGGTCAATGAAATCAAATATTGTCAAATGAGAAATTAAGTAGGAGTCATGTCTCATGGAGGAAAATTATTTTCTTCTTTAAATCATCTTTAAAAAATAAATATCATTTTAGAGAGAAATATCTAAAATCTTAGCACTTTTTAGAAACCTATCCTCACAATGTTATATACATTTTCACTTTATTTTTAAAAGCATAAGAGATTTTATTGAAATTATCAAACCTGTGAAGCATAGGGCTGGAATTTTTTTCGTAAACCCTTTGCAATTCCAGCTAATGTTTTAGCAGCAAGGGTCACTAACATAACATTGGTGTCTTTAGCAATAACCTGAAGGAAACAACAGAAATGGAGATTTTATTGTAGAGAAAAATTAAAGTTTGCCACGCCATATTAAAATGGCATGTCTTGCAACAAAATGATGGAAATAAAGAATTGGAGAGTGGCAAAGATTTTCTAGTCTCTTGACATCAACACAAGGCAACAAAATTTGTGACCAAGAACCAATAAAGCCCAACACAAGGCAAGAAATTAGGCTCAAATAAGAATAGTACCAATAAAAATCTGGTATTGTTATATATTGACTTCATTATAAGCAGTAGGGTAATAATAATTGATAATTTTTATAGTGCTGCATCCCAGCAAGTAGATGGATACTAAAGGGAAATTCAAGATATTCTGGGATTAGATCATTGAAGAAAATTAAGAGAAGATAATTTCCCAAAGTACTTTTTAATTATTAAACCAAGTCTAAGAAATTAGTGACTTGTGTGTATAAATATGTTTCTCAATGCATATCATTAAAATTTCTCAAGATAAAATTAAACATAGATTGCCTCAAAAGTTGGAAGTATGTGGCAATATCAATACTTCCACTCACTGTAACACCAATGTCCCTTTTAACTCTTTCTCTCCGGAACAACGCTACCATCGTTGATTTTAAAAGGACGTTTCAGACGTAGCAACGATGCCAGCGTTGATTTATTAAAACTGAATTGTTTCGTTTCTTTCCTTAACAATTAAACGAAAATTAGTTTTAATGTAATCTAGAATGATTTCCCTTGTATAAAAAAGTCGGAAATTCTTTATTTGAATGTATTTTTGCCACACAAGAAGCGTTTGAAAGGCTTGTTTTTATTTTCGTTTTTACGATTGTTTACAAACGGGGATATTCAACCAATGCATCTGGTAATCGATCTAATATTATTTTAAATACTGCGATGATGAACAAGAAAAAGGTATTCTTTTTAATTATGATTTACATAGTAATTTTAAATTTCCGATGGATCATACGCTTAGTACTAGTAGTAGTAGTTTTAGTGAAATTGACAATGAAGTTGACAGGTCATCTGTTGGTAAACAACAAGCCCCACCACCCCCCTCTCAAATGCCTGGATGAACTGATAATATTTCTACTACAAATAATAATTTAGACAATGTAGAGTCTAATTTGAAAGCTGCTAAACTTTTTCACTAAAATTAAGTTCAATTTTAAATAGAATTTAAATAATTTCTAGTTGCAACACACAGTATAGCTTCCAGTTCCAGTGTAAACATTTCAATTTTCCAATTATTTTCCTGTATAGGTGACCATGGATATTGAGCTCTAATTTTTTATTTGTTTGTTTTTTTAATGTGAAATTAATTCTGTTTGGTGTAAATATGAATATAGTTCAGATAAAACACCATTTTATTACATTTTGGATACAAATCTAAATTTTTGTGACTTTGAAAGAGGTTTTGTAAAACAAATGTGGTGTTTTTTAATTATTTTTTTTTATTTTCACTAAAACAAAATCATATTATTTTATTAAAATAAAGTTATGAGTCTGTGATGCCTGAAAACTTCATTCTTTTCCCTTTAATTCAATACAAAATATATCATTATCTGCTAAATAATAAAAAAGTTATTAACATTTTAAGATACCATGGTAGCCCGCGACAAATTTCCAGAATAGATAATTCCGTCAGAATGAGGAAAATAATTCCGGAGAAAAAGAGTTAAGCTGTGCAGATATCTGACAGACGCTGCATAGAAGTTTAGATTTACAGCGCAGCAAATTTTTTAAATATTGTAAAAAATGGATGCTGTGCAACTTTGTACATGATTTTTTAAAATTACTTTGCACACAGACCAACGAACCTTAGAGGGAACATTATATACAACTGGTTGATGAACATACGTTTACAATGAAATAAATGACTTAATAACCTTTAATATTGTTCTAATCAGTGCACTGTAGTCCCCATTTTCCAGCCTGGGATTCTCTGCCAACTTCTCAACTTGTTCAAGCACCTCTTTCCTTTCCTGCCATTTTTTGGATTCCTGAAAATACAGAATTTAGACAAAAAACACTTTAAAAAGGTTGTACAGCTGAAAAACAGTTTCTTAAAAAATGAACAAAACTAATGAATTAATACACATACATGGATCCTAAAAATTTAAACATTAGCCACACAAATAAATTGAACCGTTCCATCAACAATTTCCCTATTGTTCTATAATTCAAAGTTTCAAAAAGAATGGTGGCATCAAAAACTATTGTTCTTTTGTATATTTCAGAGCATTTTTTATTTTAATTTGTAATTCAGCTAAATAAATGTTACTTATTAACAGATAGAAAAAAAAAGTCATTTCACTCTGTCTTTGTAACATTATTTAATACCTCCTTACAGTCGCTAAATGACATTCAATAACGGCTTTACAATTTGTTCAATAACTAAGCCTTACAATTCATTCAATAACAGCCTTAAAATTTATTCAATAACTTGGCCTTGCAATTTGTTCAATAACTTAGCCTTACAATTTGTTCAATAACTTAGCCTTACAATTTGTTCAATAACTTGGCCTTACAATTTGTTCAATAACTTAGCCTTACAATTTGTTCAATAACTTAGCCTTACAATTTGTTCAATAACTTAGCCTTACAATTTGTTCAATAACTTAGCCTTACAATTTGTTCAATAACTTGGCCTTACAATTTGTTCAATAACTTAGCCTTACAATTTGTTCAATAACTTAGCCTTACAATTTGTTCAATAACTTGGCCTTACAATTTATTCAATAACTTAGCCTTACAATTTGTTCAATAACTTGGCCTTACAATTTGTTCAATAACTTGGCCTTACAATTTGTTCAATAACTTGGCCTTACAATTTGTTCAAAAACTTAGCCTTACAATTTATTCAATAACTTGGCCTTACAATTTGTTCAATAACTTGGCCTTACAATTCGTTCAAAAACTTAGCCTTACAATT